>VWZO01017920.1:395684-412583 GCA_013396975.1 Bucco capensis
TGTACACACAAACACCTATAGCTGTACTTACACCCTATAGCTATATACACACATATAGCTATACACACACCTATATCTGTACACACAAACACCTATAGCTGTACTCATCCTATAGCTGTACTCACCCACACTTGCAACTGTACACACGCCCCATAACTGTCCACAGACACCTCTAGCTGTATGCACACCTATAGCTGCACTCACACCCTACAGCTGTACACAGACACTCTATATGTGTACACACAAACACCTAGAGCTGTGCTCACTCCTCTAGCTGGACAGACACCTCTAGCTGGACGCACACCTATAGCTGTCACTCATGGGCGTGCCCTCGCCCCCATTGGCTGTTTCCCCGCCCTATCCCCGCCCCCTGTCTCTCCCCGGCCCCCAGGGGCCGTTCCCGCCCCGCCCCCCCGCGCTCTGCCGGAGCCGAAGCCGATCGGGCCGGACCCAGCCCAACCGCCTCGGGTGGAGCCGGGTCTGGCCGGCCCGCAGCCGAGCCGAGCGGGGCCGGGCCATGCAGCTGCCGCAGGTGCCGGCTCCCGGGCCGCGGCCACCCGTGCTCTGGGTGCCCTCCGGCTCCAAGATCCTCTGCATCGAGGTAGGGCCCCGCCTTTGTCTGCCGCCGCCTCGGCTCGCCTCTCCTCGCCTCGCCTCTGCTCGGTTCGGATCGGATCGGTTAGGCTCAGCTAGGCTCGGCCTGGCTCGCCTCGGGCCGACTCGACTCGACTCGGCTTGGCTCGGGCCGGGATCGGCGGCGTGCGCGGGTGTGCTTGGTGGGGTGGGTGTGGGGGCTGCTCCCTGNAGGCCGATGGGGAGGGGGTGTACTGGCACCCAGGGATGAGGCCGATGGGGAGGGTGTGTACCGGCACCCGGAGATGGGGCTGATGGGGAGGGGGTGTACCTGCAGCCGGGGATGAGGGTGAGGGGGTGTACCTGCACCCAGGGATAGGGGGTGATGGTCAACAGTGTGTATCTCCTCCCAGGGATGGAGATGGAGGGGTGTTGGTGAACAGGGTGTATCACTACCTAGGGATGCTGGGTGGGGGTGTTAGTGAACAGGGAGTATCTATCTGACACTTAAGGATGGGGTTGGAGGAATGTTGGTGAACTCCCCAGGGATGGGGGGTGATGGTGAACAAGATGTGCTAGCACCCAGAGATGCTGGTTGTTGGTGAACAGGGAGCATCTGCAGCCCAGGGATAGGGATGGAGGAGTGTTGGTGAGCAGGGTGTATGTACACCCAGGGATGGGTGTGTGGGTGTTGGTGAGGAGGTTGTATCTGCCACCCAGGGACCAGGAACACGCGTTGGCACAGTGGTGGTTGGTGGTGAGGGTGTGTTTGCACGCAGCAATGGGGGTTGTGAGTGTGTATTGATAAGGAGGGTGTATCTGCATCCAGAGATGGAGAGAGGGTGTTGGCAGGGGGGGCTGTTGGTGAGGAGGATGTATCTGCACCCAGGGATGCTGTGTGTGAATGTTGGTGTTGGTGATGAGGGTGTATGTGCGCTCAGGGATGAGGAGGGTGTTGGCAGGGAGGGTGTTGGTGAGGAGAGTGTATCTGCATCCATGGATGCTATGTGTGAGTGTGGGTGTTGGTGAGGAGGGTGTACGTGCAGGCAGGAATGGTGGGGGGGATGATGTTTTTGCAGGCAGGGATGGAGTGTGTGCCTGGCTGTGTTGGTGAGAGGCTGTATCTGCGCCCAGGGCTGGGGGGGGTGTTTGTGTGCTGGCTGAAGAGGGTATTTTTCCACTCTGGATCTGTGTGTTGGTGTTGTGTGTGGTTGTGGGTGTTTGCAGGTGTACAAATGGATGTTCTGGGGAGGGAGACGTTGTATCCTGAGCTGCTGTAAACATCTGTGTTGTTTAGGAGTGTGTATCTGCAACCAGCGATGGAGAGGGGTGCAGGAGGCGGCAGGTTTGCTCCTGGGATGTGCAGACCTGGGTGTTGGTGGGGAGCAGTTGCAACCTAGGGATGGTGGCTGTGCGCGTGTGTGAGCAGCCAAGGGTGTCCATGCAGCTGGTGACGGGGCGTGGGTGGGTGTGTGTGGGCCCGGCGGGTGTGTAAGTGCATGCACGTGTGTGCGCGCGCACTGGGTGTGCGCAGGGAGCGCGTGTGCACACAGGGGTGTTGCCTTGTGGGTGCGTGGGGATGGAGTGGGGGTACTGCTGGGGTGGTGTCTGTGCATGTCCACAGAGGGCTCCTGGGTGTCCCAACTGTGGGTCCTGCTGTCGCAGTGGGGAAACTGAGGCAAGGGGTGTTGTGTCCCTGCCTGGCACGGCTGGTGGTGCCTGTGGTTGTGTGGGGAGGGGGCTGTGGGGGTGGGTGCTCCTGAGGGCTGTGGGCTCAGGGTGTGCAGATGTAGGGGTGTCACAGAGGGTGTATAGCTGGCCAGGGGTGTGGGTGCATGGGGGCATGTTGTTGGGCTGGGAGGGATGCACGATGGCGCATGGGGCTGCGTGGGTGCGAGTGTTGAGGTGTGCGGCTGTGCAGAGAGGGTGCTGAGGTGAGCATACAGCTGTGGGTGGGTGTGCAGGGTGCTGTGCGTGGGGTGGTGGTGGTGCTCAGAGGTGTATGGGTGTGGGAGAGCAGCTGTAGGGGATGCGTGGTTGCCCGTGGAGGTGTACTGGGGTTGCCAAGTGCCTGTGGATGGTTGTGTGGTGGTGGTGACTACCCCCAGACTGGCCATGTCCCCTTCACTGTGAGTTCACCCCCAGGGCTTTGGCAGGATGTTCCCATGATGGCAGCAGGATGGTGTTCCCAGCATGGGTCACCGCCTGTACCCGAGCGCCTGTCTCCCTGCACTGGCTGTTGGCTGCCTGGGGACCTTCAGAGTGACATGGGCACCAGGCTCCCATGGGTGCCCAAAAGCTCATGTTGAATGTGTGGTGGCTTGCTGGATGCTCTGGCTGTGGGGTGCAAAGAGGAGGAGGAGGAGGAGAAGGGTGATAGTAGGGAAGGAGTGAGGGTCAGAAGTGACCCTGTCCCATGGGGCAGGTGATTCACCATGGGCTGGCTCTCCTTGGTGCCCAGGCTGTTGGAGGGCTCCAGATTTGGGGGGGTGACAGTGTCTAAAGGGTCAGGTGGTGGTTTAGGGACTGGTGGTGAACTCCTCGGGCTGTAGCACACTGAAGGCCATGGGATGCTGTAGCTGGGGCTCTCTGGGGCACTCATGTGTGATGGGGCTGGTTGGTGCTGGGACACCCTAGACAGGGTCTCCTGTGACCATGTGTGCATCAGCACATCCTTGCCGTGTGTGAGAATGGATGGGAGGGGGACATGGGTGGGAGTTATGGGATGGATGGGTGGATGTGTGGGTGCTATGGGGGTGGAAAGGAGCTGTTTAGGGAGATGAGAGATGGATGGGCAGCTTTAAAGGTACTATGGGGATGGATTGGTGTTGGGGGAGTGGTTGGATGGGTGTTGGAGAAATGGATGGATGCTATGGGGATGGGTGGGTGTTATGGGGATGGGTATTAGAGGATGGATGGGTGAATTGATGGGTGAGTCTTGGGAGGAGTGTATGGGTTGTTGTGTGGGTGTCAGGGATGGATGGGTGGGTGTCAGGAGCAGGGGGAGATGGCTGGGTGGTTGGTTAGCTGTTGGAGGATGCCCACTGGGCAGGCAGTGAGTAGCTGAGTGACTGTGTGGGCTTGGGGGAAGGGCACAGAGGTCCTGTGGGGACAGCCAGCCGGGTGGGTGCAGGGGGAGATCTGAGTACCATGGGAGCACAGTACAGGGTGGGCACTGAGGGTGCCCAAACCCCTTTTTTTGTGGGGATGTCTGCAGGCCAGGGTGGTTTCTCCCTGGCATGATGTGGTGCAGCAGCCGTAGGGTAGGTTAGCCAGTCCCCAAGGCCTGACATTTATAAACATCAGCTGCTCCTGGCGAATCAATAGAGTTTAATAACCGGCGAGCGGAGACAGGAGACACATCAAAATGACACTCTGCGGCTCCCCAAATGTTATTCTAAATCATACTCACTGCCTTTATTACGTTAAGCATACACAGCAGCGGGCATGGGGAGATTGATTCCATCAGAGGCCATCAGGCTGGGCAATAGGACTGGTGGGTCAGTGGAAGGGGGGGCAGCCCCCTTCCTGCTCCAAATGGGCTTCCCTCCTCCTCTTGGCCACAGCAGTGATGTAGGGGATAGGAGGGGTGGTGGTTCTCTGTGCTGTCACAGCCTTCTGGGCTTGGGATGAGGAGCTGGGTCCTGCCCTGCTGCAGAGGATGGGGTGGGTGTTTAGGAAGGTGGCCTCATGTCCACCAGTGCCACCCCCTGGAGGGGTTNGGGAGCGTGCCCGAGGCGTGCGCCTGTGCGCGCACACTCGCCCCGTCAGGCGTGACATCCCACCGTTGCCATGGCGACCCCGGCGCACACATGGCTCAGGCACCGCAGCATCCGTGGGGGAAGCATGCCTGTTGCCGTGGAAACAGCCATCAGTGTAGCAGGATTGCTGCTAAAATGGGGGGGGGAAGGAAAAAGAAGAGAGGGAGGAGCAGTGGCTCAGTGGGGTTGCGGGCCAGGGCTTGTGTGCGCTGGCCCAGGTGTGTCACGCCTATAGGCGCACGCGGCAGCGACGCGTGAGAGGAGGCCAAAATGGGGTGAGAATGGGGAAAAAGGAGAGTGGTGGCAGTGCTGCTGGAGGGGCTGGGTCTCCTGCTGCCACCTCTGTGGTCAAGGACAGCAGGCAAGTGGCCAAAACTGGTGGTGGTGGGCACCTGTGGCACCAGGTACCCATCCCTGAGGTCATAGCATCTCTCGTGACCTGCAGCATCCCCAGGTTCAGCATGGCCATGAGCCCCAGCTCTGCATTTGCAGGTCCCTCCCCTGCTCCCCAGCCTTCTGTGCCAGGCTGGGGCCAAATCCTGCCCTTCTCCATGGAAAGGGCTCAGGCATGGCACCACCATTGATCAACTGCTCCTTCTTGTGTGTTGCAGATGAATCGCCCCATCCAGGTGAAGCCAGCTGACAGCGAGGGCCGAGGAGGTAGGTTCTCTCTTCCCTAGCTGCCTGGTGTGGGCAGAGGTGGGTCAGGGCCACCCAGGGGGTGATGGAGGATGTGGTGACATTGTAGGGCTTGCTATGGAGAGGTTTGTTGGTGGAGAAACCCACCAAAGGAGCTACCTTTGCTGGTGGCATCCAAGCCTGAGCACCAAGCAGATGTGATCTTGGCTCTCTCTGCCTAGCCCACTGGGCGGAATGTCCTGACATCATGCTAAGAATGTCTTGATATTGTGCCATGAGCATCCTGGCATCATGGTGGGCAGAGCACCCAACAGCCCTTTGTGTGTCAAACTCATGTCCATGAGCCAACAGTTTGCCCTTGTGGCCAAGAAGGTCTATGGGATCCTAGGCTGCATTGGTAAGAGCATTGCTAGCAGGTCAAGGGAGTTTCTCCTCCTGCTCTACTCAGCTCTGGTGAGGCCCCATCTGGAGTTAACTGTGTTCAGTTCTGGGCTCCTCAGTACAAGACAGACATGGAGCTCCTGGAGTGAGTCCAACAGAGGCTATGAGATGATTAGGGCTGGAGCATCTGCCTTCTGAGGAAAGGCTGAGGGAGCTTGGCTTGGTTAGCCTCGAGAAGAGGAGGCTGACAGGGGACCTTAGAAATGTTTAGAAGTATCTGGAGGGAGGGTGTCAAGAGGATGGAGCCAGCTTCTTCTTGATGGTGCCAAGCAATAGGACACAAGGCAAAAGGCACAAACTGGAACACAGGGAGTTCCACCTAAACATGAGGAAGCACTTTCCTGTGAGGGTGCCAGAGCACTGGACCAGGTTACCAAGAGAGGCTGTGGAGTCTCCTTTTCTGGAGATATTCAAAAACCATTTGGACACAATCCTGGGTAATGTGCTCTAGGGTGACCTTGCTAGAGCAGGGAGGTTGGACTAGATGACCTCTGGTGATCTTCCGACTATAATGATTCTGTGATCCTGTGAAACCACCTAATTACCTGCCTGGAGCTAGCTACCCTGGCAGAGTTGAAGTGCTGAATTCAGCAGCATGTGGCCTGAGACCCTCTCAAAGAGAAATTGCCACCCCTTCAAGTTCTCCATGGGCATTCACAGCTCACAGGGCTGCAGCGTTTCCAGGCTGAGTTGGTAATTTGGGCAAAAAACACAGGAACAGGATCAAAATACNTGGCCTCATGTCCACCAGTGCCACCCCCTGGAGGGGTTTCTTCCCCTCTCCCTGGTCCATCCTAGGCTCAGCGCCGCTACCATTTCTCCCCGCGTTTCCCTGGAGATGAGGCGGTTGCTGTGGAAACCTCCCTCTTCTTCTTCCTTAACCATCCTCTTCCTCACCCGGGGCTGTGGGGGGGTGTGGGGAAGCTGATGCTGCCCCCACCCACCCCCTAAATTTGGGTATCCCCCCCCCACCTCCAGGANCATCCCTGAGGTCATAGCATCTCCCGTGACCTGCAGCATCCCCAGGTTCAGCATGGCCATGAGCCCCAGCTCTGCATTTGCAGGTCCCTCCCCTGCTCCCCAGCCTTCTGTGCCAGGCTGGGGCCAAATCCTGCCCTTCTCCATGGAAAGGGCTCAGGCATGGCACCACCATTGATCAACTGCTCCTTCTTGTGTGTTGCAGATGAATCGCCCCATCCAGGTGAAGCCAGCTGACAGCGAGGGCCGAGGAGGTAGGTTCTCTCTTCCCTAGCTGCCTGGTGTGGGCAGAGGTGGGTCAGGGCCACCCAGGGGGTGATGGAGGATGTGGTGACATTGTAGGGCTTGCTATGGAGAGGTTTGTTGGTGGAGAAACCCACCAAAGGAGCTACCTTTGCTGGTGGCATCCAAGCCTGAGCACCAAGCAGATGTGATCTTGGCTCTCTCTGCCTAGCCCACTGGGCGGAATGTCCTGACATCATGCTAAGAATGTCTTGATATTGTGCCATGAGCATCCTGGCATCATGGTGGGCAGAGCACCCAACAGCCCTTTGTGTGTCAAACTCATGTCCATGAGCCAACAGTTTGCCCTTGTGGCCAAGAAGGTCTATGGGATCCTAGGCTGCATTGGTAAGAGCATTGCTAGCAGGTCAAGGGAGTTTCTCCTCCTGCTCTACTCAGCTCTGGTGAGGCCCCATCTGGAGTTAACTGTGTTCAGTTCTGGGCTCCTCAGTACAAGACAGACATGGAGCTCCTGGAGTGAGTCCAACAGAGGCTATGAGATGATTAGGGCTGGAGCATCTGCCTTCTGAGGAAAGGCTGAGGGAGCTTGGCTTGGTTAGCCTCGAGAAGAGGAGGCTGACAGGGGACCTTAGAAATGTTTAGAAGTATCTGGAGGGAGGGTGTCAAGAGGATGGAGCCAGCTTCTTCTTGATGGTGCCAAGCAATAGGACACAAGGCAAAAGGCACAAACTGGAACACAGGGAGTTCCACCTAAACATGAGGAAGCACTTTCCTGTGAGGGTGCCAGAGCACTGGACCAGGTTACCAAGAGAGGCTGTGGAGTCTCCTTTTCTGGAGATATTCAAAAACCATTTGGACACAATCCTGGGTAATGTGCTCTAGGGTGACCTTGCTAGAGCAGGGAGGTTGGACTAGATGACCTCTGGTGATCTTCCGACTATAATGATTCTGTGATCCTGTGAAACCACCTAATTACCTGCCTGGAGCTAGCTACCCTGGCAGAGTTGAAGTGCTGAATTCAGCAGCATGTGGCCTGAGACCCTCTCAAAGAGAAATTGCCACCCCTTCAAGTTCTCCATGGGCATTCACAGCTCACAGGGCTGCAGCGTTTCCAGGCTGAGTTGGTAATTTGGGCAAAAAACACAGGAACAGGATCAAAATACTCCAGCATTCCTGGCACCGCGAGCAAGCGCTGGATGCGTAGGCACCCTTGGGATGCTGGTGAGATGCTGGCCTGCCTTCAGCCCCAGGATTGGCTGGGAATGAGATCCCACTATTCCAAACACATTCTTAAAACACCACCACAAGCTGGTCCCAGAGGGACCCAGCAAATAAATTCCCCACTTAGGGAGTGTAATTGGTGAAGGATTAAAAATCAATGGATGAGCTCGGGTGGCCAGCTCTGGGCCCCTCGCCCTGGAGGGGGATGCCTGGCCTCTGAGCCCGCTCCCCTCGTCCAGGAGATGGTTTATCTTTTAACTAGCCAACACAGCAGCCCTATTCCCTTAACTAATTTTCCTGGTACCTTAACAGAGGGAGCATTAATCGTCTCCTGCCATTATTTATTTCTTTTCCCCGGCAACGCTCCTGACAGGGGCACCTTATTTTCTTTGTCAAATGCCATTAGCAGGCGGCAGGCGCGTGCGGCTGCGCAAGACAGATGCTGGTAATAATCGTGAAATGCTCATTATTTACTCTCCCTTCTCTGGTCCTTGGGTTATTGATGTCCCCTGGGCACGGCCGGAGGCTGCGGGTTATTCTGCAAGGCAATCAGAGGGAGGCAGTCGCTGCTGTTTTCTGGGATTCCTTTGTTTCCCAGCCTCATCCCACACCGGTGCCGGGGGGAGCTGACTCCTCCATCCCTGGGAGAAGCCCCAGCTCTGGTCTGTGAAGCAGGAGCTGGCGCTGCCTGGTTTCCCCCCCTCAGCTGTTGCCCTGCAGGAGAGGTTTATTCCACCCTGAGCATTTTGTAGGATGGAGGTGATAAACCTGGATGGGCATCGTTCCCTCCCTCGGCTCCCGTGTTACCAGGCTCTTCCACGCACCAGGGACGAGCGGATGGGATGGCAAGTGACATCCCCCTCACCCATGGGCTTGGTTTTGTTTCCAGAAGACAGGAAGCTCTTTGTGGGCATGCTGGGGAAGCAGCAGAGCGAGGATGATGTCCGGCGTCTCTTCGAGCCCTTCGGCCAGATTGAGGAGTGCACCATCCTCCGAGGGCCTGATGGAGCCAGCAAAGGTGGGCTTGGGGGGAGCTGGGGGGAGCATCCCACAGGCTGCCCAGACCTACAGAGGCTGGCAGCTGCTGCAGCAACCCAATCCCACCTCTCCCATGTCCTCTCTCTGCTCTCAGGTTGTGCCTTTGTGAAGTATGGCAGCCACGCCGAGGCACAGGCTGCCATCAACAGCCTGCACGGCAGCCAAACCATGCCGGTAAGTGCCAGCCTCTTGCCCTGCCCCGTTCCACCCCGTGCTGCCTACCTAATCCAATCACCAGCTAATTTGATCGTCTGTCTAATTGAATCAAAATCCAACAGACCAGAGATTTGTTGGTCAGATCACCCCCAAAGTTTGTCTTTCCAGCCCCGGGGGGTGGGTGTGCAGGGCTCCTTCCCTCCACGCGGGAGAAAGGGGCTGTTTAATTAACATCCAAGGTCAAAACTGGGAGTGAGGAGGGGAAGAAGGAAAGAGAGGTCAGGGAGCTGCCGCTGGGGAGACAAACCAGCTATAATTAAACCTCCCATTGATCGCCAGTGGCTGCTGCCAAGCCAGGCAGTGTCCCCGGGGCTGAGGATGCAGCATGCCAGTGCACCCTCCCCGGAGCAGGGAGATGTTTCGGGGCTCCCACCATCAGCCCCATCTATCCCCCTCCCCGACTCAGGGAGCCTCCTCCAGCCTAGTGGTGAAGTTTGCTGACACGGATAAGGAGAGGACCCTGCGGCGGATGCACCAGATGGCAGGGCAGCTGGGCATCTTCAACCCCATGACCATCCAGTTCGGAGCCTACGGGGCCTATACGCAAGCGGTAGGAGCTGGTGCCGGGGCAGGAGCTGGGCTGGGCTTTGGGGAGCTCCACCAGTGGGCTGGGGGATGCTTTTACCTGTGAAAGCCTGTGTGGAGTTGGAGCAGTGCCAGTGGGAGAGGGTGCCTGTTGGGCTTGGTGTATCCCTATTGAGGGGCTCAGTTAGGCCAAGTGCTGGGTCCTACATTAGAGTCACAACAACTCCATGAATGCTGCAGGCTTGGAGCAGAGAGGCTGGAAAACTGCCTGGTGGAAAAGGACCTGTGGGTGTTGGTTGACAGCAGCTGAAGATGAGCCAGCAGTGTGCCCAGGTAGCCAAGAAGGCCAGCAGCATCCTGGCTTGGATCAGCACTAGTGTGACCAGCAGGACTAGGGCAGGGATTATCCTCCTGGACTGGGCACTGGGGAGGCCACAGCTCAAATCCTGGGCTCAGTTTTGAGTACCTCACTCCAAGGACATTGAGGTGCTGGAGCGTGTCCAGAGAAGTGCAACAAAGCTCGTGAAGGTTGTAGAGCACAAGTTTTGTGAGGAGCAGTTGAGGGAACTGGGGTTGCTTAGGCTGGAGAAGACGAGGCTCAGGGGAGACCTTCTCAGTGTCTCCAACTCCCTGAAAGGAGGTTGGAGCAAGGTAGGGCTTAGTCTCTTCTCCTAAGTAACAAGCCACAGAACAAGAGAAAATGGCCTCAAGTTGTGCCAGGGGAGGTTTAGCTTTGATATTAGGTAAAATGTCTTCCTTGAAAGAGTGGTTAGGCATTGTCCCAGGCTGCCCAGGGAAATGGTGGAGTCACTGTCTCTGGAGGTGTTAAAAAGTGGTGTAGGTGCAGTGCTGAGGGACATGGTTTATTGGCATGGTGGTGTTGGGTTGATGATCTTGGAGATCTTTTTCAACCTTAATGATTCCATTATTCTAAGAGGGCTTTACCCCCCCAAGATGAGCTTGGCATGGCTGTAGGGCACAGCAGACCTTTTTTAGCATCATTTCCTCCTGTTCCCAGGTCTGGCAGCAGGTGGCATTTATACCCCTGAGCCCCCAACACGCAGGTGCAAAGAGAAAATGCTAATTTATCCCACCCCTTCTGCTCCCCCTTTCTCTCTGCCTCTGGCTCCCTTTTCCCCCCCTTTCTTCCCTCCAGATCATGCAGCAGCAGGCAGCCCTGATGGCAGCTGCCCAGGGGACCTGCCTCAACCCCATGGCTGCCATCGCCGCTGCCCAGATGCAGCAAATGGCTGCCTTCAATGTCAGTGGGCTGGTGGCCGCTCCGCTCACCCCATCTTCAGGTAACAACTTCCTCCCCACCTCCACCTGCCCTCCCACCCTGCTCACAGTCCTCGAGGGGGAGGGTGGAGTGGTTAGAGGCTGCTGGAGCTGAGCCTGTCCCTCGTGCAGGTACCAGCACCCCTCCCGGCATCAGCACTGCGCCCGTGCCCAGCATCGCCACACCGATCGGGGTGAACGGCTTCAGCCCCCTGCCACCACAGACCAATGGGCAGCCTGCCTCTGACACCATCTACACCAACGGCATCCACCCCTACCCAGGTGACCCTGCTGGCAGGCCCCGGGGACTGGGAGGCACCTCAGGTTGTGCCAGGGGAGGTTTTGGGTTGACACCAGGAACAATTTTTTCCCCCAAAGGGTTGTCAACAGGCTGGCTGGGGCAGTGGTGGAGTCACCATCCCTGGAGGGGTTTAGAAGATGTGTAGATGTGGTTTAGTGGTGAATTGGCAGTGTTAAGTTAGTGGTTGGACTTGAGGAGGAAAGGCTGAGAGCCCCGGGGCTGCTTAGCCTGGAGAAAAGCAGAGCCAGAGGGGAGCTGCTCAATGCTGAGCAAGAGCTCAAGTGTACAGGGGGCAAGAGGCTGGCGCCACACTCTGCTCAGTGGTGCCCAGGGACAGCACAGGGGGCAATGGGCACACACTGAAACCCAGGAAGTTCTGTCTGAACATAAGGAAAAGCTTTTTTCCTGTGAGAGTGCAGAGCCCTGGCCCAGGCTGCCCAGAGAGCTTGAGGAGTCTCCTTCTGTGGGGAGATCCCAAACCCAGCTGGAGGTGATCCTGGGCAAGCTGCTGTGGGTGACCCTGCTTTAGCAGGGGGGTTGGAGTGGATGATGCCCAGAGGTCCCTTCCAACCCCACCCTGCTGGGATTTGGAAGGTTGGAAGGTCTCTTCCAATCAAAGGATTCTCTGATTCTATGGTTGAAAGAGGCTGGATGACCCAGCCCTGCACCCATCCCCACCCACATACCTCCTGCCAAGGCATTGCTGCCTTTGCCAGCAGGACAATGCTCTTGGCTCCTGTGAAACAGCAGGGAGCTTTCTGCCCCTTGGTGGTGGGCTGAGGCACTCTCCCTGGGGAGCTGCTTGTACCTGGGTTTCTCTTGCTTATTCTCTCTCCCTTCTCCCTTCTTTTCTCTTCCCAGCTCAAAGCCCCACAGTGGCAGATCCTCTCCAGCAAGCCTACGCAGGCATGCAGCACTATGCAGGTCTCAAACTTTGCTTTGTCCTTCTTCCCTCTCTCCTCTCTTTGTTCCTCACCCTGCTTTTGGGAGGGGGAACCTCACCTTGGGGTTGAACCACAGGATTGGGGCAACTTGCTTGGGCATGGATTCATGTGGTGAGCATGGGGTGCTGTACCCTGAGGGCAGGAGCTCCAGGGCTGCTAATGGGGGTGATGCTGATGTAGATCACCATCCCCTCCTCCCTGGCAGCACAGATGTGCTCCCAACAAATTTCAGATGGAGGAAAGGGAATTTTAATGCCTATGGGGCTGAGAGAACTCCAGGGGGGAGAGGTGGTGGCTGTACCCAGCAGAGAGGACAAGGTTTGGGTGGTGATGGGAGAGCTGGCTCCATGCTGGATACTGCCAACACACCAACCTAAGACCTCAAAAATGCTTGGATGTTCATCACATGGCCAAGGAGATGGGCTGTAGAGAGAAGAGAGTCAAAGCATCCTCTGGAAGTCCCTGGAGCCCAGCAGTCACTTAATGAGGAGCACAAACAGTCACTTCAGATTTTCAACAGAAAATCAAGTTTTGTATCCCGAATTATTGGGTTTTTTTTCAACCAAAAGTGCTGATTTTCCTCAATTTTGAGGCTGTGTTACTGCTGCTGCCAAAGTCCCTCCTGGGAGAGGGGAAAAAGCTGTTCTGCATCCCTGGGAGGCTGAGGCTGTGCTGGCAGGGGTGAGAAGGGGTGAGAGCCACCGTCCCCAGGGCAGGAGGGGCACCTCCACTGAGGGTGACAGTGGTGGACATCCCTGTCCCCAGCCCTTCCCAGGACTGGAGCAGGTGCTAGGGTCTCATCTCCATCTCTCTCTCTTCCAGCAGCATATCCCACTGCCTATGCCCCCATCAGCCAAGCCTTTCCCCAGCAAGCACCCATCATCCCGCAGCAGCAGCGAGAAGGTGAGGGGTTGGGTGGGTGGGGGCACCCTGCCATGGGGCTGGTGGCTCCTCACTGCCCCCCTAGCCTGGTGCTGACCCCAGGGCTGACGTGTGGCTGTCCTTTGTGTGTCACCCAGGTCCCGAAGGCTGTAACCTGTTTATTTATCACCTGCCCCAGGAGTTCGGGGACGCGGAGCTCACGCAGATGTTCTTGCCTTTTGGCAATGTCATCTCTGCCAAAGTCTTTGTGGACCGTGCCACCAACCAGAGTAAATGCTTTGGTGAGTCCTGCTGGGTGGCTCTTGGTGTCCCAGCATGGGGAACCAGCTCTCCCCAGTGCCCAGCTCAGGGATCCAGCTCTCCTCAACATCCCAGCTCTCCCTCATGTCCTGGCTCAGTGTCCAGCTCTCCTTGATGTCCTAACTTGGGAGTCCATCTCTGCTCAGTGTCCTGTCTCAGGGATCTGAGATGGAGGGTGAAGGTTAGGGTCCCCAGCATTCCATCTTGAGCTCCAGCTCTTCCCACCATCCCCAGCTCTGGGGTCTGGCTCTCCTTGATGTTCCATCTTGGGGAGTCTGTCCGTCCCCAGCATCCTCACGTCAGGGATCTGGCTCTTCCCAGCATCTCATCTTGGAGTTCTGGCTCTCCCAGTGTCCACAGGTTGGGAGACTGCCTCTCCTTGGTCTTCAGCTTGGAGGTCCTGCTTTCTGTGATATTCCAGCTTGGGGATTTAGCTCTCCCTGATGTCCCAGCCCAGGAATCCTGCTCTCCCTGACATTCTGGCTTTTGGATCTGTCTCCCTGATGTCCCAGTTCAGGGGTCCAGCTTTCCCCAGCATCCCCAGCTCAGGGATCTGTCTCTTCCCGATGTCTCCAGCTCAGGGTTCTGTCTCTCCCTTACATCCCAGCTCAGTGGTCTGGCTCGACCAGCACTGACAAGCTTCGCAGTGGCTGGAGCAATGCTTCTGCTCATCCTGGGGGGAAAAAGGCAGTTTTTTGTCCTGCACCATGCCAGGACAGAAGGACATACCCTCCTGCTGTCCCTTCTCGTGCTGTCCCCCAGGTCCTCAGCCCAGTTTCTCTGCCACTGGTCACTGCTTGACACTGCCGTGTTTGCTCTGCTCACGTGGCTGAGTGCCACCAGCATACACTGGCCTGCAGACTTGTCACCGTGATGTCCCTGTAGGCTGTGTCACCATGGTGTCCCCACAGACCTGCAGACCTTGGTGTCCCTGCAGCCATGCTCACCTTGATATCCCTATAGACCCTGTCACCCTAGTGTCTTTGGAGGTCCCATCACCTCGGTGTCCCTGCAGACCCTGTCACCCAGGTGTCCTGTGAGCCCATACCTCCCATTCTGGTGTCCCCACAGACCTCATCACCTTAGTGTCCCTGCAGTCCCTGTCACTTTGATAGACTATCTTGCCCCAGTGACCCCACAAATCCCAGCACCTTAGTGTCCCTGCAGACCACTCCAGTATCCCTGTGTCCCCACAGACCCTGTCACCTCAATGTTGCTGCAGACCTTGATGTCCCCAAAGATGCCATCAGCCCATCACCTGGTCCCTTGCAATCCCCTTTCCCAGCACCCCAACCTGGGGCTCCATCTGAGGCTGCCTGCAGGAGCATCCTGTGGGATTTCAGCGCCTCGGTTGAGGTGAAGTGGCAACCTGTGACATTCATGGTGACAAGCTCTCTGTCACCTCCTGCCCTGCCCCCAGGTTTCGTCAGTTTTGACAATCCGACGAGCGCTCAGGCTGCCATCCAGGCCATGAACGGCTTCCAGATCGGCATGAAGAGGCTAAAAGTCCAGCTAAAGCGGCCAAAAGATGCCAACAGACCCTACTGACCCCTGCTCACCTTGGACCTGCAGAGAGGTACAGGCTGGGGACGGGGGGACCTGGCCCTGCTGCATGCCCTGCCATGCCCCAGGGGAGCCAGCAGTGGGGCTTGGCTCATGGTGGGGGCCATGCTTTCTCCAGAGATGTCCTTGAGTGCGTGCAGGCTCTCTGCGCTGGAACTGCCAGTGGCTGTGCTGCAAACTGGCATTTGGGTCCTTCCCTCCATCCCTCTCTCCATCCTTCCTTCCTTCTATTCCTGTCCGTGCCCCTTCATCTTTCCTTTCCTCTAGACCTCTTGCCCTCCATCCCTCTCTTCATCCTTCCTTCCCTTCATCTTTCTCTCTCCCTCCATCCTTCCCCACTATCCCTCTCTCCATTCCTCTCTCACCTTCCTTCCTTCCTCCCTCCCATATCTTCATCCCTCTATCCTTCCTTCCCTCTCTCCTTCTCCCTCTCCCCATCCCTCTCTCCACCCTCCCTTCCCTCCATGCTGCAGAACACGGGCTCACCTCCCCTTCCCTGTTTTGCAGGTCGGGCGTCCCGCGGTGTCTGACGACTTTCCCCTTCCCCAAGTGCAGTATCCAAACCCGTACCTCTCTTTCTTTGCAACACATCCCGGAGGAGGAGGAGGAGGAGGACGTGATGGAGAAGACAGCAAAGAAGAGAGCCATTCTGGTCGTAGCTTTTCTTTTTGGAATTTTTGTTCCCAAACTGGTCTTGTTTGTAACTTGACTGGAACGAGAGCGCGAGGAGGACGAGGAAGGAGGAGAGCGATGCAGTGCCAGGGCTGGGATTCACCACCGGCCGCTTGCCAGGACTCACCGGATCCCTCACCGGGAGGAATGCTGACAGCCCCCGGGGCAGCTGGGATCTGAGCTACCTTTGTTTTGGTGTAGTTTTTTGGGTTTTTTTTTGGTTGGAAAACAAAAAAAAAACCACACAAAAAAGCAAAAAAACTGGGAAATTAAACAAAAAAAAACACAGACATTGAGAAAAAAAAACAAACCACAAGCAACAGACCTCGGGTGGGCAGAGCTGTGAGCATTTCCTGGAGGGCTCAGTTGGAGGGAGCCACGCCGTGGGGCTCAAGGGCTCGGTTTTGGGGGGTTTGGGGGGGGATGCAGAGGGGGATTTGTTTTGTGGGGGGAGCTGGGGTGGCTCCCCCCAGCCCCCCTGCCCAGTTGGGAGCTGGCAGTGGAGGAGTCAACGCTGGTGGGAGAAGCCCCTCTGTCACCTCCAGGGTGGTGAGGGCCAAGCAATGTGGTTCTTGGCGTTTTCGGTTGGTTTTGGGGGGATTTTTGGGGTGGGGTTTTTTTTTTCCAGCCAAAACAAACAAAAAAGTAAAAAAAAAAAAAAAAGAAGAAAAATGTGAGGTTTCAGCAGAAACGAAGCAAAGTGAAATAAACTTATTTTGTCAAAATCGTCACCTTGGTTGGTTCTTTGGAGCAAGCGCGGCTGCATCCCACCACCCAAAGAGAAGGCAGTGCTGGGCACCCCTGTTTGGCCAGCTCAATTCCAGCACAGCTGATCCCATCCCTTCCCCATGATCCCATCCCTTCCCTGCCATCCCATCACATCCCTTCCCCACCACCCCATCCCTTCCCTGTGTTCCATCCATTGCCTACCACCCCATCCCTTCCCTGCACTCCATCCGTTCCCTACCACCCCATCCCCTCCCTGTGATCCCAACTCTNTTGGTTTTATGTTGTTGGTTGTTTTTTTTCAAGCACTCATTTGCTGCTACCAATTTCCCAGGAGAAACGAGGAAAAGAGGCTCCACGTGGATTCTTAAACCAAAGCTGGTGGGATGGGACCAGCCTCGGGCGCTTCACCTGGAGGATGTGTGTTTGGAAAAAAAAAGAGAAAAAAAGGGCAAGATTTTCTTTTTTTCCCCACGTTGGGAAAAAAAAACACCCCAGAAAGGATGAAAAGATGGTGGACTTATAGAAGATATATATAAATAAGTATATATATATATATATCCCATGGAGCAGGGCGGCGGGACACCACGCTTCCCCC
>VWZO01017920.1:424669-467826 GCA_013396975.1 Bucco capensis
CCCCCTGCCTGCACTCACGTAAGAGCCGCGGCGATGCTCTGAAGGGCATTAGCTTAAATCACCGTACGGCTCACTGAGCTCAGCAGTGATGCTGCAGCCTCTTTATTCCGCCCCCTCCCTCGGAAGAGAAGGTGCCTTCTGAACGAACCTTCTCCCGGCGTTATTCCTGCCTAAACACGTCCAATTGATTTGGACAGGCCCTTGAACTGTGAAAAAACCTTTGAAACGTGTTTCAGCCCTCTTTGCTGGGCCTGAATAGCGCTTTTGTGAGTGGACAATGGCAACCTCCCGACTGCCTCCTCGGATTAATAAAAGTCGGCGGCAATCTCTCAAAAGCTGCTTTGTCCTGATAAGGCGACTGACTATCGGCAGGGCTCAGGTTAACAGAAATCAGGGTTTTGGTGAGGTTTTTGTGATGTTAATATCTTAACTTCCTGGCTGCGAAGGGCTGTGACTTGCCTTAGCCTAAAGATTGAATGACAAAGAGTTTTTTTTGTTTTTTTTTTAACCCAGATACCTCCAGGAAGATCGAGGGCTCGTTGCGCAACTGGTAGGGCTCAATTAACAAAAATCCAGTCTTCACGTAATTTTATGCCCCACATCCCATTCATAAAGCGGAATTTAGGCTGATTTAGAGGAGTTAGAGCTTGCTGGCCTGACGGGGCATGCTGATGGCAGCTCGTTCCTAAACCATCTCACCCAGATCTTTTCTGCCGAGGCAGGAAAAACTGCTGGAGCCACGTGTTTGAAGCTCTTGCTGTGAAACCTGTCCGATGAGCTTCACTTTCACTAGATAATGAGCCGAGCCCGTTGCTCCAGCAGCCTGCCTTTTGCTTGGCTATCTCCTTGATCCGCCCAAAGCCATAAATTTGATGATAACTTGAGTTTGTTGGTGTTGGCTAGAGTGATCCAAGGGCGGCGGTAATTCCTTCTCCACACACCAAGCTGGTAGTTTAATCGGGTAGGAACAAAGCGTTTCCGAGACTGGGGGAACCACGTGTTGCTGGCCCTTTATCTCCCAGGGGAAGGAAGATGGTGGCTGGAGGCTGCAGCACGAGGTGGTGGGTGGCACGTAGGGAATGGGGCTGCAGTACCTGTACCCGCAGCTGGGCGCACAGAGAAGCCCCATCCTGGAGCTGGGCATGCAGCCGAGGGATCCATACCTCCACCGAGAGTTGGATTTACATGTAAAAACACCCTCAACACTTTCTTTTAAAATGTTAAAGAGATTTCTGTTTTCCTTGAAGGCAGCTGGGTGGTCTCTGCTCGTGTGGGGCCAGGCTGAAAGGCTCCTTGTCCCGATCGATCTGGGTCCTCATTAGGCCTGCTCAAAAGTACCACAGACACTCAAATAAAACTAGGTATGATAGGTTGTTTTTTTTTAAGCCACACCGTAGAAACTCTCCCATGCCAAGCTTAGCAGGACACTGTATCTTATTGTGGCTACTGCTGTGGAAACCACTGCTAGGCTAGGTCAGTGGGTGTGCCTGTACCACACATACCCTTGAGATAAGCTTTTCCTGTTGCCAAATACCTGATGCTTCTCACCTCAACTCGCTTAATTTTTTTCCTTAAGCCTCCTCTATGCTTTTGCCCTCCAGGGAGGGCAGACTCTGCTAAGGCAAGGCTAATCCATCAGCATGGAGAGAAAGTGCTGATGCTGGCCCGGACCTTCCCAGCCTCTTTTCTGTAAAGCCAGAGAGGTACCTCTGTGTCAGAGCTGTGGCTCTGGCTGCTGGGGAGAGCATATGCCAGCCGGGAGCAGGTGGTGCCTCCTGGGTCCTGTCCAGCATTGCAGAAAAGAGGTGACATTTTGGGGTGGCCATTTTGTACCTAATAATGGCCACCTCCTGCAACAGCCACCCAGGGAAGAATGTGCTGTCCTTCCTCTCAGGAAGAGGCTGTACTAAAAGCCTGCTTCACCACAGAGCTGCATTTTTTGTTGTTGAGTTGCCTTTAGCTTCTGGAATGAACAAAGCTGATGTTTTTCTAGGCTTTTTTTTTTTGCTATCTGAAGGCCTGCCTGGTTTCATAACCCTGCCTTTCTCAGACATGAGTGCTAACTCGAACCATTTCTGCCTCTGGCCAGGGGCACTAGACATGAGCAGCCTTGTTCTGCAGCGTCAGGGAGGTTGTGTAAGCAAAGCTGACCTGGATCCTCACCCACCATGAACCTGCCTGCAGCTTCCACAGGCAAACATCTTTGGCATGGTGATGGTTAACACTGGTCCTGCCTGCTCAGAGAACCTGTGCCAACTGCAGTTTCCACTTCCCCACATCACTGATAACAGGAAAGCCTTGGCCCAGGGTGGGGATTTGGGGGTGGGGATTGCTGCTGCCTTTCTCCCTCCTTGAGGTGCTTTGGATTTAGGGTTTCTCTCAGCTGACCACAAGATGAGTTGTCTGGAATTAGTCACCTCACTACTGCAAAACCTCAAACGGCTCTTTCTAGAATATTCATGAGCCAGGGAGATACCAGACATCTTTGGGATGCTCTGCCTGAAGCACAGGCAGCCCAAGTAATAAACTTGGGGATTTAATAGTTTTTTCTCAAGGAAGGAATTTAGATTTGCTCACTGCTGGAAACATTCAGGTTTTGTAGAGTATTGCTTCCCCTCCTCAGCCCAGACTGAGTGCTCTGTGTCTTTGGGTGTCCTTGGAAGTCTGGGCTCCTCTTTGATTTTTAGAGTGGTGGAAAATGCCAGACATGCCTGTTAGGAGTGTTCCCTACCCAGTAGGAAGAGGGAGGCAGGGGTAGGTATTAAAAAGCAAAACTTGTTGGTAGCAGGGCACTGGTGCTGCAAGCAGATGGGTTTTTGGGGTACTTTCAGTTTGCTGCGTTTCTGCTTTCACTCTTGGACAAGGTCGTAGTGTCTCTGAATTTTTCTGAGCTGCTGGAAAATCTTGTGAAGGGAAATTCTGACTGGGAACTTCACTTTCTCTTTGTATATTTGTAGAGGCTTCAGGGGGTTTCAAGTTATATTTGATTTGCAAATGACTTGAAGGGGTTGGGGATGTCCATGAGAGAGGGAGAACTCACCTGCCTCTAAGTGTGCAGGTCATGCTCTGGATGCAGTCTCTGTATTGAGATCCTGCTGTTCTGTATCCCTCTCTTTCCTAGAAGTTGTGCAGACTGGCTCACCTCTTTGTGTGATGATTTCTCAGCAAAACCTTCTTTTTTCTTTTTGGCATCTAAAGAAGCTGTCGCTGCTCCGCAGGTGTTGGAGGATGCAGCAGCAAGTGCCAGAAGGTTAAAACACAATGTTTCAGGGCTGACCAGTGGGTTTCCCTGCAGTAATGGGACTGTGTTGAGCTTTTGATGTGGGCACACCTTCTTGTAGAGACTCGGGTGAGTCAGCAGCTTCTGGCAGTGCTCAGGGAAAGAAGGTTTGGCCAGGACAAATGATGGTGTGCTTTTTTTTTGTGCGCGAGGATTTTTTTTTTTGGCTTGGCTCTTTTCTGCCGCATGGGAGAGAGGCAGTGGTGAGTCAGGGCTGCCTGCAAGAGGATCTGCACGATCTGCACGTACGTGGGGAAGGGAAGGTCTGCGCTGCAGAGCAGAAGAGGCCAAGGGGGAGGAGCAGTGAGGGTGACTGCGGCACCCGGCAGGCACATGGCAGGCTTGCAGGTGGATCTCCCTGCCTGTTCCTCCGAGGCATGGCTTCCTTCTGATCAGCCGTGCTAGCTTCAATAAAGCTTTTGAGTTTATTAGTGTCTGTTTGGAAACTGAGCTAGCTGGTGTGTGCAGTTAACACCATTTTGTGATTTTTTTTGGGGGGGGATTTTTTCTGACTGCTTGGGCAGGCAGAACAAAACCCCTGCCCTGAGCTGAGCAGCAGCCCATAGTTCCAAGTGCCATGCTAAGGGGATATCTTACAGGAGAAGGCAGCTTATGCTGAAAGCAGCCTGCTTTGAACATCCCCTACGTGCCCAAGAGATGAAGTTGAAAGTCAAACCACTGTTTGAAGTCAGAACTAGTGATCTGCCCATGCTAGTATCTGCCACTTTACATCACTGTTGTAACTGGAGGCTTTTTGAATGCCAGCAATCTAGCCTGGGCAGGTTGAAGAGGACAGACAACTTTTAGCCACCACTGCTAACTGAGAACCAAATGATGGAGGTGTGCAGTTGGAAATGCCCGAGGGCACCAGTTCTGCTGGGAAGTGAATGTCCTCCCATTCCAGTGGACAATGAATCAGCTGTGGGGATGCCAAGCAGCCTGGGTTCAGAGAGGGCTTTTTTTTTATCCAGACATGTTCCCTGCTAAGGTGCTGTGTTTAATCAGCTCTAGTCTACTTGCTTGTACAGGCTTAAGGGGTGGGTTTTAAGCTTAGGCAGGCGTTGTGATGAGGTGCTTCTCAGCAGACGATTGTCTGCATGAGAGCGTGTCTGCAGTCACGCTAGCGCCAAGCTGCCCTGGTCCCTGCGGGAAGCGCAGTCGAGGTCTGTAGGAGAAATGACTCGAGAGCTGGGAGGGAGGAGGCAGAATCTCTGCCTGTGCACTCAAGTGCTTGAATTTTGTTGCGTTGTGTAGCTCCAAGGGAAGACTGGCAATGAAGAGAAGCTATGAAGGGAACCTCTGCATAGCAGGCAGGTGAGCTTTGGGTGGTGCACGTGGGGGATGACATGGAAATAGAAGTGTGTCTTGCCTGTATCTAAGATTCTCAAGTAGGAACATAAAGGTAGTTTGACCCAGTAGCAGCTTTCTTGTTACCTCCATCTTCATCACGTGGACGTGTTGTCTCTTCTCCATGATGAGCAAGTCTGGGGGATTCTTAAACCTGGCAGAGCTTTCTTCTCTTGTAGACACAGGATTCCAGCAACAATGTCGAAGCATCATGATGCAGGAACTGCTTTCATCCAGACCCAGCAGCTCCATGCTGCCATGGCAGACACCTTTCTGGAGCATATGTGCCGCTTGGACATTGACTCAGAACCAACCATTGCCAGAAACACTGGCATCATCTGCACCATTGGTAGGTGATTCCTAGATAGGAGAGAACCACAGCTGTGAGCCTTTCTGGCTTGGTGAAACTTGTTAGGGAAATCATGAAAGGGCTTCAGCTTTCATCCCTTGCCAGGGCTGAGCTGATGTGTTGAAAGAAGATGACTTTCCCATGTCTGCCTAACCTATGCTAGAAGGTGAATCCAGTAGCCAGGGAAATCAGAACTGCTCATGTTCTCCTGCGCTCCTCAAGACAAGCAGTTTTTGCTGCTGTAGAGATGAGCTGCTTCAGTGCTGGGCAAGTCCATGTCCATTATACAGGAAAGAGCCTGGCATGTGTGGGTGATCTCATTACTTTTACAGAGTTAATCATCAAAGGGTTTCTTCCTCCTAGGCCCAGCCTCCCGCACCGTGGAGAAGCTGAAGGAAATGATTAAATCTGGAATGAATGTTGCCCGCCTCAACTTCTCTCACGGCACCCATGAGGTAAGTCAGGGTGGGGTCTGAGCTCACGTGGCCCTGACTGTGTGTCTGCTGACCCTGTCTCTGACGAAGGAGGGAAATCCAGCTTAGTCTAGACCAGCCTTTGTGTGGGAAGGTGAAACTTAGCTCTGCTTTCTGAGGAAAGCATGCTGGTTTTACGTATTGAGCCTGCATAATGGCTGGTAACACACATTTAAGTGTGCTCTCAGAGCTGTTTTGGAAGTGATTTAAGTTGGTTCCACAGCCTTCTCTGTACCAGGGAACCAGGTAATTGCTGTTTGACACTTGTATACCACCCTGAGAAGGCCTGATCTCGGAAGTCAAGCAGGGTTGGGCCTGGTTAGTACTTGGATGGGAGACCACTTGGGAATACCGGGTTGCCGTAGGGTTTAGTTGGGGATGTCCCTTCCCGCTGTGGGGGGGTTGGACTAGATGACCTTCCAACCCAAAACCATTCTGTGATTCTGTATGACAACTGCTTGCCATGGAATCCTTCAGTTCTTCCTCATGTCCTGCCACTTGCTATGCAAAGCTGTTGCTTCTCAGTTAACAGCGGAAGCTGAGAACATTTGGAGAACTACTGGAACATGGGGAACTACTTGAGAGAGTCCAGTGGAGGGCTGGAAAGATGCTGAGGGGACTGGAGCATCTCTGGGAGGAGGAAAGGCTGAGAGCCCTGGGGCTATTTAGCCTGGAGTAGTGCAGACCCAGAGGGGGATCTGCTCAATGCTGAGCAAGGGCTAAAGTGGGGGGCAAGAGGATGGGGGCAGACTCTGCTCAGTGGTGCCCAGGGACAGGACAAGAGGCAATGGGCACCAACTGGAACCCAGGAGGTTCCCATGAGGAAAAGCTTTTTTCCTGAGGGTGCCAGAGTCCTGGCTTATGCTGCCCAGAGAGTTTGTGGAGTCTCCTTCTGTGGAGAAATTCCAAAGCCACCTGGAGAGGTGATCCTGGGCAACCTGCTCTGGATGACCCTGCTTTAGCAGAGAGGTTGGACTGGATGATCCCCAGAAGTCCCTTCCAACCTCTGTCAGTCTGGGATTCTGTCTCATGTGTACCTGTTTTGCTGTGCGCATTTGCAGGAGTACAACATTTTCTTGTCTCTGTTCTTATTTTGTTGCTGGGGGTTTGCAGGCAAGTGATCAATGGCTGACCTTGTCTCAAAGGAAAACTGTTAGTTGTCTGAAGTAATTACTATGCCTGGTTGAAAGACTTGAACTCCAGGGTTTGCTTGGCTAACCAACTGCTCTGGTTGTGTAACTGGCAGGCATGAGGATAGCACCACAGTGCTTGGGAGGTAGTGTGGTGAGACTGTAAGAATAAGGTCAAAAGAAATCAACACGATTTGTACCACAAGCCCTTCTTGATATAAATAGATGAGGTCCTCTGTGATACTGGAGGAGCCAAGGATCCCATTCCAGATTGCCTAAAATGCCACCCTGAGCATTTTTTTTTACCCTGGCTGCCCTCCAGCTTTCAAAATGTCAGACAGTAGCTGGGAGCAGCTGAAGGTGGCTTTACTTACTGAACCATGAGCCTTGCAGTGTGTAACAGCCTGGCCTCTCACCCTTGTGGCCTTTAAAGGCCACAGGGCACTGTCAGAACCAAAAGGTTGATGCTTTAACTGTAGACAACCATCAGACCTTGACTAACCACCCTGGGATAGTGTCAGTGCATGGGCTGCAGGTAGCAAAGTCTGCCTGAATTGAAGCATAGAGTAGAATAGCTCTGCCTCTCAGTAGTCAAGTTGTGGCTCCTGTGGCTCATCAGGGAGCTGGTGGCCAGGCTGAGACTTGGAATTTTCACACTGCTAGAGCCCCACAGAGCTGCTGCTGTGGTTTGGTACTTGCTAGCTGACGTTGAGGACAGGCACTGTGGCTTTCTGCTTCTGGTGAGGTCTAATTGCATATTCCATACAGATGAGGTTAGGTTACAGGAGAATCTGGTCTTGCTGTCATCTCCTGTTGAGTTGGACTATTAGCAGGAGCCAGTCTGAAGTTGGAGTCCCTCCTGGTTCTGCCAAAACACTCCAGTTTGTAATGAAGCCCCAAAAAGTTTTCATCTCTTGTGAGGGCTTCGGTTCTTGTGTCCACCTGAAAGCATTTCACAGGGCTTCAGCTTTAACAGAGGTGCTTTAGCACCTGGCTGCCACCCGTTTGTGGGTGCATTGCTGTCTGCATTCCTGTTCTGCATAGGAACTCTTCAGGAAGTCAGGCTCCCTAGGAGGTATTTAATCCTCATTATCAAATGAAAAAGGGAAAATCCCAGCTGATTTGGATCAGATAAAGGTAATAGTACTGCTCAGGCAGACTTTCTGTACTACACCCATGTGGGCTGTGGTGTGTGGAGGGGTTGGGGCCTTCTTATTCAAATCACTAAACTAAATCCCTTTTCCTGCTCTAAAGACACAGCAGTCTTGGCCTATTTCTGGCTGAGGGTATGCATGTGAACTTTAGCACAGCTTTTTCCAGCCCCACTTTCCTGGTGCTGGATTACAGTCCCTGAAGCTGGTGTGCAGGGCTTGTGTTGAGGCAGATGGGTGGTGTGGGGAGAGACAGCTGTTTCCAGGTGGGTCAGGTCAAATACCCTCTGTCTGGCACAGAGAGGAGAAAGGGTATCGCTTATCTACAAAAGTCTGTTGAGTCTTATGCAACTGGCAGTCAAGGTTATCTCTTAATGTTGTTTGTGCAAGTAAGGTAAACTGATCTGCTTGTCATCTGAAGCTGATTTGAGGTAGTTGGGACAAGAGTTTCCCCACAATTGTCTGTGCTGAATCTGGCAGCGGTAGCGTAATGACCTTGCACGTGTGGGGCTGGAGTCTTTGAACTTCTGCCTGTGATTGCTTTGGCTCTCAAAATAAAATGTAAACACTTAACATCCTTTTAGCAAATCCTTTATCTCTAGGGGAAATTTAAACCAAAGAATTGTTAAGAAAAGCTTGTCCCATTGGCTTGCCTCTAGGACTGATAAGAGAAGTCAGGCTGGAAGTCTGTGGGGGAGTTGGCAGTACAGAGCGTGGCATCCTCCCTTCTGTGCCTTGAAGGGAGGAGAACAGCCATGCATGGCAGTTGCTTGGCTGTGATGCTGTCCTAGCATTCAGCAGTCTTTCCATGCACATAAACCATCCAGCTGCCAGCACTGCTGGTGTTCTGCCATGTTGAATAGGGAAGTGTTTGGCAAGGCTGTCAGCAATGTTCTTCCAAAAGGCCTTTTGGGCAACTGTACATCCTGATGGTAGACCACTTCAGCTGAGCACCTGGGCTGTTTCCTTGAGTGTAGTTCCTTCTGGGTGTAGAACTGGGGACACTGAAGGCAGAGCCAGATAGCTGCTGGACTCCACTTCCTTGTGTGGATGGCCTTTGTATCCTCACACTGCAGAGTTCTGGAAGCTCTGAATTAAATTCTCTAGTTAGAAGTGCTCTTGAGTGTAGTGTGAGCAGAGCTGTGAGGTTGGGCAGCATTTGGGGTGCATAGTGATCTTTTTCATAAGGAGAGGAGTAGAAATGGGCTGAACATTTCCATCTCTTGTTTCTCACCAGTATCATGAGGGCACAATCAAGAATGTGCGAGAAGCTACAGAGAGCTTTGCCTCTGATCCTATCACCTACAGACCTGTGGCTATTGCACTGGACACCAAGGGACCTGAAATCAGAACTGGACTTATTAAGGGAGTAAGTTGCTCTTTTTTTTTTCCCCTCCTGCTCTTTTCAGCACACGAGACTAGATATTGTGTTAGCCTGGGGCCTTTTCCAAACCAAAAAACACCTGGAAGTGATGAGCCAACTACCAAAAGTTGAAGTGCTGCGAGGAGGGAGGTGGTTGTGCAGTGGTTTTTATTGGTTTTACTTCAATGCCTGTTTTGACCTGCAGAGTGGCACAGCAGAGGTGGAGCTGAAGAAGGGTGCACAACTCAAAGTGACCCTGGATGATGCCTACATGGAGAAGTGTGATGAGAATGTGCTGTGGGTGGACTACAAGAACCTCATCAAGGTTATAGATGTTGGCAGCAAGATCTACGTTGATGACGGTCTGATTTCCTTGCTGGTTAAGGAGAAAGGTAAGTGACAACCATTCCAGCTATGCCTGTTTGGTTTTTTTCCCTCAGAACATTTGTACTTTCCCTCCAGTAACTGGTTTTGAGCTTGCAGTGGTATATTAAAGACAGGAGTATGTGGTTCTTGATGCTGTTAGCAAGACTTTGAGCAAAACTTTCTCTACTTCAAGTGTAAGTTTCCAAAGACTACTTTCTGCTGGGTTTCACTAGGCTGTCACCCCAAACACCTTCAAAGGTAAACGTGTGGTGGACATGTACCAGTGCTCATGATCAAAGCCTGTTCAGTAAGGTTACTTTATGCTTTTAAGGCAGGAGTTAACTATTTTACAGCATAAACCATGAGTTTTGTGGTTAGAGACAGAACTACTTTTAACTGGTAGTGTGAAAGTAAGATTAACTCCACAATACTCCCTTTCTAGTGTTGCTTTGACTGTTCTAGCCTCAAGGCTTCACCTGTAATCCCAGAACATGTAGTGAGATGGAGCTGAGGCTTTTGGGGTGCTCAGTTTGCTGCTACAGGGCTTCTGTGTGCAGGAGTGCAACCTGCTAGTAGCTTTTTGGGTGGGACACGGTCCCAACCTCCTGGACAGAACAAATGGTGTCTTCTCCTAGAAGAACCTAGAGTTGGTTTAAAACTGGTCTGCTTGTGTGTTACATAAATCCTCTGAAGAGAGCAGTGATGTGCTGCTAATCACGTGCAGTCACTGCTGTTCTCGGGTGGGGAGGTGGTGTGAGAGCTGGCAGCAGGGAGCTTGCTGGTAAACACTGCCCCTGGGAACACATCTGTTTCAGGCAAGGACTTTGTCATCACGGAGGTGGAGAACGGCGGTATGCTCGGCAGCAAGAAGGGAGTGAACCTGCCCGGTGCCGCGGTCGATCTGCCCGCCGTCTCCGAGAAGGACATTCAGGATCTCAAATTTGGTGTGGAGCAGAATGTGGATATGGTGTTTGCCTCCTTCATCCGCAAAGCTGCTGATGTCCATGCTGTCAGGAAGGTGCTGGGAGAAAAGGGAAAGAACATCAAGATCATCAGCAAGATTGAGAATCACGAGGGTGTGCGCAGGTGAGCATCGTGTGGGTCTGTCACTCTGTGAAGACAGAAGAGCACAAGCCCTTGGTGCCGTTGTCAGGACTTGGAACAAAGTACATCAGTGACAACCTGTAGGACTAAAACATCTTGGGTCAATTCATGCTCCTCTCAATATGTATAGCTTTAGAAAGCTTTTGATAGTGATGCTTTATATGTGCTATGGCTTGGTCTTGGGTTTCTTCCTCCTACCTTGGCATTACAAAATGGCAGGTGGAAAGGCTGTGTGCTGGCAGCGTGGCTGCACATCGTGCTTGAGGGCAATGCTTTTCCTTGCGGGGAGGACAGAACAAAGGAGAAGGTGCTTTGCAGAACAAGTGGGTTAACAAACTTCTTCTCTTGCTGTCAGGTTTGATGAGATCATGGAGGCCAGTGATGGCATTATGGTGGCCCGTGGTGACCTGGGAATTGAGATCCCTGCTGAAAAAGTCTTCCTTGCCCAGAAGATGATGATTGGACGCTGCAACAGAGTTGGCAAACCCATTATCTGTGCCACTCAGGTACTGGAAACACAATGCTAGCTCCTAACTGCCTCAGTCTGGCAGGGTGTGAACGTTGGTGGCTGTTGTGGCTCAATGGCATTGGCTGGAGTGAGGTGCCAAGGGCAAAGAGGTTTCACTCACAGCGGAATAGCTCTTCTTAAGGTACTGTTTGGGCTCTTCCCCAGTAAGGTTACAGTACCTTTTGTGTGGCTGCTGAGGGTTTTCTCTCTCAAAGCCTCATGTACTATGAGCCTTTTGGGCTGACTAAACAAATTCTGGGGAAAAAACAATAACATGTGGTTTGCTTTGACATCTTGTTAGCAGCACATCCATGTCTAACAGAGAAGCTTGCTAAGGTTACCAGGTATCTTACAAGATGCTCCTACACTGCAGCAGCAGGAAGAACTGAGTAAAAGATCCATCAACTTATAATTCTGGAAGCTGATACTTGGTTTCACTGGTTCCAGTAGGGATCATGTGCAGACAGTCCTCAGGCACTGGGAGAACTGGTTTGTCTGGCTGCTTGCTCTCTGCACAGGCTGTTGAAGCAAAAAATATCTCTAGACAGCAGTTATCAGAGAAGGTTCTGGATTTACAGCAGCATGTATTGCTACTGAAATATGACAGAAATGCTGCCTCAGGTGGTGTTTGGAGAGGAAGCGAGTAATGTTTGCCCTGTGGTGAGCTGCAGCAGAGGGGAAGCTGAGCATGTGAGGGTTGGAGCTTTCTATAAAGATAATCATAAAATCATTAAGGTTGGAAAAGGTCTAAGATCATTTGAGTCCAACTGTTAACCTAATGCTGCCAAGTCACCGCTAAACCATGTCCCTACGTGCCACATCTACACATTTCTTGAACACCTCCAGGGGTGTTGACTCCACCACTGCCCTGGGCAGCCTGTGCCAATGCTTAACCACTCTTTCAGGGAAGACAATTTTCCTCATGTCCAACCCAAACCTCCCCTGGCATGACTTGAGGCCATTTCCTCTCATCCTGTTACTTGTTACCTGGGAGAAGAGACCAACTCCCACCTCATTTCAGCCTCCTTTCAGGGAGTTGTAGAGAGTGGGAACATCTCCCCTTGGCCTCCTTTTCTCCAGACTAAACAATCCCAGTTCCCTTAGCTGTTCCTCACAAGACTTGTGCTCCAGACCCTTCACCAGCTTCCTTGCCCTTTGTTGGACACTCTCTAGCACCTCAATGTCCTTCTTGGAGTGAGGAACTCAAAAGTGACCCCAGGATTTGAGGTGTGGCCTCACCAGTGTCTGGTACAGGAAGACAATCCCTGCCCTAATCCTGCTGCCACACTAGTGCTGCACCAAGCCAGGATGCTGTTGACCTTCTTTGACACACAACTATCTTAATGCAATATCCTGTGCTGAAAAGTTACACTGTGCTGAGAAGTTAGACTGGAAACTTATTGTCTGTGATGTTGTGTGAGTTAAATCTCCCTGGAAAAGGAGTAAATGCAGAACAGGTACAGGTACAAAATGAACTGGGTTGTTTTTCTTGCTAGTTGATGGCTTTGATTCCAAGCCCTCTGTCCTGTGTCCACACGAGAACTCTTTTCCCAAAGTCCTTAGGCTGAATCCCATTTTGTGCTCCATCTGTAGCAGCTATAGTGCACTAGTGAAAAAGCAGCTGCTTCCTTCTACAATGTCTTAATTCCTTTGGCTTTGTTCTCTTCCAGATGCTGGAAAGCATGATCAAGAAGCCTCGCCCAACGCGTGCCGAGGGCAGCGATGTGGCTAACGCTGTCCTGGATGGGGCAGACTGCATCATGCTGTCTGGAGAGACTGCCAAGGGAGACTACCCGCTGGAGGCCGTGCGCATGCAGCACGCTGTGAGTACAGCCTTTGCTCTGGGGAGAGCCAGCCCTGCAGCTGGCAGGAGCAGAACTCTGCCCTGCATCTTCCCCCTGAGCCAGGCACCTGAAGATCTAAGTGTGTCTGGTGCTAGGTGGCAGCTCCTTGCAGTCCAAAGGAGCCATTTTTTGGGGGTGTTTCTTTACCTAGCACGGTCCCAGGGGCCTGAAACCTCACTTTGTGTGCTCCAAACTGTTGTCATTTCAGAGCAGTTCTCAGCTCTACCTCTGAAACTCCTGATTTCTGCTATTTAATTTTTTGTGTAGGGTGGGATAAAGGTGTTTTTTGTTTTTTGATGTGACCTGGATATGAGTTTCCCCAAATTGCCTATTCATTTTGGCATATTAAATGCCTTAAACTTTTTTCCAAGGTCAAGGAGCTGCTTAGGCAGTTCTATCTCTAGATAACGAAAGGTTATCTGAAAGTCTGACTCTTCTGTGGGGGGGTGGGGGAGGCTTGAGAACCTGATTTACAGTGCTGCTGCATTCAGTGCCTGGTGTGCTGGGGGTGGTGGTGTTTGTTGCACGAGTACTGACAGCACCATGTTTTGTGACATGCCTGAACTGCCAGAAGCCTCTGCTCTGCTTCGAGCTCGCCCAGCTCACGTTTCAGCTGACAAAAAGCCTGATGTCAAGTGTTGCTTCTCCCCAGTTCCCACTGCTGTAAATCACAGCAGTGGGCAACTGTCACCAGTTAGCCCTCACCAGTTCTATTTGCAGTTCAGATTATATTGATTAATCAACTCAGCTAGTGTTTGTTTGCAGTGCCTTATGTAAATATCTCTTACCTTGATCTGGTCGATGTGGAGTGGTGTGTTTTGCACGTGGCAAATGCAAAACATGACTGCTATACACTAACCATGCATCTAAAAGGTTCTTCCTCAGTTTTCACCCCCCTCAATCACAAGGGCTGACTTTCTGCCAAGACTTGGCAACTTGCTGCAGCAAACCTTCCCCCTGGATTTCCATTCTGGTGTTAACTCTCAGCCTCAGGCAGGTTGTATTGCGCCTGTAGCCTGAGCTCAGGATCTCTGGCATGTGCTTCCCTCCTCTTGCAGACCTGGGAATAGTGTTGTCACCCTGAAATACTGAAGGTTTTAACCCTCAATGCAGAGGAGCAAACACAGATTAACTTTGAGGTAACATCACACAGGCGGCAAGGTGTCAACTCAGATGGTAGGAGTATGTCTCCCTACAGTCAGGATATTCCTTCTGAGCTGATTCACTTGGTGTTAGTTGAGAGCAACCTGGCCCAGCAATAGTTCCCTGAATAACCATGGTCTGAAAATCTGCAGCATGGCCAGAGCAATCCCTTTTCAGCCAGCCTTGTAGTATTGAGGTTGCTCTTCGTGGCTGACATGTCTGTGACAAAAATGCCATTTACCTCAAGTTTAGTAGCAAGTTTCCACATATTGGGCAGGCTGTTTACTGCTTGTGGCAGCATGCTTCTTTCCACTTCCAGTCCACAATTGTTTTCAAATGCTGCCCTGGCCATGCTGTCTAACAGGACCAAGGTTTAAACAGCCCCTTCATTTTCCTTTCTCCCACTTCCATCCTGGTTTCTCCACCTGAGTACCAACTGGAAACCCTCAAGCCATTACTGTGTGAGTAAAACCAGCAGTGATGTGACATTAAGGATTGTGGTGCCCTTCCACTGCCCCAACAGGCACATGTACACAGATATTCTCTTCCAGCTGCATAATGCACGCTTCCCTCTGAGCTCAGGATTGCTCTGCAGGTTACACAGAGCTGCCTGCCTTTGCAGCAGGAGCTGAACACAAACCACCTTGCCCTCAGCTCCTGCCCTTGAGAGTAAGTCTTTGGAGGCAGATACTTCCATTTTATCCAACAGCAAGTTAACTGGAGTTGGCACTGGAGAGCTGTTCCAGCCTGTCATGTGTCCTGTTATTTTTAGACCTAAGAGACTTAACTGCTTTGACTTAAATTGCTATCTGTGGAAGAGGGATAATAGGGATAATTCCTAGCATCACCTGGAATAATTCATTAGCTCTAAAGTAAAAAAAAAACCCTCTTATTTGGAAGTGGTCTAACTACAAAGCTTTCACTATAAGGGGCACTTAAGTCTCTGCTTAAACAACAACTTGACACACTCTGTGTAGCAGCTGCTCACTTTCTGAAGTAACTGAATGAAGTTGTCCTTGAAGAGATGATCATCAACCTTTGCATGCTTTTCTGGTCTCTGCAAGCCTTCTTTATTGGGTTGTCAGGGGCTGATGCAGCCTTCTGAGAGGAGAACTGTATCTAAATGAGAGTGATTGCCAGTGTTCTGGGATGAATAGATGACTGAACTTGTTGCAAAGCCTGAACAGAAAGCCCTTGGTTGTGCCTCTGCACCTCCTGTCTGTCCAGGTACAAACACCCCAACACACATGTTATGACAACCCTATAAGGAAGACTTGCTCCTGTTTATGCCTCTGTTACTCAAAGGGAAGTTGGTACAGCACATGGAGGTGAAACTTTGTTGGCTCTCAAGTTAAACTTGATCTGTATTGGCTTCCAAGTTAAAATCAGTCTAATAAAGCTGAGAGAGACTGTCCCAACTTTGGATGTTGGCTCCATGAAGACTGTTCTAGTGCTGCTGGGAGAATGTAGAGCTACAGGGATTGCCTCTTCAGGAACTGGAGGCAGGTAGATGGCATGAGAGTCTCTGAAGGAAGTAATCATCATCAGCAGCAATGTGTGGCCTGACTGTTAAACCACAGTGTGGCTGTGGCACGTTAGATTGAGTTGCATCCCACAAATCCACAACCTGAGAGCCAAAGAGTTTCACAGCCTGACCTTCATATCCTCTTGCATGCATGACTATGACAATTAAGCCAATTAATGTGATCTCATGTCACTCTGGTCTATCTTTCCTTCTTTTCTTTCCTCTCTTCCTTCCCACTTTTCCTCGGGCCTGCAGATTGCTCGTGAGGCTGAGGCTGCAATGTTTCATCGTCAGCTCTTCGAAGAAATTTTCCGCCTCAATGTTAACAACAGGGAGCCTGCCGATGCCATGGCAGTAGGCGCAGTGGAGGCCTCTTTTAAGTGCTTAGCTGCAGCCCTGATAGTTCTGACCGAGTCTGGCAGGTAGGGCTCGGAGAGGGGACTCTGGTTCCAGCAGTAAAACACGCTCCATGTCTAACCCTGCAGATGTTCAGCGAGCGACTCGCTGCTCTGCCGTCAGCCTTGCCTAACCACTGCAGCCTGAGTTGAGCTCTTCTCCGTGCCAGGGAGGGACTGCAGGCAGGCAGGGGCAGAGCGAGAGTGCCTGGCAGTTGGCATGAGTGAGCGTGGGCTTGGCAGGGCGAGGTGACTCCAGTAGGTGCTATCAATTTGGAATAGAAACCTTGGCAATTGAGTGGGTCCTCTCTAAGGCTTTTGGGGTGGCTGAGTGTTATGGCCATCACCCCAGTGAGCTGGACTAAATCTCATTGCTAATTGGTAAGTCTTAATGAAGGCAGCAGCTGGCAGTGTTTGTGTTAACACCTCGGTGACAGAGCACCTCGCCTTGCCCTGTGCCACCCTGAGCGACTGACGTGAGTGTTGTCTTCCCGAACGCGTGTTGCTCTTCTAGATTGCCCGGGAGGCCGAGGCTGCCATCTTTCACAGGCAGTTGTTTGAGGAACTGCGTCGTCTGACTCCCCTCAACTGTGACCCCACCGAGGCCGCTGCTGTTGGCGCTGTGGAAGCGTCCTTCAAGTGCTGCAGCGGGGCCATTATTGTCCTCACCAAGTCTGGAAGGTAGGAGGTGACAGGTTCCCTCAGGTCAAGCCCCACTTCGTCACAGGGTGGGGGAAGGATACTCGACAAAAGATGACTAGAACAGTGTAATGGTGAAGCCTAGGATTCTTCAGGAGATGGGTGGACAGCTCAGACATCTCTGCATTTATGTAACCTCCATGTTCCTCAGCCTGCCTCTGCCAGCGTGGCATCGGCACCCAGCCCTGCCTCCCCACGCTAGAGTGAGTGGCACCTCTGCCAGCAGAGCTGGCTGGAAGAGTCAAGGGAAAAGAAGTGTGGCAGCTTTGACTCAAACTTCTTGGCAAGAAATCCTCGACCTAACAGTAAGGCAGAAGTTCAGTGGATGCAGGATCTATCTTTGTTTTTTTAATTCCAGGTTTTTTTCTTAAATCATGGCCTTCTGTAGTAGCATCCAAACTATTGGTTCCTTGCTGAGCCTTTCAGGCAGCAGCCCTGCTTACCTAAGCCCAAGGAGACAAAGAGGGGAAGCTTTGCCTAGAACTGTTAGACAGGGAAATTGTGAAAGCACTGGGAATTTCTTGTTACAAGCTTCCTTGTGCCTATCTGTGAGTAGTCTTGCTGACCAGGCAGGTACCCAACAGCCAGGTGCTGTCTGCATGCTCCATGGTGTGGGTGGACACAGCACTGCAGACACCACTGGAACGGTTTGGGATTTCTGTCCAGCCATGGTGACAGCTGCTGAGCAGAGACTCACTCTTCCACCTGTGGAAAGGGAGCCAAAGCCTTGTTTTTCCATCTTGAGGAACTAGGCTACCCACTCAAAGCACACCCAACCATAGGTCTCAGACTGCTTTCTGGAAGAAAGATCTGCATTTCTTGTGCTGGATTCACACCAAACAAATAGTGCAGCAGCAGAGATGTGGGTTTTTTTGTTCATGGGCATGGTCTACCTGAAGATCTGAACCATCAGCAAGTCCTTCCCCTACATTTACAGCTTAACATGATTTGAAGCAGCCATTCTCTGCAGGGCTGAAGAGTCACAGTAAGCACTGAGTTTCTGGATACCCTCATGCTTCTAATGTTTCTTGGTAGAAGGTTCCAGTCATACACTTGACATTTTAAAGAGATTTGAACTCTGATATTTGAATATTTTTAGCTGTGGATTCTGTTACAACCTTTGAGTACCTGGATCTCCTAGAGCTACCAGGAGGCTTCTTGGACAGTGTGGGGAGGATTGTCTGAGAGCTGGCACGTGTGTTTGGGTGCTTCAAGCAGACTGCTACTGCCTGCTTTAAGCAGCAATCTTTGAGTGTTGCTGAGCTTGGCTCCACTAAATGAGGCTTCAAAAGCTGATGGAGATACTGACATGCTCATTGGAAAGATGGAGCTGTAATGCTGTGTGGCCTTGCAGTTTTAATCTCTTGTTTACTTGCAGGTGCCCTCTGTAAGCAGTGCCCAGGGAAAGGGAAGCCATACTCCCTGTAGTCCCCACCCTGGGTGTGCTGCTAGCAGTTCTAAAGCATTTTTAAGGACTCTGTGCTCAACTTCCCAGTATAAATTTTGTCCTCTGTTGGGCCCAAGAGCAGAGCTGTATGTGGAGGAACCATCCTGTTTGCTGGCTTCAGCACGTGAACGTGGCTGGGAGGCAAATGGCTTTTTCCTTGGCAAACTTCGGGTAGTGCTACTGGCACAGGCTCTTTCCATCCCATAAAGCAGAAGAAGCTCATCAAAACAGAGAGACCCCCATTGAGATGCTGAGGACTGCTCACAAAGGCCAGAATAAATGGCCTCTTGCCACCTTCCCATAGCAACAGAGACAAATCAAGGCTTGTTTTCAGGAGCAAAACACGCGGATGGCACTTCCTCGACTCAAGAGGCAAGGTGGTTTTCACCATGAGACTGGAATGTAGGGATTGGTGGTGTTCTGCCCAGTTGCATGACTGGGAATTCAGCAGAGCATCAAGCTTGTTGGTGATCTTGGCTCTTGCCAGCATCTCCTGTGGTCAATCCCCAGTGTCCTTCTGTGGGTTTTGGGAAAGTCCTCCAGGGTGATGGACAAACCCTCGCTGCTGCTTGTGCTCCCTTCAGCTGTTGACAGGCTTTCTGTCGGTGATTGTGCCTGGAGCACGGTGCTTCACCTCCGGTTTGCTTTTCTTTGTAGGTCAGCACACTTGGTGTCCCGATACCGCCCGCGGGCTCCCATCATTGCCATCACCCGTAATGCCCAGACGGCGCGCCAGGCCCACCTCTACCGTGGCATCTTCCCTGTCCTGTGCAAAGAACCAGCCCACGACTCCTGGGCAGAGGACGTGGACCTTCGTGTGAACCTGGGCATGAATGTTGGTGAGTGATGCTACCCTGGCCTCACCTGGGGAAGAGGCTGGTGGGACATGATGGTCCTGGGCACATCTGATGGTGATTTTGAGGTTACTGATGGGGGGACCAAGTGAAAAAGGGAGAGGAACTGGGTGCCTGTGTGGTAATGGTATCCGATTGGGAAACGGCGGTTGCATGAGCACCACCACATCCGATGGGGAAATGGGGCAGCAGGTTTGGCGCAGCTGCCTTCAAACAGCTTCCAGTAGAAAACTAGGTTGGTTTTCATGTGGGAAGTGCTTGAACCATGATCCTCATCACTGAGAGGCAAGAGCAGCCAGGAGCAGGGCGACAAAAAAACAGAAGGGGAGAGACTTTTTAAGCAGTCAGACTGTGATAGGACAAGGGGGAATGGTTATAAGCTGAAGGAGGGGAAATTTAGATTGGAGATTTTGAGGAAGTTCTTTACCCAGAGAGTGGTTAGGCACTGGCACAGGTTGCCCAGAGAGGTTGTGGATGCCCCATCCCTGGCAGTGTTCAAGGCCAGGCTGGATGCAGCCCTGGGTGACCTGGTCTAGTGATTGGCATCCCTGCTTAGTGTGGGGAGGTTGGAACTAGATGATCTTTAGGGTCCCTTCCAACCTGGCCATTCTGTGATTGATTCTATGACTCTTTCCTCCTGTGCTGTTGAATTCCCAGCTGTGTGACATACAGGCTATGGGTGGGCAGCAGGGAGGATGAGAACTTGAAACCGTCACAGAGCTGTGACTGCCATGGGACAGGGGAGTGGATAACAAGCTCTGTTCCTGCTGTGGTAAGCCTGAGGGTGGTTGGTGGGACCTGAGTTCCAACACTTCCCTTTCTTCTCTCCTAGGTAAAGCACGTGGCTTCTTCAAGAGCGGTGACCTGGTGATCGTTCTGACAGGCTGGCGCCCTGGCTCTGGCTACACCAACACCATGCGTGTGGTCCCAGTGCCCTGAAGCACTGACCCCAGCAGCACACACCTTCCTTCCCCCATCCCCTCTGCTCCCCTCTCCCCTCGCCTTAGACCAGCCATCGCTTGCGCTGTCCTTGTCCCTAGAGTGGATGTAGGTTGCTAAACACCGCCCAGTGCAGCAGCAGCAGCAGGGGGAAGAGAGACCTTAAATCACTAAAAAAAACCACAAAAAAAATATACTTGAAGTGTTTAGTTTCTTTTTCTTTTTTTAAAACCTCTCTCTGTAGCAAAGTCCTGCCCCGATGTACGTCGGAGTCAGCATAGGAGGTTCCTGCATGCTGCCGGGACTCCTCTTAGCCTAGTGACTGTCCTCAGGGTGTGATATGTCTCTTTCCCTGCCCCTCTTGTGGGGTGTTTTGGGAAGGGGGGAGGCGACTTGTGATTAACGGTTCCACTGTAACCCTCCTCACTCCAGGGAAGCTGCTACTCACCCCCCCACACACAACCAGAAGCTGTCGTGGCCAGAACCCTCCCCACAGACCAAATCCAAGGTGAATCTAGCCCTTCTATTTTTTTTCCTCTCCAGGGGTGGGGGTACAAGAAGGGTGCTGGCTCCTAGTACCACACTGAGAGCTTCCCATGCAGCATCGTTTTGTGTGTTAGTCGTGTTCCCTGTCTGCCCCCCACCCCTCCCAGAGCTTTCTCCCTAATCCTACACTCTGATGGGCCCCTGGGGTGGCAGAGCACAACTCTCCATCAATAAAGAGAAGCTGAAGCACCTGCCAGCCTGTCCCTGTCCTTGGGCTGGGGCTGTGAGGGTGGCCCAGGAGTGTGTGGGGCCTGCCAAGGGTTAGAAGATCCTGAGCTGGGTTCTGGCAGGCGTTAGGGAATTTTGAGAGGTGGTGGGGGATGTGTTCTGGCAGCAGTTGGGGGTCTTGCACTCACAGGCAGAGCCAGGAGAGGACCTAGAGTCGGGCCTCTGTGTGGCTGTCCCATCCCAAGGGGGTGGGTCTGGCAGTGATTGGGAGAGCGGGGTGCCAGGGAGGGTCCTCGCAGTAGCTAGGGGGGTGTTTGGGAGTTCTGGCAGGGCTTGGAGGGGTGTTGGGAGGGTGCGTCCCACAGAGCTCTGGTAGGGGTAGAGGTGTCTTGGGGGATTTTGGGGTCCCAGGAGACATAGAGGTGTCTTGGGGGATTTTGGGGTCCCAGGAGACATGCTGGCAGTGTTTAGGACACCCTGAGTGTGTCTGGCACAGGCAGAGTCTAGGGGGCACCTGGAGCGTGGCCTGCTGTGTCTGTCCCAGATCTTTCCACCCCCCCAAGGAGGAGAGGGGGCTCTTCCAGGCTGCCCCCCGTGGGGATATCAGGGAATCACCCTGAGGGCATCAGCGCGGTCCCTTTAAGAGGCTGTTGTCCTGCCAGGCTCCGCTCTCGCGCCGATGGGCGTGGCGAACGGCGGCGGCGCTGGAGGGCGAAAAGCTGAGGCGGGCGGTGGCGACCAATGGGGGCGTGGCATGGCGGCGGGCGGCCAATGGGCGAGGGCCGTGGTGCCGTGAGGGGGCCGGGCGCGAGGGGCATGACGGCGGCGGGAGGCCGCGCAGGTGGGGGCGGGCGAAGGGGGAGATTGTGGGGGTACCGATGGGGTTGCGGGGGTCTGAGGCACGACCCTGCTGCCGGCGGGGAGCCTGCTACCAGCCCCTGGCCTGTCCCCAGCGGCGTCGCGCTCTGACGGGGAGCGCGGAAACTCTGAGGCTGCTCCCCGCCTCCACCAGCGCCACGCTGAGGGGACGAACCGGGGCCGGGCTCCTCCCGCCACCGTCGCCGCTGCTCGATGAGGCATCCTGGGAACCGCCGGTTCTGCTTACCGGCGCTCCGAGGCCGGGTGGAGGCTGGGGACCGACCCCGGGGACTGCTGTGGCCTCTTCTCCCCGCGGCTCCCGGCGTGTCTCGGGGCTCTCCCGGCCCGTTGTCCCCACATCGGGGCCGCGAGGGGCCCGTGGACAGGCTCTCCCCGCCGTGTGGGGCTCGGTTAAACTAGTGTCTCAGCTGCTGGCAGCGATCCTGGGACTGTGGCCTTGGCTCTCGCCCTGGCTGGACCCCGGAGACAGGCGGTTCCCGGGGCGGGACGGGACCCCGTCGGGGGGTATAGAGGGAGGGGAGCACGAGGCGCGGGAAGCTGAGGGGACCCTCCCGGTTCCGCCTGTCCCTTCTGTGCTTGACCTCCTGCCGACAGCTCCCGCTCGGGACCCTCCGTTCCCTTCCAGCTGCATCCTCGGCGGTGGCTCCGCTCCAGCAGCCGACGCTGGAGATTGAAATGACCTTGAGAGCCGGGCACAAGGGCAGCTCGCCCGATCCCGCCCGGGCTCGCTCGGGCTGAGGCAGACCGGCCGCAAGTGCCTCCCTCCGCCTCTCATCCTCCGCTGGTTTTTTGTTGTTGTTTTTTTTTTTTTTTTTTTCCCCGAGAGGCCAAATCCCTGCCTCACTCTCTCCCACGCACTTCCCGCTCGCTCGCTGGGATCCAGCGAAAATCCAACGCTACCAGACGGGTTCACGCTGGACAACTTCCAGGCCAGATCCCAACGCTGTGTAAGGGAAGGGAGATGCCGATCTAGGACTCGGGACGGTCACAGAATCATAGTTGAGGTTGGGGCAGGTGAAGTGGCAGGCTGGGAGGTGAGCTGGAGGTTTGCGGGGGGAGCTGTGTGGGCAGGAAGGGGGGTGTCTGCTCCGGTAGGGTGGGCAGGGGGTCACCAGGTCGCTGGCAATGTTTTCCCTTTGCCAGGAACTCCTGCACCTGCTCACTCTGCCTCATCTTGGGGGCTCTGTGCTCTGATTGTTTGTAGCTTGGGATGCTCTGGATAGTAACTTTCCTGCAGGAGCAGCTTTCTGCTAACAAAATTCCTTGAGGAGGCTGATGGTATGAGCTGCTAGAAAGTGCTTTCCTCCCTATGCTGGCACTTGGAAGCAGCCCTTGGCAGGGAGACCTCCCTGTCAGCTGTGCCTGGAGCCCAGCCTTATCTTATCCTGTGCTCCTGAACCCTGGATCTCCATCTCTGTCATGTCTGGGAACGAGATCTGGGGAGGAGAGATGAGGCAGCCACTGCTATGTATCTGCTGGGGCTGAGGATGCTCCTCACAGCCCCCAGATCCTCCCTGGAGCAGCCTGGTGCTAGCACTGTGTTCAGGCACCTGTGACTTATCACAAGCCATGACCATAAGTGGGAGAGCCTCTGGCTCGTCTCGTTTTAGGGGATTTCTGTGTGCTTGATGACCTTGGGGAGGGGGTTCTTTATGCCCTCACCTCGAGCAGGGGGTGCCTCTCCCTGTCCCTGTGTGTCTGCCCTGGTTAGGGCTAAATCAGCTCGCCCGGATTAAGCGGCATAACCACTAGGGGATTTAAGGGGTGATGTGGGGTAAGCTGCAGCGGGCTGAGCTGCAGAGAGGGAGGCTCCAGAGCAGGTCAGAGCCCCTTTTCCAGCATGGGGGCAGGGTAGTGAAGGCTTTGGAGTCTCCCATGTTTCATGTTTCAGCTTCAGGGCAGTGTGGCATCACCTGGCAGAGGGCGTTTGTGGTGTGGGGTTGCCTGCCCTGAAGGCACAAGGTGTCAGAGGAATCAGGAAGGGAAAAAGCCTTGTGGTGTAATGACAAAGGATGTTATTTTGGTGTGTCTTGTCAGTAGAGTCTCCCTTCCTGACACATCCTTTGACCTGAGCTTCTAAAACCTCCCAGCCTCGCTGTGTTCATCCTGTCTGCACAGTGCTCAGGCTCTGGGGGCTCTAGCAGGCAACTTGCTGACCTTGCCAACACTGGCTGCAGTGATGCAGGAGCTGGTTCCCAGTCTGGCCCTAACCCTACTGCACTGGTGACTTGTATTGGCTTTTTCCACAGGCCAGTATATGGTGCTGCCTCTTGAGGGAGCATTCCCTGTGCTTCTGGCTGGGATTCAGCCTGGCTTTGTTGCATCAGAACAGTATTTTGATGGGGGCTCCTAAGGCTGCAGAGACTTGGGGGCTCATGTGGCTTCAACTCTCAGGCCATTTGGGCATGGCTGTTGGGGTGTGGCACCTCTGTGCTGGCTCTCCTTGGGTCTGGGAGGGATTACTTAGATGAGTTTCCTTTTGGATGAGCCCCTTGGAGTGGGAGCAGGATGTGTCTAGAGAAGTAGAGGCAGCCAAAGAGCCCCTCTCTGTACGTAGGAAGCAGTTTGGAATGGCTTCTCCACCTGGGCTCCAGTGCGCCACCATGGCATCATCCCTGTGGGCACCGGGATGTACTCCATCTCTGTGCTCATCCTGCCTGCCCCCCACCTGCTCTGCCATCACCCCATGCCTCTTGAGCCAAGCTCTTTTCCCTGCAGTAACTTCTTCTCCATAGGGCCTGTGGCTGTTTGCCAGCTCTGCTATGCTGCCTGTGGATCCCTGCTCCGGGATCGATCGCCTGGGATAGCGCTCTGCTCTGGCTGTCACTGCCAGAAGTGCGGTGGCAGGGCAGTCACCATCTGCGGTTTGCCAAGGGCGGCAGTGTCACCTTTCTGGCCTGCTGGATGATAACCTTCCCTGCATGGCACAGGGAACTTGTTTACTTTATCTGTAGTAGCTGATAATCTCCTCTGATAAAACTAATGATAGTAAATAACAGCTTTAACGAGAGGGGAGAGGTTGAAGAAGAGAGAGGTGGTGTCCTGTTTGGTGTTTGGCCAACCAGGAGGAGGCAGACTGTGTCCCTCCCTGGCCAAAGCCTCATCACCCCAGGGAGTTTCGGAGACCTGTAATCTTTTTCCCATCCCAACCTCTGTCTCTTGAGAACGAGAGGCTCTGCTTTGGAGGGGATTATGCGAGGCACTGGGGAGTTGGCCACTTCGATATGAGTGCTGGGGAGTTCCTGGCAAGGAACTCTTGGTGACTTGAGAAATCACAGGAGTATTCTTTCTGTCCTTGAGTGGCAGAGATCCTAACATCTCTGTGCAGACTGGGATGGAAGGGAGTGGATTTACAGCTCCAAAATATATCTTGCCCCTCTTTTCCTTCCTCTCAGAGGGGCTAAGAGGCTTCTCCTTGCTGTGCCAAGCCCATGCATGAGAAAGCAGCTCCCCTGAAGAGCCCTGAGCCCATGCACAGCCGTGACAAAGTGGAGGTATCCCACAAGGAGAAGAGTTTGGAATCCCTCGACAGCAGGTGAGGGGCAGTGTTTTGCGGTCTGTGGTTGAGTGTTTGCTCCTTTCCTTCCTCCCACTCACCACCTCTTGTGACCCCCACACATCCCTGCTGCCTGTGAGCCCCCAGCTATGGCTGGGCAGAGGGATCTCCTCTATTTTCCCCCTCAAATATTGGGTCTGTAAAAGCAAGGAGGAGAGAGAGGAGCTTGGGGAAAGGAACTAGCATTCCTGGTGCTGTTGTTGGGAGGATTTCACTGTTTCTGTGGTTTCTCCCTTTATCTGCCAGCAGGATGGATGCTCCAAAGCTGAGTCTGTCCTCCTGCCTGGGCATGTTCCCATATTCCCATTTGTGCTTTCCCTGGGGAAGGCTTGACCTGGCCAAAGCTGCCCATTGCCAGCTCTTAGCCTGTCCCAGGCTGCTGCCAGGGGCAGCTCCTTGGTCCTTCCCCTGGTGGTGGGGTGCATTTTGGGTGCCTCCACTGGCTTGCCATCAGTCCCATGCCAGACAGAGACCAGCCAGCCTTCTCCTGCAGCAATTCTTTAACCTCAACAACACCTGACTGCTGTGATAAATCACTGAGATATCCAAAATGTGGCTTCCCAGGGTCCCTCTTTGGCCCTCTGAGTCTCTTCACCTGCCTGATCATTATGATTTTTCCTCTCAGTGTCCACCTGAACGAAGCCCTGAAGGATGAAGACATCAAGAAATGCCACCGGGAAGTGGTAAGTCTTTGGCTTTGTGACCCAACAGCCTGGCTGGTGGTAGCCTGACCCCAGAGGAGCCCTCCTGGGGTGTCAGAAGTGGGCTGCAGGAGCTGGAGGTGAAGCTGCAGCAGCTCCTGGTGTAGAGCAGATGCACCTACCTCCATTTTTTGGGGGAGCCAGTGATGATTTTGTGTGGCCTTTGATCTGCTTTGAAAATACTTTTGGGATTTTCCATCCAGAGAAAGTGGAAATCTTGACTGCAAGCAACTCAGTTTACATCTGTTTGAACTTTTTTTTTGTTGTTAAGATCATGCCCCAAGTAGAGCTTTTTATCTGATCTACAAACAAGACATGCTCTGGGAGAGGAAGGAGTGGTGAGAGGAGGCATTTTGCCTTTCCTTGTGGAAAAAAAAAGGAGAAGAAAAACATTTTGTCAACTACTTAGAGGCATCTAGGAGGGTTATGGGGTTGGCGATGGGGTTGGCAATGGGTTTGTGCTGGGGCTTGGGGATTTTTCTTCACCTGTGGGTCAATACAGCCTGGGGGTGGCTCAGAGGTGATGCCACAGTCCCCTCCTCCCCCAGCATCCCACTGTGCCCCTCTGTGTCCCCTGAAACTTGCCCTCTAGCACCCGCCACTATCCTGGTGTCTCTCTGAGGGATGTCTGAGCCAACCCCAGGTGATGCTGAGCCTTGATCCTCTTACAGCCCAGCTCATCTGAAGACAAGGTGCATGGCACAGAGGTGACCTTGCCACTGTGGGCAGGAGGACTCTGGCTGCAAAGCTGCCTCCCTGCCTCACAGCCCTCCAAGCTGAGCTGGACCTCTCTGTGTCCTGGCAAAACATCTCACCTCTTGGATTTTGGGGGCACAGCCACATCCCCAGGGAGGTCCAGGGCGCTGCCTCCTGCAGGACAGGGGACACAAACCTGCCTGTGCTGCCTTACAGGACTAACAGAGAGGATTGAAAAGCAGTGAAGCACTTTGGAGCCTTTAACTTCTATCCGGAATGATTTGAGGGGGGACCTGCCAAGGCTCCTGCCGTGGCTGCCGGCAGCCTTTGAAGAGGCACCAGGAATATAAATAGCTGGATGGCACGGCGGGATGGGCGCAAAGCAAGTGTTGTCAGCGTGCCCCGAATAAGGGAAGAGCACGAGGAGGAGGAGGAGGAGAGAAACTGCTGGGCAAAATAAATTACCTGCAGTTGAGCCTGGGAGAACACCAGCTCCTCACAGAGGCTCAGCAGCCTCCGTGGATAGCAGGGGAAATGTTTATCTGGGAGGATGACAGAGCGTTTGCTGGGTGCTGGATCATCCAACCCTCCTCTAGCCCTCTGGGTCCGCCGTCCCCAGCCTGCTGGGACCCCGCTGCGCTGGTGCCGGGTGCGGGGAGAGGGAGATTAGTGTTGCAGGAGGGTGGTGTTTTTTTGTTTGGGTTTTGTTTGTTTGTTTTTGTTGGGGTTTTTTTGGGTCTCCTTATCGGCAAGGTCACCAGATAACTTTGCTCTGTTTCATTTTCAGGCTGCTAGCAAGTACAACTCCCAGTACCACAAGCTGTTCAAGGACATCCCTACGGAGGAGAGCGTGCTGAAAGGTGGGTGGCATGGTGAGGGGCAGGTGTGTGGGCAGCAGGATCTGGCACGGTCTCTGCCATGCCCTTCTCTCTGCCTCACAGTTTGCTCCTGCGCGCTCCAGAGGGACATCCTCATCCAAGGAAGGCTTTACATCTCCCCTAACTGGCTCTGCTTCTACGCCAACCTTTTCGGGAAGGACATCAAGGTAACGGGGTTGGACCAGCTCACCCCTGATCCCACAGGGCTTGCAGCTTATCCCCTCCCACACCCAAATACCACCAAATTCATAATCACAGTGCTTCAATGTGAAGGGAAGCGTGGCTGTGCCTCCCCCTCCCATTGCCTGCGGCATCTGCCTAGGGAAACCAAATATTGGTTTGGTTTAGAATTCCCTGATGCAGAACTTCCTACAAGCCACAATGGTGTTTGAAGGAGATCAAAGGTTTCGGAGGGGGTGAGGGGGGTAAGATTTGAATCTTTCTTGGCTTTTCTTCTTGATTTGCAGTCTGATGTTTCCCTGTTAGTCTTGTGGCTGACAGGGATCTAGGGGAGAGATGACTTCCTTCAAAACTGGGCTGAAGAGCTGAATTATTTATATATGAGCAGCTTTAAACAAGTATTTGGTAGAAGTTTCAGTGAAGTTCTCCTGCCATAAATTACATCCTGTCTTATTTTTAACCCTCCCTGGTTTTGCAGAGGAAGGGCTCTCTTGATGGGTTTTAGGGAGACTGACTGGACAGTGCTTTCTCCTCCCCTCATTGTTTTTTGTTGAGTAGAAAACACCTCTGAGCAGAGATGAACATGGGGAGATGCTTCAACCTTTAATAGAACCCAAGCTGTCTCTGGGAAATGCCAAATCCCCACATCACTGCTTTACTTGGGATGTCATTCCTATGTGTGTTCCATGTTGTGCCTGTCCCTGCCCATCCCTGTGTGTCTTTGCCCTCCAGGTTGTGATCCCAGTGGTCTCTGTGCAGCTGATAAAGAAGCACAAGACAGCTCGGCTGCTGCCCAATGGCTTGGCCATCACCACCAACGCTAGCAGAAAGGTAACACCACTGCTTTGGGCATTGGTACCTGAACTCACCGCAGCTAGGGGATGCCCTGCTCTGAGCTGGAGAGCAGGGAATGAAGTGATTCCCATCCCTGTTCAAAACTGGGAAGGGAATACTGCTCTCCATGCTGGCAGCCAACCAGGGCAAACACCATGGCTTGGCTTTTGTTGCTGAATTTCACTTTCTTTCTGGGTGAAGCAAACCCCAAGTGAAACTCAACTGAGCCTGACAGATCCCTGCCAGGCTCAAAGAAAACCTTGAAACTCCTTAAAGGCAAGCAGGGGAAGGGTTTGGGCTGGTGTTCACCCTGGAGCTGGTGGAAAACCTGGCTGAAGGGTTGAACTGCCCGCTTTTAAATCACGTTGGCTGTTGTCAGCCATGGTGAGTTGACATCTGAGTCCTTGCCTGCCTGAGTACCACTGGCAGCAGCGTGTGTTGCCCATCCCCTGCCAGGGAGAGGGTTATTCCTGTGGGATTTTAGCAGCAGGGTGACACAAGGCAGGATTTGGGCATTCAAAGTGATGTGGTTGCAAGGCTGCTCTGCCCATTGCATGGGTTCTGTGTCAGGCAAGGCAAATGCTGCCCTATCTCTCCTTGTGCCAATCCATGGGGGTGTTTTCTGTTGCTCCCAGCCCCGTTTGCAGCCATATCCCTCTGGGCTGAGCACAGGAGGCTCCATGGGAGCAGCAGCCAAATGAAACTGGCCCCAAAAAAATCTGGTCCAGGTTTTAGCAGGCTGCAAAAATAATAGCAGGGAAGCTCTGCAGGGAGATGCCTGCAGGGGGAACATGGCTCCCAAAGGAAGGGAGATCCAAGGGCAGGACGTCTTCACCTGTCCCCTGCCTGTGGAGAACTGGACTGGGGATGGGAGGGAATCTCCTGGCAGCTTTTTTCTTTCTCTTGCAGTACATCTTCGTGTCCCTCATCTCCCGTGACAGCGTCTACGATGTCCTGAGGCGAGTCTGCACACACCTGCAGGTACCTTCCACCTTGTGTTCAATGGCATTCTGATGGCCTCAGGGCTCTATGCTCACCCTTTGGGCTGCGTTTTGGGGAGCAGGGCTCCTCACCACAGCCTCCAAGGCTTTGGAACACTCCTGAAGCCCTCCCTCGTGCCCTGCTGCCTCTTCCTGGCATCCTTGCTCTGCAGCAAGGGATGGGAAGAAGGGCAGGAGCCATGCCCTGGGCATGTCCTGTCCCTGTCAGCTGTCACTGGCCTTTTCTGGGTCGTGGATGATGGAGGCAGAGCTCAGAGTTTCTGCTCTCTCAGGGCGTGTATGTGAATTATTTATAATCTGGTAGCAATACTAGTTCTGCCACTCCACACATCATTACCTTTCCCCCAGATCTAAAGCTTTAAGGGGCAGAAACGTGGTATGAAGTAGAAAAAGTTAAATTAGAAAGTCTAAAGGGGGAGAAGACATTTATCAGCCCTCAAGCTGGAGAGGAGAAGTATGGGGACCTCTTCTCCTTGCCCTTGAAGCATGTGGGAAGCGATGCTGGAGCCCTTCCTTGCCCAGAAGGGTGTCTACCCTCTGTGCCAGGGCGGTGATTTGGGTCACCCAGCTCCATTGCCAAACGGGGGAGTTTATTCTTTGCAATGTCTGAGCTGTGCCCAGATACTCCCCTTTTGATCCCCTCTGCTGGGAGCCAAGGCCAGCACAGGAGCCCTTGGTTCAGTCGCAGCCCCAGAGGAGTTTTGGTGATGGGAAGCAGTGATATTCTACTTAGGGACATGATTTAGTGGCATGTTAGTGACAGGTAAATGGTTGGACTTGATGATCTTAGAGGTCTCTTCCAACCTTAATGATTCTGTGATTCTATGATTCTGTGTGATGTGGTGCCATGTCCTCTGCAGGATGTTGTTCTTCATCCCCCAGATTCCTGTGCTTGCAAGTTTTAAGCAGCTACTCTTCATAGATGCACCAGAAAAGTAGAAAAAAAAAAATCCATTTTCTGTCTCAGGTTGAAGCAGGGAGAGGCAGCCTCATAACACCTGTTCCGTTTTTCCCTCCAGGTTTCGAGTAAGAAGAGCTTGAGTTTGAAGGAGCTGACGGAGGAGCCTGACACTGTGTCGCTGGTGAGGGTCAGGGCAGCTCTGGGTGAGGGAAGGACCCCTCAAGAAGTGGCACTGTGGGCAGGAGAGTGTCCTCCCAGCCTCCTTGCTGAGTGTAACCTTCCTGGCATGCTGAGCTGTGGCCAGCAGCCGCCGGCAGGGCGCACTTGCTCCTCTCCCCTCGCTGATGACAAAGGGCGTGCGAGGATGTGGCTGTCACCTTCGTGCCTTGTCCTCTGGGATCCTCATGCCCTGAGGTGGCAGACAGGGATGCATCAAGAGGACTGTGTGGACAGCCTGTGGCTGAGGATGAGCTGGTGACTTGGCTAGTTGGTCTTGGAGGTCCATGTATAGATGGAAAATCTTGGGAGTGTTGTGGGAAGTGCCACCACTCTGCTCCTGCTGGGTGATGCTGTTTGCAGCTGTGAGCAAGAATAATGGGCTGGAGATGGAGGCTGAATTATTCCCCAAATCCATGGGATGGCTTGTAGCTGGGAGGCTGGAGAAGGAAAAGCCTGCCAAACCATGGTGTGACTGAGGGAGCTGCCTTTGGAGCACAGCAGTGGCTGTGTCCCTGGCTATCAGGATGTGTCCTCTCCTTGAAGTGTGGATGGCCTGTCCCTGTCTCTGCTCTGTCACAGAGCTGTAGGTGCTGTGGCCATGCAGGGCTGTATGAAGATGCTGACCAGGGTGTCTTCAGGGGGCTGGTGGCCCTGTGCATTGGTGCTGGGTGCAGGAGGTGACAATTGAGGTGGCACTTGTACACCAGTGGTCCTGCATGCTGGACCAGGAGGTGACAGGTGGGATGTCCTCCATGGTCTGGTGGCATCTTAGGGGTTGAAGTAGCTTTTCAAGGGTTGAACTGGGAGCAATTCAGGCTGACAGCATCTCACACTGCTTCTGCAGAATACAGCCCTTCAGCAGCCCCAGCCCTGCTGGGGGAACTGCTGTCCATGCCAACTGCCACCCCGCTCAATTTCGTGCCTTCCTGGGGGCTTGTTGGGATAGGGGTGCTGAGCCACGGGGCAGGCAAGGGGCTCTTGGAGGATGGCAGGTGACTGTGCTGAGCTTCAAGGGGTGAAGGAGATAGAGGTCGATCTTTGGAACAGGCATGGAGTGTCCAGGCAGGTCCTTCCTATGGCTGTAGGGTCCCCACGGGGCCATCATGGAGGCCCAGCTCCCACTTAGGATGATGTTTGGATGAGCTGCTGCTCGATGGAGATGCCATAAGGTTTGAGTGCAGATGTAGCCCCACCATGCCCTCAGCGCTGCTGTTTTCATGGGACAAAGTGCTGTTGGTGGTATGGCTCACCCAGGGCTGTTCCCATAGGAAGTGATTGTCCCTGAGGGCAAGTGGAGGAAGGTGTCACCTGCATCACTGTCGCTGTCACTGCCAGATGACGCTGACTACCAGTGCATCCACCGGACCTCTGTCAGCAGCCTGAGTGGCAAGGAGAGCTCCTTCACCTCCGAGGAGCCCCTGGTTTCAGGTGAGGGCTGTCTGACCCTGGAGGTGGGGGTTTGTGCCCTCAGTGCTGGGCATAAACTGCCATAAATACCTAGTTATCCATCCTCCACTCTTGGGGAGGGGATTTCTGCCCTGCAGGCCAGCAGGGTTAAGGCTGGGAGGTGGGGATGGGGTGGGGTGGGGTGTCCTGCCTGCGAGGTCTGAGCCCTCAGTTGCCTGAGCAGGCAGTGTTAGCCCACGGAGGAGGAGTGGTTGATGCTTGAAGGCTGCCAGAGGTGCAGAAGCATCTGCCCAGCATCGCTGTGTCACTGACTCGGGGCTTGCATTTCAGAAAGTGCAATAAACACCGAGGAGGAGCTGGAGGTAGAACAAAGCTGTGTGGCAGAGCTGAGACCCTCTGACTACCAGCTCCTGAAGATCTTCATTGTGCTGTAAGTGTGCCGAGGGTGGCCATGGCATGGGAGGGCTTGGGGTTTTACACCCAGAATGTTCATCTCAGCCACTGCTTGTTCCTCTGCTCTCAGCATCTGTCTCCTGGTTGTGTCCTCTTCATACCTGGCGTTCCGCATCTTCCGTCTGGAGCAGCAGCTCTGCTCTCTGAACAGGGACTACCTCTCCCGTGGGCACAGGAGGTGAGGGACCCTCGGGGAACACTTTGGGGTCAGAGCGCAAGGGGAGGACCTGAGGGATGTGGTGCAAAGAGCAGTGACCCTGGTCTGTGACATGTCCTAGGGATGCTTTGTCCCTTATGCTGTGCCTGCTGCTGGGATTGGCAGACCCCAGAGTGCCATCCCCAGCAGCTGCTGGTTTGAGTGATGAAAGCTCTGCTGTCTCTGAGGCTTGTAGCCTTTGGGAAAAGGTTTCCATAGAATCACGGAATGTTTTGGGTTGGAAGGGGCATTAAAGGTCTAGTTCAACCCCACTGCAGTCAGCAGGGACATCTGCAACTAGATCAGGTTGCTCAGAGCCCCAAATAGCCTGACCTTGAATGATTCCAGGGATGGGACATCTGCCACCTCTCTGGGCAACCTGGGACAGTGTGTTCTTGCAGGTTTGGGTCTGGTTCCCTGGTTGTAGGAAGCACCAGGGCATCTCAGTGGAGCTGAGGCTAATGTGAATGTGGGCATCAGCAAGGGAAGGACAGGAGTGGGTTTCCTAGGGTTGGGGACATGGGGGGGTATCCCTCCTTGTGCCCATGGGGCCTGAGGCCTCCACAGCCACTCGCCCCATCTCACCCCACTCTCTGCTTGCAGGTGACTGTTATCCCCAGAGCTGGCTGAGGATGGATGCCGAGATGGTGGCAGCCAGTGTATGGATCCTGATGCTGCATACTCCCAGCTGTGGCTATTGGCACGTGGCCTGGTTTTTCCTTCAGCCAGTAAAATGGGACCAAGTATCTTATCTGTTCCTCCTGGAGTCACCCAGCCAGCTCACGGCCGTTGGTGCCAACTCCTTGTCCCACTGGAAAGCCGTTTTCTCCCTGGGACGCTGCTGTGCCGTAGCACTGGATGATGGCTCAGGGCTGCTGAGCAGTTGGACTTCCCCTTAGGACTTGCTGCTAAAACAGGCATGGGTTTTTATTCCAGACTTGGGGTTTTTGTGTTCAAAGATGGAACCCCCAAAAATGTGGATGAGTTGCTGCTGCTGCTGTGGGTGAAGCCCGAGCAGTGGCTCTGGGCTGAGCCCAGCTGTTGGTTTCCCAACAGCTGTTGGTACCCCTGGGGCCATGGCCAGAGGAATGGCCCCAACCCTGGGTGTCAGTGGGATGAGGAGAAAGGAGCCACCAGCCCTGTGGGATGTCATCTCTTCCAGCACCTCTGGGTGGGGATACAATCCAGGGCTTCCCCAGCTCTTCTGTTGTGGAGCACTGGGCCATCTCAGGGGGAGGTGTGTGTGCATGTGTATCCCCTGCAAAGCACTTTAGGGTCCCCCAGGCCAGATGTCCTCGCTGGGGACCGCACCTGGCAACGGTGCTGGACCAAGGCTTCATTAGCCCTGCTCACCTCTTTGAGATGTCCAAAAAGGAGCCCACATCTGGCCCTGGTGAATGTCCTGGATTGCAGTGTGGTCATGTCCTGGTTCGGGTTAACCTTGTCACAATGTGGAGCTGAGTGCCGCAGGATTTGTCCCACCACCTCCCCCAGGAGTGTGCTGGGGCAGCAGGTGATACCTGTGTGATTCCTATTGGTTTTCTTTCCTATTTTTTGGGAACTACAAGTGCTGATGGGGCCAAATCCCTACACCCTGGGGAAGAGCTTACTGCTCACTCCGGGCTCGGAACGGCTTTTAACTGAGAATAAACACAGGATTTTCTAGCACCTCTGTCTGCTGCCAGCATCCTTGGAGTGGTGCCAGGCTGTGAGCCCCCACAGTGGGGTGCCCCAGAATCTGTGCTGTCCCAGTGCCTCTTCCCTGGCTGTGTTCTCAGAGTGTGGATTACACGGGGACAGCCTCTGTCCTCGCATGGACTTAGCGATGGGTGACATTGCCTTGTCCTCCCTTTGGGCCAGCGCTGGTGGACCTGGGGCAGTTCAGCCCTTGCGTGACATGCTGTAGGGATGCTGGTGGGTTCTCAGCATCGTTCTGTTCCCCCTTTGCCATGCTGGTGGAAAGTACCAGGCTGTGAGTGCAGCCTTGGCTGGGGTAGGGGGACCAGGGTGGCATTTGGGAGACCCCGAGGACCAGGGATGCTGTGGGCATAGGGGACAGGGAGGTTTTCTCACTAGGTGGCAGCAGAGACTGTGAGATGTGATACTCAAGCTGGTGTCAGGGCCACCCTGACGAGTGGATGCCTGGAGAGGTGCTGAGTGCACTGCAACCTCATTCTGCTGGAGTGGACAAGTGAGCTTTCCCCATCCTCTTTCTTTGGGACAACCTGTGGGTGTAGTTAGCTGATGTAGAGGAGGTTTGGAGGAATCAAGTAGTGAGGTCCCAGCGTGGTTTGGGGTGTCCCTGCTGCCAGGAGCTGGTTACAAGGCTCTGGGTTTGTTTTCCAGCCCCTTGGTGTGTTTGCTCTCCTGGTGACACCCTGCTGGAGTTTGTTTGCTTTTCTTTGTGTAAAGAAATGCCATGTAAAAGTCTTGGCTGAAGGAAACATCCCTGGGTGCTCACCTTGCTGGCTCTGGCAGCCCTGCCCTGTCGCTCAGAGACGGGGACAAGGAACATGGGGTGTCCCCCAGCAGAAGCACAGCCCCTGTCCTCAATTCCCCCCAGTGCTTCCAAGCCACAGCCACCATCCTGCCTTCCTACCACCCCAGCCCAGCTCAACCCCTGAACACAGGATGAGGGGATGAAATCAGCCTGTGTGGCTGCCTCACTGTCCCCCAAGGCATGGGGGCATGAGCTTGCTGGCTCCCTACGGTTGATGTCTGCTCAGGTTCACCCACTGTGGGGTGGCTGAGAAGCTGCTGCATGACCTGAGGCTCTGCCCACACCTCACAACTGCTGTGGTCACATCACTGCTGCACAGCAAGGAGCAGTGGGAGCAGGTACCTACAGGAAAGACAGGAGGATGCTGACAAGCTCGTGGTTTGGTTGGAGTTTTATTCTGGACCTGGGAATGGCAGTGACATTGCTCCAGTGAAGTCCCAGAGAGTCCAAAGTGAATCAATCCCCTTTGGTGAGCAGTTTGATCTCCTTTCAACAAGCTCTTGTGTTCTCAGCTCCATCTAAGTGGTGGAAGAGGTTTTCCAGGGAGGGCTGCTGCTGGAGGGATGCCCTGGCCCACTGGCTGCTCTTCCCTCTGGGCAGCCTAGGAAGAAGGGGAATGACCCCGATCCACGTTTTGCCCTGCTGCTGCCTGCGTGTGTTTGCTTGGCTGGCTTGGCCTGGGCTGTAGCTAATTACCTTTCCCTTAGCAAAAGGGAAGTTTAAGATCTTCCTACAGTTCACTGCCTGGGTGCTTTGCTGGCAATATGGGTGAAGAATGCCAGGTTAAAAATCTCCCCCTCCCTCCTGCCAAGGTTATAGTTAACCTGGATTACTCTGATCCAGTTTTTTGCACCAGGGTGTGGTTGCTCTGCTAGACAGTACCTGAGCAACCACCTCCTTTTTGCTTCTCATGAGGTTAGAGATCATTCCTTATCCTGCAACAAGATCTCATTTTCATGTTTCTTTTCCCCACTGCTAAGCCTGTCTTTTAAAGGAGAGCCTCTGCTCTCCAATCCCAGCCAGCAGCCAGCAAGGGAGAAAAAGGGTTTCCATTAAGGACTTCTTGGGCTTCAAGGAGACAACAGTTATCTTTGGCTTTTATACCTCAAACTGTCCTTTTGTTTTCCCTAGTGTGTTGGGTTGGGTTTTTTTTATCTTGAGTAACAGAACTGGTTTTGTGCTAGCGGAAGCAGCGAGCCCTGCCGAACCCTCCCTGAATGGAGACAACCTGAAATCAGCATCAAAACAACCAAACTTCAAAGGGTGAGCCTTGCTTTTCATCTCAATTAAATTTCCTTTCTTAGGATTGGACTTCTCAGCTTACTATTCATTTTCTAGCAGCTCAGAGTCATTTTAATCTGTAATAAGAGCAAGCAGGGGTAGGAAGGGGGGAGCATTAAAAAAGCTATCACCATCCAGCCTAGGTGCCCCTATCTGAAGAAAGTTGGTTTTCTTTTTGCCCCATTTTTGAATTAATCATTGCATTTCCTTTGGATTTTCATCTTTTGACATCGACATCTTGGCATCAGGAGTAAAAAAAGATCCTTGCTGCTCAATCCTGGACTGCTCAAAACCCACTAGTGGGAGGCACAAATTAGAGATAGCCACGATAAAGCATTCTGAGGGGTTTGGCTTTAAAGGGCACTTGCTAAACCTGGCTTGGAACAGCAATGCCTGGAGCCAATTAAAGCCACTTAACAAGGGTGTGTTGCCTGCTGGGCAAAGGAGAAGTCTCTTTAGCAAACCTATTTTGCTACAGCAATTAGGCTAAAAATTCACCATTGAGAGGAGGATTTCTTTGAAAGCAAAGTGACTTTTCTGGTTAGAAGTTCAAAGGCCAGTGATTTCCAGTGGGAACTAAGGCTTTCCAGGAGGGAACAGGGTGTTGGGGGGGGTGTATAGCCATGCTGGAGGGGTTACATTCTTCTTTGGGACAATCCTGTGCATGGGCATCTCCCTCAGGCACTGGGGGTGCTGCCTTGCAGCTGGGGAAGGCAGGGTTGGTTTTTTTTGGGGGGGGAAAGCTGGAGCTGCATCTCCATCACTTCTGTGCCAGTTTTGTGATGAGAGCTTTCCATTCTGCCCTCTTCTGTGTGATGTAGGAGGGGGTGAGGAGCTGCAGCAGAGGCTCCTGCCGGCCCCTGAAGTATCCCTGACACAGAGCCTCCGCATTGCAGATCACATACATCCCACAGTCATAGCTGTTCTGCTGGGCAGGTGCCTTCTCCTCCATGAAGGTTGCTTTGCCCCCTCTTTTGCCCAAGAAGGCCTCCAGCTTCCCTGCCACTTGCTTGGCGTGGAGGGAGTTGCATTTACTGTGGGAATCATAATGGGCAAAGCACTTTTTGTCCCTGAAATAAACCAGTAAGCTCCAGTGGGTGCCCCCAGCGACCTGGTTGGAGTTATCATTGATGGGCAGGAACACCAGCTTCTTGTGGAGAAGGTCCAGGGGTTGAAGGAACATGGCTATTTCTTCCTGACTAAGGGCACATTTAATGAACTGAGCCACTTCAGGGCTGATGAAACAGACCTGATCACTAAACTCTTGGAACTGGTGGTTGGTGAAGTACTCAAAGGCAAAGCCAATGATGTGATCATTAAGCCAATTTGGAGGTTCCAGCAAAGCAACATCTGATTGCCTCAGCAAACTGTCCATGTAGCTGAGAACCACAGGGTCCATCCTGCACAGGTCGTGGCCGTGGCACTCCAGGAGACTTCAAAGGCTGAAACACAGAAAGGAAGAGGAGTTAAGCAATTAGGTGACACCTGGGATATGACATAGTGCAACAAACACCTCAAGTTCCTTCTTGGTGAGCAAGAGCTCAGGTTCTCAGGTGGGTACTTGAAGGATCAGTGTGTGAACCATCTGCTAGGGAAGCAGAGGGAGGACACACAGCTCCTCCTCTGCAGTGTGTGATGGGTTGAGCCAAGCTCTTCTGCTGCTCTAGGAGCAGTGTGTGGCTTCAGTTAGATAAATGTTTTATCCTTATGATCTTAACCTTAAAGCAAAGTGATTTCAAAGCAGTTCCTCCTTGGGACTTCAGGTTTGTGCTTCTCCTTCAGTTCTGTGATCTAGAAGAAGCTGGTTGGTGTTTTGGTGTTTCAGTTTCACCTGCACAGTGACAATCACTGTAGTTCTTTATGTCACTGGTTTTCCTTAAATAAAAGTCTTTTGAGGGCTGTCTGACAGGCTGTATGGTCCCTTTAGCCCAGCAGACAATGCCACAGCTTGGTGCCAGAATGCATGACCTGTTCCGGGAGAACCTGCTGGCCCACCAACACAGGAGGCAAGATGGGGATGAGTAAGGAGAAGCAAAGCAAAACAAGGTAAGTCATAAAGAAATCAGTTCCCTACCATGGGAATTGTTAGGACAACTCTCTACCCAGCCAAGTAACCCAAGTAACACCAAAGCTGGATGCTCTGCAAAATCCCTCTTGGTTTTTAGCTCAGGTTTTAACTTGCCAAAATTCTGCTTACAAAAGGAGAAAGTGCTCAAGACTTCTGACTCCTCTCCATTGATTAGGTTATCCGTGTAGCCATCAGTTCTGGCCTTTCTACCAGTCATTTAGTGCCTTTTCAGAGGCTGCCCCAGGAATGTGTGTTCTGAGAAAGAGGCTGCATGGAGGTGGTGCTCAGTCTCAATCCCCTCTACCCATCTCACTTTTCCTTTTGCTCTTGCATCCCACAGTCTAGGCTCCTCAGCTGCTGTCATGCACTATCCTTCCCTGATGCTTCTCTCCTTGCCAGGACAGAGCTAGGAATACTGCAGCTGGGGCCAGTGGTGTCATGGAGCTGGTGTGGCCTCACCCTTTCCTCATCTGTGCCAAACACACCACAAAAACAGCTCAGAATTTCTTAAAGCACTGTGTGAAAACTACTACTGATAAGATCACTTTCAGATGAATCACTCTAAGTAAGACACTAATTAGCCATTATGATAGGTAAAACAACAAAAAAATTCAGGTGTTGTGGTGTTTACATATTAGGAAGAAGTAGATTTGTGCTTCTTAGTGTGATATGAATCATGACAAAGTCCTTCCTGGCCAGCTATGCAGAACTTAGGGGAGATTTCTTTCTCCACAATCTTGGCCAGGTCAGTAAAGACCAGACAGGATGAAGCAAGCTGCATATGTAATATGTCAGAAGAAAGAGCTGAGGGGGAGTATCTGGGGCTTGAAAAAGTTAATAACTCTCCCTGTGTCACTGATGGATCCCAGAGATGCCAAGCAGCAAGAGTCACTGGCAAGGAAGGGGAGCAGCCATTGCTAGTTCCACTGAGCCAAACACAATGGAATTTGGACATGCTTCCTACCTTAATGAACTCAACCCATGGCCAAGTTTGTGGAGCAAACCTTTTGCAACAGCATGCAGTATAAAATACATCCAGACCAAGCCCCAGCAACTCCACAATGCCTGAAAATCATCTTGTTTCAAGAGCTGTCTGTCCTGCCAGCTCTGAAGTGACCAGTTTAACAGTCACTGCTGAAATCCTTTTTTGCACGTGCCTGGATGATGCCCCAAGTTTTCCTTTACTGCCTGTTTTTTCTGCTTCATCTTCTCCTAGAGATGTACAAAATACAGCAAAGAGTCCAAAGGGGATTACAGGCCAGGGAAGAAAGCATGTGTTGTGCATTTTGGTCATGTTCCACTCTGCAGAAACATCATTTGGGTTTTTTTTCAGTCAAAATAAAACAAAATGACATTTGGCAGGTTCCTACAGTCAGGAAGGGGAATGGTTATAGCAAATGCTTAATTGCCACTAACTACTACTTTTAATTTTATTGCCATCTGGTATTTGTGAAGCTGCTTGTGAGTTCTGCAGGATGACTCACCGTGGGCAGCGTGCAGCTTAAAGGAAAACCCTTGGACATCTCTCAGAGCCACCTCAGGGAAGCAGTGAGGACCAAACCAGCAGAGTGGAGCTGTGCAAAGCCTTCAGAAAGCTTGTTTTGAATGGCAGAACCTCCCTGTAAAAGCTAAAGATGAAGCCACAGGAAAACCAGGATGTGGATCTGAACACCTCAGAGGTGAAGGGGTTTTGAAATCCAATTGGGATCTGCTTCCTGAAGACAGGTAAGTGCTGCTTCCTCAGGCACATTGTTCAGGAGTTTCCATACAAATAGGAACAAATCCTGGTGCAGGCTTGGAAGAGTTGGTGGAAGTTGCCAACAAGAGTCTTGCTCCTTCATTTTATTTGCACATTAGTAATTAGAACTTGTGCAAACGGTCAATGAGGGCTATTTCTCTACCTCATGTCAAGTGTCAAGAGGAGAACACCAAGAGAGAAAAGAGCATCTCAATGAATCATAGAATTATTAAGGTTGGAAGAGACCTCTAAGATCATCAAGTCCAACTATCTACCTATCACCCCCATGCCACTAAACCATGTCTCTAAGTAGCACATCTATAGGTTTCTTCAACCCCTCCAGGGATGCTGACTCTATCACCTCCCTGCGCAGCTTGTGCCAAGACTCAACAACCCTTTCAGTGAAGAAATTGCTCCTGACATCCAAGAAAATGAAAATGTCATCAAGCCACCTAAGACAAAAGCATTTCAGTTACAGATTGGAAACCACTACCACCTTGCATCAATGTGGCAAGTTTCCCTCAACTCATCATGAGATGAGATCATCTCTTCAATGATCTCCATCACTGAAGTTCTAACACTTCACAGAATCACAGACTGTTAGGGACCTCTGGAGATCATCTAGTCCAACCCTTCTGCCAGAGCAGAATAACCTAGAGCAGGTGGCACAGGACAGGGTCCAGGTGGGTTTGGAATATATAACTCAGCCACCTGCCTGGGCAGCCCTCAACACATAAAACCACTGTCATTAGTGCAGGTTTGGACTCCTTTGCATCCACGAGGCAAGGCAAAGCTTGTGCTTCAAAATACTTGACAAAAACAACCCCCAAACCTGTTATTTTGACAACATTAAAGACAACTACCTTCTGCATCTAATTGTTGCCTTGCACTCTGAAGGCAGCACTTCAGAGTGAGGGAATGATACTCTCTAGTAATTGAGTGTAAATAGGCAGTGTGATGGAGTAAAGAGAGCATCAATTATGGATGAATCAGGTTCCTGAAGTCTATTTAAATGAATTAAAGAACATTCAGAGTAAATATTTTCAGATGCCATGTCAATGAACTCCTGTACCACATGTAAAGACTGTGGAAGTAAACACAAGAAGACACCTGAAAGACAAATTATTCAGACTAAGAGTAGGAGAGACAGAGAACTTTTTGGCAGCTTGGCTGAGGTCCTTGGAATGATCAAGAGCAGAAGGCCTGACAATTTAACCACCAGAGCATTCCCTTTTCCTGGAAATAGAGTTTTTAGATACCATGTCAGCACTCTTAATAATGGATTGTTGTTAATGGTGGCAAGATCAGACCAAGAACATTGATTTCTGTTTATCATTGTGAGCTGGACTTGGCTACTGGCACCCAAGACTCAGCACTTACCTGTCTCCTAACAAAGCCAGAGAAGAAACTCAAGCAAAATTAAACAATTAAGTCAAAAAGAAGCATATTCATAGAATCATAGAATGCTTAGGGCTGGAAGGGACATTAAAGATCTCCCAGTCCAACCCCCCTGCACTCAGCAGGGACATCTGCAACTAGAGCAGGTTGCTCACAGCCCCAAACAACCTGACCTGGAATGGTTCCAGGGATGGGACATCTACCACCTCTCTGGTATTTGTCTATCCTTTGTGTTAAATATAAGCAATCTCTTTGTAGCCTATCAGTTGTAATTCCTGCGTGACACAAGAACCAAGCCTTTGCCTGTACAAGAGGCCAAGTGCCAGATGCAGAACAAAACATTCATCAGACAAAAGCCAAACCTTCCCATTCCCAGCAGATTCCCCAACCAGTCACAGTGCCAGAATTCTCCCTTTGTTTCACCAGCTCTCACAGGGCAGTAAACTGAAAGCTGGAGGAACCACACCAAACGCTCCTGAGATGTGTTGTTTTTTCTTCCTAGGATGGGGTTAGCTAACGCAATAAGTTTTAAGAGGAAAACAAAGCAGTGACCTGAACACCTGAGGATGAGATGCCACCAAGCCTCTCACAGAAGTAACGAGGGGAGCTTGGCTCATCAAAATGATATTAAAGCAGGTGTTGATTGATATTCACCTGCTTGAAGAGTTTATTGGAGAGAGCAGTGGGCAGTGCCTAAAGGTGGCAGGAATCTGGTCAGAAGAAGGGATTTGAGTTGTCCTTGCTCTGTGGGGACAAGACCCACAGTGGGATGTGCTCAACCCTAAGCTTCTCCCGGCGGCTGGCAGCTGATACCAGTCGGGATCAGAGCACCGAGCAGCTCCCCGGGAAGAGTTCGCTCCTCTCGGTACTGGTTCTAGGGAAATAAATGAGGGTTAAAGGAAGAGAAGGTTGGCCCGGGCTGACGGGGCCGGGAGCCAGCTCAGAGTGAAGCCTGGGCTGGGGAGCAGGGACTGACCCGGGATTAGCAGCAAGCATATCTCCCTGCGAGCCCACCCAGGCCGAGCAGTGCCTGGGCAGACCCTGCTCCACACGCAGTGCCGGTAACTCGCCTTCGTCTCTCACCATTTTAACCATTTTTCCCTCAGAACGCGCACTGAAGCCTCTGGCCCCGGTAGAGGCCGGCACGAACCTCTAACAGCTGCCGCCTGCGCGCTCATCTGACAGAGCAACCCCCTACCCACACCGCTTGTTGCCGTGCCAACACCAGCCAGACCGGACCGAGCCGAGACCTCGCCGCCACTCACCTGTCGCCTCATAGCCCTCTCGCTCGCTCCTCCGCGGTGCCTGCACCGGCCGGTTGCTGCGTGCTGCCGTAAAGCCGGCAGCGCCGCGTCGTAACGACCCAGCAGGCTGAAGAGTATGCGCAGGCGCGGAAGGGGGCGCGGCAATGGGATAGGCGGGAGATGGGCGGGGCGATGTGCTAGGCGGGGTGATGCGATAGGCGGGGCGAGGTGAAGGGCGGTGCGCTCAGAGGGGTGGGGTGATAGGCGGTGTGCTCCTGCCTCTCCCCGCCCCTCCCGGCAGCGCGCGCGGGCGGTGGCGACTGTGGGTGCGCGCGCGCGGGAGGCAGCGCCCGGGCGGTGGCGGCGGGAACAGGAGCAGCAGCAGCAGCGAAAGCC
>VWZO01017920.1:467868-480960 GCA_013396975.1 Bucco capensis
CCCCTTTCCCATTCCCCCTTTCCCTCTCTCCCTGGCCCTCCCCTTAGCGGCGGCGGCGGCGGGATGTACTGCGCCCCGACACCCAGGTGAGAGGCGGTGGAGCGGGGCGGGGGCCTCCGTGGTGTGTGTGTGTGAGGGTGGGAGCTGCGGGCACGGGCTCGCCGTGTCCCCCTCAGCGTGAGGCGAAGCCCTCAGCATCGGCCGGTGCGGCGGCCGCGGAGGCGGCGGGAGCCTTTGTTCGGTGACGAAGGAGGAGGAGGGCGAGTCCCCCCTACACCCCATTCCCGCGGCGGGTGAAGGTGGTTGGGGCCCACCCGTAACCGGCCCCACCCGTGACCAGGCCCCCGTGGTGGTGGTGGGGGAGCAGCGAGTGCAGAGTGCGGCGTGGCTCCTGCCCTCCCTGGGCTTCTCCACACGTGAGAGCGCTGAGGGGGCAGTGGGGCTGCCAGTTTGCCATCACCCCCCCGAAGCCATTTCCACCTACCGTGGGGTGAGTTGGACAGGAGAGACGTGGGAAAACCAGTCTGGGGGTGAGGGGTGTGAGGGAGAATTTTATCTCCCTGAGCGTTTCCAGTGTCACCAATGGAGCTGTGTGCTGGCGACATCCCCCCCCCAAGGAGTGGGGAAACAGCCCTGACGCCACGGTGATGGGCACTGCGACGGGGCCAGGTGGCAGTGGGTGCCATGGTCCAGCTCCGTTACACCGCTAAACAGAGCGACTTGAAGGATTTCCACCCCGTCTGGAGGAGATAGTTCTGTTCTTTAACGCAGTGTTTGGTTCCCCAGCAGCTCGCTCCCCGGCACACCACACCTTTACAGGAGCGCTGCTCCTCCAAAGCTTAAAGCAGTCGATATTTCGTTCTGGAATTTTCCTAAGTGTAGCCTTTATTTCACCCTCCAAAAAAAACCATAATCCTCCGCCGTGACTCGCGGTTCGAGCTGCCTTAAGTTCAGAGCCAGGCATTTTGCCGCCCTTCTGCGTATAGATCAGCTTCCTCCTCCATTTATGTTTTCCTATGCAGAAATCCAGCTGAGATGTATCGAGTCGGGAGGGAGCGTGAGCTCAGCAGAAATCGTGGCTCTCGTATCCCTCGCCGCAGCGCGCATTCCCTTGCCCATCGGCGGCTAAGCTATCACCACGTAGCGGCGAGGGAAGGGGGAGAGCTGCTGCTGGGGAGGAAAAACCTAGTGTGTGGCTCTATCGGTAACGGGGCGCCTCGGGAAATCTCTTGCTAAAGAGATGGTTTGTTAGAGAAAGGGGTTTTTGGCTGGCTGGAGTGTTTTCCTGGCTCTTTAGGAAATGAGAGGAGCGTCGTCTCCTGGTCTTTCCTGAGGAGAAGCGCGTCGTGGACGCGGTGGTGATGGGCTGTGAATGCTTAAGTGGGACCTTACTGAGCTGAGCTTAACCGCAGGCACCAGCAAGCGCTGGTTGGGGTTAGGGAGGCTGCGTTATCACTGAGGAGCATCTTCTCTTCAGCTCATTGGCCTGGGGTCACACGACAGTCACGATTTCCCCTGTGTCTTTGAACAAATTCATCCATTTAGGTGACTTTTTTTTTGTTCATTAAATTAAGAGGATTTCTGTTGTGTTTTTCCCTGATGAGGTTCTCCCTACCTTTACTCTTGTTTCCAGCTGTGATATTTTTCATCCTCAAGACCATTTTGGAAGCTGTTGGTCTGGCTGCTGATGGTAGGGAAGGGAATTCAGCAGCCCTGGCACACGACTAAATAAGCTTTTGTTTCCTGGGGCTTTAAGTGATGATGCAACTTTATAGATACTTATTTATGGCAATCAGTGTATCCATTAGGAGGGCTTTAGAGATGTTCCACCTTCATCAAAAGGACTGTGGCCCATCAGTGGTGTCTTTGATAAACCTGAACAAAGCCTTGTTTGAATTCCCCGATTCTGGCTATTTTGTGAAGAAGCATTAATTGTAGGCTCAGTTTTGCAGAGTGTATGTCAGAGTTATTTCTTCTGTGCATCTGTAGCTCCAGTTATGATTTGTAAAGTTCACAGTTTCACCTTGTTTTCTGTGGGGTTATTTTTGTGGGGAAGCTGCATTTTAAGATTTGAAGGTAGCAAGTGGCTGACGTGATGTCTGCTGTAGCGATAGCTCACAAACACTGGTGCTTGGAGAATCCTAGAATCATTAAGGTTGGAAAAGAACTCCAGGATCACTTAGTCCAACTGTTAATCTAACACTGCCAAGTCACCACTAAACCATGTCAGTCAGCACCACATCTACACATTTTTGAGCACATGTAGGGATGGTGACTTCACCACTGTCCTGGGCATCCTGGGCCAATGGTTAACCACTCCTGCAGGGAAGACATTTTTCCTAATACCCAATCTAAACCTACCCAGGCACAACTTGAGGCCATTTCCTCTTGTCCTGTTACTTGTTGCCTGGGAGAGGAGACCAACACCCACCTCACTCCAAGCGTTCAGGGAGTTGGAGGGAGAGATAAGGTCTTCTCTGAGCCTTCTCTGATGCTATGCCATCTAAAACTGAGGCTAGCAAACCCTTGGCATCCTTTGCTTTGACATTCTAACCATCTAAATGTTTTATACCGGAATTATTTTTATTTAGGATATTCCTGCTGAATTTAGGGAGTTTTCATTATGCTTGCAAGAAAACCTCTGAGAGAATGTGAACCATGTGAGGTCAGATGCTTGAGAAATGTGAAACCTGGAGTTATGTGCAGACAACCTTAATTCAGCTCATTTTGAGGTAGGGCTGTGCTAGAAATCCTAATCACCCTGTTGTATTTCTTCTCCCAGCTTGGGATGGGAGAAGGGATTGCTCCTCCGCATCACTTGCGAGTCCCAGAGGGAGTACTGGGAGCACAGGGTTGATAGTGGTCCCTCCACTGGCTTTGCAGCTTGGCACCACCAGTGAGGAGGACCAGATTCACAGACTGACCTTGGTGGGCAACAGCTGGGAAGAGGGATGAAGCTTTATTTTCCTTGTCTTAAGAAATTCATAGTCCCGGCACACAAAGCTGTCGTGGAAGAGAAAGAGGATAGGAGGATAGATCTTACAGCCTTAGAACCAAGAATGCCACATGGTCCTGGAGCCTTCAATACCTCCAGTCTAGCAAATCTGCAAGCAAATGTGACCTGAGAGATTTTAAGGCTGTGTGAAGTGGTTGGTATTGGTGAGTGTAGCAGGGCCGTTTGCTGCCAAATTCTAGTTCTCATTCCAAACCCTGCAGCTTTAGAACATAATTCCTTTAAAAATACATTTATTAGGGAGATAACAAGGTTGTTGAGCTGCTTGAAGTGTCTTAGCTGGTCAGACTTGATTTCAGAAATTCCTGTGTCCCATTGGTTTATAAATAAAACAGGATTGCAGTCCCACTTGCATGCAAAACACTTGAGAAGGATGAAGGCAGCTAGAGCTGCTGTCTGGGGACAGAACCCTGCTGGTTTTGCTGTCGTGGTGTCCTGAGGTTGAAGGCATGATGGTTATGGAGTTCATGAAGCTCCCAGCCTGGTTCTGGAGCCTAGCTCACCAAAATGGGCTGCATGCAGGCTTCACCTTTAGAAAACATGTGTGGGGTTTTTGGGGGTTGAGGTTAAACAGAGCATCTTACTTTCTCAGGTTTGGGTCCTGCATGCCTGCATTTGCTTAACTTCCTCTGGAGCGAACAGGATTTCTCTCCTCTCAAAAGTAAACACAAGCATAAATATTTAAAGGATTGTTGCTTAAGTTTGCAGATTTGAGACTTTCTCTAGCATTCCTTGGACAAAAGCAGTACCGTCAGAGATTTGGATTGTGTCTGGTTAGTTCCCTGCTCTGTTTGAGCTTCCTGCTGCAAAGACACAATGCCATGTTCTCAGATTAGATGGGTGGGATTGTCACAGGGCTGAGGTGCTGCTGATGGGATGTGCATCAGAATTGAGATTATTTTTGTGGTCTTTTATTTTTCTTATACACAGGCCCACTTTTTCCACGAACTTTGGTTGTATGTGTGAAGGTACAGGTGTTTAGAGCTGAGGCTATGTAAACCAAACATGTGAATCTCTTACCAGATCATGGATACTAACAGGAAGAAGAGAAATGGAATAGTCTTTGTGTTCTTTGTGACTCTTCAGTGTTAAATCTTGGTACAGTTGCAGGTTGGATGCAGTGGTGCAATGTACATCTCACTCCTGTGTTTGCATTGATGTCTTAATCTCCGTATCTTGGAATTAAATCTTTAAAAGCAAACTCAACAAACTAGAGGCTCTTACAATATATCAGAATTCAGAAGGTAGGTGTATTGACAGTGTTTTTTAGAATTAAGCTTTTTTTTTGCATCTGTTCATAAGATACTATCATCAAGGGTTACAGCTCTGCTGGTCGTCATGGTCCAAAATCCTGCTCCCAGGTTCCTTGTGGCTTTAGGTATCTCACGTTGGTTTTCTTTCACCCATAGCTTCCAGGTTGCAGGAAGAAAAGGGAAGGGGAGCAGCTTGAGCTGCATTGGGTGGAAGTTGTCCAAGGAGAACAAGATTTTGTGTGATCCACAGCAGTTCTTGTTCATGGAGTACAACCTTCCAGTTGCAAGCATGTTGAACTGCCATTGTACACTGTTTCCATGATTTCATTAAGCTGATCTAGTAGCAGGCTTCAGTTGAAAGAGGAACTGACCTGGCTGAAGTTAATCTTGGGAGGGCAATGGGGGATAGTCCTCTCCTGGGCTGGTTGGCTGAGCATTAGCTCAAAGGTGCCAGTTGGCTGGTTCTAGCTCTGCACTGTGTCGGTGGAAACCCCTTGGAGGTGAAATGGTCCCGCACTGTGTTTCTAAGCAAAATGAAATAATCCTCAAAATAACAGGTGTTTATTTATCATTATTCCCTTGATTCCTTTCTGCATGAAAATCTTGCATTGTGGTTCTTCATTATGCGTTGATGGGCATCCCTTTGGAGGGGATTGAAGCATCTTTCTTGTGTTGGATTCTTATGGGTGTCCACACTGCTAAGGCATGGTGTTTCATTTCTTTGGGTTACTGGTTTGGCCTCTGTTGGTGTTTCTTGTCAGCTTCTTTAGGGTTTTGCTAAGAGCCTTGTAAAGAGCTGGAGCAAGGTCCCCTGCCAAAGCCTATTGTCCATCAAGAGAGGAGAGTCTTAAGAGTGGAAAATTCATGGTGCTGTGAGGATGCACAGGGATAGGACAGTGGTGAGGCCGGGTCTGTATCTTGCCTCACTTCAAGTGTGTTGTCCCTGTGTACAAACTGACCTTGATGCCCAACAGCTGGAAAGAGAATGAAGCTTTATCTTCCTTGCCTTGAGAAATTCAGTCTCAGCACATGAAGCTGTCATGGAAGAGAAAGAGGATAGGAGCTACGTGAACTGGTGAGGCAGTAAATAATCCTGCGCTGTATGGCCAGCTATACAATATATCGAAGTTTGGGTGCAGGTACTGGTGCTTTATCTACGTAAAGCACCCAGATACAAGCTGAAGAGTGCTTGGACCCTTCCAGATGGGGTTCTCCACAAATACACAAATTATAACATTTTGGAAATGTTGCAGTTGGTGTGGAATGGGCTGCTCCTAGGTACTTTTACTTTTTGATAGTTCACTCTTGATTTGGAATTTAACTGAACATGCTGGGTATGCAAATCATGATTTTTTTCCTGCTGCTACTTCAGTTGTCACCTTTATTAATGTAAAAATAGCAAATGTGGGTTTCAGTATTAATGGAAGTGGAATCTCTTATCAATATTAACATATCTCTGAAAAACTTGAGCTTTAAAACCAACCCAGACCTTGACAGACCACCAGGAGTTCTTTTATTATATTCAGTCTGTATTTGGTTGGCTTTGAGGGATGAATTTAAAACAAATTAACAAAAAATATTTACGTTAGAAGACTTCTGTAATTCTGCTCTCTTTTCATACTCTACATAAATACCTAGACTGAAATAAAAAAATCTCCCAAACATTGACATTTTTACTTCTACAGTACTTGTCTAAGAACTGTTAGGTTGGTTTATGCTTGTTGAGTGCATAGGACAACTTCCCCCCGGGAGGAATTAGTAAATGATTTAATTGTTAAAGAATGTGGTCCCATTAGGCACAAAATAAATAAATAATTGGATGCAGCAGATTGTCAGGACACGTAGTGCTTGAGGAAAACAATGCCAGCCCACTTTCCAGGAGTTTGGAATAAGTGGGTGTTTGGAAGGGGGGGAGGCTGTGTTGGTAAATAACCATTCTGGGGGTTCCTGTGAGACGTGGAAGTGCCAGAGAGCTGGTCCCTGCTCCTGAGTTCACCAGCTGCTGCGTGAGATAATGCTGTAGGTTGTGTTGCTGCTGATGGTGGTAAGGTTGGCTGAACAACTCCTGCTCGAAGAAGGGACTTGGACATTGTTCAAAAGCAGAGCTGCTTTTTCTTCTGCTTCTTTTCATCAGACAATAAAGATAGAATCCTGCAAGGAGAAGAAGGGCTTGCTAGAGAGAGGATATGATGGACAGGGGACTCACTCTGGATTTGGGCCACCGAAACATCTCGGTGAGCAACAGAGACACATACTATGAGTTTCATCCTTCATGGCAAGACCACTGGCTGGATCAGTGCCCAGGCAGACACTTGTGTTCCATGTCAGAGGAACATGCTTGTTCACCGTGGCCATTGCCACAGAGACTCTTACCTGCAGGCACTTCACTGGAGGTGAGCGAGGAGATAGGGAGACAATGCAGAGCAGAGGTCAGGTTTGAGGTGCCTGCAGCAGATCACAAGGAATCTTACGAGTATTCCTCAGCTATGAGCAGAATGAATTCACTAAAATAACTGCAGGTATGATTTTTAAAACCAAAAAAGTCCTTTTTTGGCTCATCTTGCTTGACTCTGGTGATTGCCAAGCACATCTTGACCCGTGCAAGCACAAAACCTGTTTCTAAGCATAGTTATACATCTGGTTTCACTGCAATCTGCAGTGGTTTGATTAAGGAATTTATTAGCATTAATAGATATTAGCAGTAATATTTCTTCTAAGGCTGAAATGGCATCTCTAAGAAAGGTGATCTAGCAGCAGATGTCCGTTGCTTGTTCCACCACATTTGCTACCACTGTGTGGAAGAGACATGGACTCACGTGCGTTGTTTCAGGCTTAAATCCCTTTTTCATGACAGGAGGGGAGCTGCAGGCCTGCCTGCAAATGTATTGTTTCTGAGTTCAGCTGTACTATATGTTCTGTTTCTATTCTTTTCTCTCCATTTATATGATTTAAATACCTCTCTAGAGCTGTTGCTAGTCATCTGTGGTGAGCAATACAATAAACGAGGACAAAAAAAATCAAAAAACCCCCACAATGAAGCACCTCCAGTAAATGGGGTAATGAAACAGAAAAAAGTGAGCTCTGAAGCCCATAGCTGTGGTATTTAGAATTCATCCTCCCACCTAGAAGTCTTTGCTGGAAAGACATAAGATCTGAAAACTGAAACAAGGGGAGAAAACGACCAAACCAAACAAACCCAAACCCTGCCAGAGTATTTCCCTGTGTTTTGTTCCTGTGGAAGGAAGGTGTGAATCTCACCCACAGTGTTCTTCTCTGGCAGGGTTTGGAGCAGCTTTAGGGATTTCCTACTCTGGTTTGCTTCTCAGCAGTGCAGCTGCCCTGCTTGAACACTGCTTTCATTTTTGTTTTGTCCAGAAAGATGTGAAACTTGAGGAGGAAAAGCTAAAAGAGAAGTGTTGGGCAGTTGTTGTAGCCTAGCGAGTGGCCCCGGCACAAGGGCTCCAGTCCTGACGCCAAACCATTTTCAGCTGCACGCAATGCTGGCTTGAAAACTCTGCCTAAAAGAAGCTGGGTGTCTGATAGTCGTGATTCAAGCTTTGTGGTGAGGAGATTGCCATCTTGTTGGGGTTATTTTTAGTAAAAATGAAATCTTTGAGAGAAAAACTTCAAAATTGCCAATTAAAGCCTGCAGACATGGATTTAAAATGTTTTTGGTGCAGTTTTTCTGTTATTGAAAAGTTATTTTTATTTGGGCACGGAGGATCAGCACTGAGAAAGGTGGTTGTCTGGCTTTTTTTTCTTTGTAGGGCTGGATCAACTCTCTTTTCTGCTGTTTAGGTTTTCTGGGAGCATTAATCTACATACTTTTCTCAGGTATGCTCTTCAGGGGATGGAGGGGACAAGTATTCAAAAAACGTGAACAATTTTCCTTAGGTGAAGGATCATTTGAGGTTCAGATGCTGCCATTATTAGTGAGACAGCTGCAATTTGATTTTCTAAATCTGTAAATGTTGAAATTCCTGATCATTAGGGAAATATGTGTATTTGTGTATTTTGGGGAGCTGTAGCTCTGAGGTGTCAGGATAGCATTTAACAAATAGCTGCTGATGGATTTGAAGAGAACTTAAGTCTCAGCCAGTAATGCTAATTGATCATCATCAAAAAAAAACCCAACTGTTTTCATTTCTAAACTCCATGCAACAAAAATGCTTAGAGGGGTGCAAAAGAATTCTAAAGCTGAAATGTCAAGTGTGGAACATGAGCAGAAAACAGTGAATTAGGGAGTTGGTGCTTTTTAGACCTTGGGATGCTTCTCCTGGTGGGCACCTTCTTCAGGAATAGCCTTTTGAGATGACTGCTCTCGGAGCTCGAGAGATGAAAGAAGTGAGGTGGAAGGGAACAAAGCTCAAAACTAACAAAAAGAAATCCCTCTAGTTGAGTTTTAGATGGTTGTGTTAGGCTGTAGGATCACCCTGATGTGAAGACCAAGACAGAAGATGCCATGGTGGCACTGAGGATATGGGTCAGGCCAGGTTAGACTTGCAGGCTTTGAGCTACCCCCTGTGTTTTTGCTAGCATTGCTGAGGACTGCTGCTTTGTTTTGCACCTTCAGCAGCTCTGCAAACCTAGACCTCAACTTGTTCTGGGTTTGGTTTTTTTTGGGTTTAGAGTGTTGCTTTTTTGAGGTTATTTTTTCTTTTTTTTTTCCTGAGTACCTAAAAATACCCACAGCTCTGGTCACCTGGTAGGAATTGTCACCTATTGTAGTGGCAAGCAGGGAAGTAAATATTCTGTGGTGGCATTTGCTTGCTGATAAGACTATTTTTTTAATGGGTTTTCTTTCCTCATTCCCTACATGCCTTTTAGTATCTCAAGGAACAAGGTGTGGATCTTGCTGGTGCCTTAGTGCAGAAGGGAATTATTCTCTGTGTTGCATGTGCAGGTCCTTGGCAGGCGAATTCTGTGTGGGCAGCTCTGCAACTGTGTATTAGGATTTTGGAGGAAAACAAGTGTTTTGCTCATGTTACCAAGTGCACCTGAGTGATCATTGTTGCAGGTGAAAATTTCATTTGGGTTAGCTGCATCATTCCCTATAACATGCCAGAAAAATCCCAGAATGCCAGCATAGCAGGGATTGGAAGGCACCTCTGGTCATCATCTAGTCCAACTCCCCTCGTAAAGCAGGGCCACCCACTGCAGGTTGACCAGGATCACCTCCAGGTGGGTTTGGAAAGTCTCCAGACTTCATAACCTCTCTGGTCAACCTGGGCCAGGGCTCTGGCATCCTCACAGCAAAAGTTTTTTCTTCCTGTTCAGGCAGAACTTCCAGTTTGTGTCCATTGCCCCTTGTCCTGTCCCTGGGCACCACTGAGCAGTCTGGCCCCATCCTCTTGCTCCCCTGGACCGTTTAGCTCTTGCTCAGCAGTGAGCAGATCCCCTCTGGCTCTGTTCTTCTCTATCCCCAGGGCTCTCAGCCTTTCCTCCTTCTAGAGCTGCACCAGTGCCCTCAGCATCATCATAGCCTCTGCTGGACTCTCTCCAGTAGTTCCATGTCTCTCTTGAACTGGGGAGCCCAGATCTGGACCTATGACTCCAGCTGTGACCTGAGTAGGACACAGTAGAGAGTGGAGGAGAACCTCCCTTGACCTGCTGGTCATGTTGTTCTTCATGCACTGCAGGAGACCATTGGCCTTCTTGGCTGTGAGGACACATTGCTGGCTCCTGGTGAACTTGTCCACCAGGACTCTCAGTCCCTTCTCCTTAGAGCTGCTTTCCAGCAGACCAACCCCTAACCTGCCCTGCCCCATGAGGTTTTTCCCCCCCAGGTGCAGGACTCTACACTTGGCCTTGTAGAACTTCATGAGGTTCCTCTCCCCTAACTCTCAACCTGTCCAGGTCTTGCTGAATGGCAGCACAGCCTGACAGGGGTCAGCCACTCCTCCCCCTTTGGTCTAATCAGCAAACTGGCTGAGGGGAGACTGTCCCTGGTGAATATGCACTCGCTCCTGTTAAGTATGGGGTTGTTTTGTTTGTTTTGTTTTTCTTGTTTTGATTTTCTTTTTGACCTGAAGCAGTTAATGCTGCAGCATATGTACATTTTTTTTGGACAAAAACAATCCGAGGCAGTTGCTGTGGTCTACAGGGTGTGGCTCAGAAAGGTTGTTTCTGATTCCCTTTGCTTGGCCGAGCTGGGAAGGGCTAATTATAGAGACAAACTGGGGAAGGAAGAGAACAGGGTCAATTAGAGCATCCAGCACAGTTTCCTTTAAATTAGTGGTTGGGCTGGATAGATAAAAAAAAAACCCCAACAATAAAGAGGAATGGAGTGAGATTTCAAATCCTCTGGTGCAGGGCAAGGTTGGCAGCCACAGCAGATGTTTTGCAGTTTGTTTGATTTAAGAGTGTGTTGAATTAGTGGTTTCATTACCAGAATTAATGGTTTTATTACCAGAATTGCCAAATTGAACTGGAAAGGCAGAGGAGATACTGCTACTGTTTTTTCTCTTTAAGTTTTTGAATTGCAGTAGGCTGTGATGGTGAATGAAGCCAAGAAATGTCTTGCCCCATTGAGTAAAATGTTTTTTTGGTGAATAAGTATAATTTTAAGTCTTTAATACTCTAAGATGTTATATTTTCATAAAAAGACTACTTTGCCCCTTCCATTTTATGTAAAAGTGAAATGGGTTGATTTTTGACATATTTTATCCCTAGCTGGAGAGCAAACTGGGCTTAAACTTTTTTCTTGAGCCTATCTTATGTGTTTAAGTTTTTTGTTTTTTCTGGATTTCTGTATGAACTCACTCAGATTAGAGGACACAGTGCTTACAAGGGAGATGCAGAAGCAGTATGAGCTCTTGGCTCGTAGCTCTGCAGGTGCAGAAAGCAGTAAATCCCTTTGCCAACTGGAATTCATGCAAGTCAGTAAGAAAAAAAAATGATATAATCTTTTAGAATGCTCTTACCAGATGATCCTTTCAGTCCTTTAACACCCCTTGGTCTCAGTTTTTCTCCTTTTAGGAACAAAGCCTTGATTGGCAGATCCTCCCTGATTCTGCTATGTGGTTTTGGTTCTTTTTTTGGTGGACAGACTGCCTGGCAGCATGCAGTTACTGAGAGCTGCTATGCAGAGCAGGGAGAAAAACCCTCAAGTTTCATCTGTGCTTTTCAATCCAGATTGGCAAGTTCCTTCTGCCGGTGCTGTGACTCATCCCAGGCTTCCTTGCTGGAGGCCACTTCTGGCAGGGCATCAAAGGAGCAGCCCATGCTTTCTAAGTGGAGTTGAACCAGGTCCTTCCTTGAGTGGAGGCTGTTTTTCTGGTCCTGGGATCTCTGGTTGTGTGGAAGATGGTGAGATGTGCCTCAACCTCAATAGAGTTCATGAGAAACTCGATTAATTCATTCTGAGGGGGAGAAGGGTTTCTTCTTGCTGCTTTGAGCAAGATATGTGTCTGTCTGGAAGGCCTTGCCTGACTTGGAGATCAGCAGTGCAATCAACAGAACATGGTTTTTCTTACTTTTCAGTTTCTTTTGTAGGGTTTTAGTGTGTCAGATAGGAAGTTCATAGGCTAGGAAAGGAATTTTTAGCTTTATTTTTTCCTGAGGCTATAGGTAGAGGTGGGTCTTGCTCAGGGCTGGGATGCCAGCAGAGACTCCTACCCTCCTCTTATTTTTTCTCCTGGTAAAACTAACAATACAAATGCTTCTCTCTCATTTTTGGTTAAATCTAGTTAGGTTTAAACCTTTGAAAAAAGTAATTTTTTTTCATAAACCTATTTATTTGGATCAAGGAGTGTGAGCAGCTCTATGAGGAAGTGTTCAGGATCATATAATCCTAGAATGGTTTGGGTTGGAAGGGACCTCTGGAGCTCATCTAGTCCAACCCCCCTGCAGTGGGCAGGGACATCCCCAACTAGAGCAGCTTGCCCAGAGCCCTGGCAAGCCTCACCTGGAATGCCTCCAGGGATGGGAACTCAACCACCTCCCTGGGCAACCTGTGCCACTGTTCCACCACCCTCGTGGGGAGGAACTTCTTTCTAATGTCCAGTTTAAATCTACTCCTCTCCAATGGTGCAGCCAGCTGGGAAAGACACTGCTCGACCTAGGAGAGGATATCTGTCTGCAAAAGATGTCATCAGTGACTTGCTGCCATCTTGTTTTGAGCTCTACTCTTGCTTTCAGGGATTTTTTTTTCAGCTGAAGCACATTAATGTTTTTTAGGTTTCTGATATTTTATAAATGGTTTACAGTATTGTATGGTATTTTTTTTGCTTATTCTTGTGGTTTATTGTGCTGCCTGTGTGCCCTGCCTACAGCCCCAAGTGTCTTGAAGAAGCTGCAGACAACTTCATAATTTGAGATGGATCCATATGGTCTGCCAGGGAGGGTGACAAAAAGCTGATAGGTTAGTGTGGGGTCTTGGCACACCTACAGCCTTGGGATATCTGTGTTGTAGGTGTTGTGTGAGGGAGAGAAAATTTAGAGAGAGCGTGAAAAGGATGTGTCAGTATTTAGAGGTTGCCTCTTTCAAATGTGTGATGGGAGAGTCATGGAAAATCCTGAAAGTGGTATGTGGAAATGGAGATCAGCATCCTGAGCTGGCAGAGGAGTCAACCTCTTGATAATGATCTTAAGTTATACATGAGGAAGAGCCTTAGAGGTAGAGATAAGAAATGCAAAGTTAATTCAGTAAGGAGGTATTAGGATGCAAGAGGAGGGTAATGCAGTCATATAAAAATCATTATTTTTGCTGCAATGCCCTGGCAGGTTGGGGCAGGGTGAGTTGTATTTCACCTGAGCAGAGGGAAGGAAGCTGCTCCACCAGCTGAGGCAAGTGCCCAAGAAGGGAGTTTCACCTTCCCCCCCCCC
>VWZO01017923.1:943-16507 GCA_013396975.1 Bucco capensis
TGACCAGCAGATCGAGAGAGGTGATTCTGCCACTTTACTCTGCTCTGATGAGACCTCATGTGGAATACTGTGTCCAGTTCTGGAGCCCTCAATCCAGAAAGGACATGGAGCTGATGGAGCAGGTCCAGAGGAGGGCCACAAAAATGATCAGGGGGCTGGAACACCTCTCCTATGAGGACAGGCTGAGGGAGCTGGGATTGTTCAGCCTGGAGAAGAGAAGGCTTCAGGGGGACCTACTAGTGACTTTCCAGTACCTAAAGGGAACTTACAAGACGGCTGGAGAGGGCCTGTTTGCAAAGGACTGGAGTGAAAGGACAAGGGGCAATGGTTTTAAATTGGAGAGGAGTAGATTTAAACTGGACATTAGAAAGAAGTTCCTCACCACAAGGGTGGTGGAACCCTGGAACAGGTTGCCCAGGGAGGTGGTTGGGGCCCCATCCCTGGAGGTATTCAAGGCGAGGCTTGTCAGGGCTCTGGGCAACCTGATCTAGTTGGGGATGTCCCTGCCCACTGCAGGGGGGTTGGACTAAATGCGCTCCAGAGGTCCCTTCCAACCCAAACCATTCTATGATTCTGTGATTCTATGATAATACCCATTGATGACAGAAAGTTTGACATTGCCTAAGGAACTAACATACTTTAAATATAAAACATAATAGTTTTTTCACTGTTTCTTTTGATCCATCTTTCACATAAACAGGAACAACCAGTCTCTAATATCAAGACATCCCATTGTTAAAGTCAGAAAAAGCAGAGATGATTCTACATGCAAGCATTTAAATTCAAATTTTAAATCCATCTCAAAACATAAAATTTATCCACTGTAGAACATGTCTTTCAAGTACTTCAGAGAACTAAGACTGAAGCCAAAATTCTTTGTTTTGCCACCTCTAGAATTTTTTATTAATCTCATAATAAGGTGGTTTAACCTGTACTAGCTGAAGAACAGAGTAAGACTGAAAACCTTCCAATAGTTTCCTGATGCTTAACAAACATATTGCCTTCCATAGATAATTTTGTAACTTTTTCAAAAAATTACTGAAGCAAGTTTTCATGAAAATAAACTCAACTTTTCATCCCTCGAAATCTGTAATGTCACTCTTGTTTGTCCTAGCTGTGGGCTGAACTGCAGAACTGTTGGAGAATGATACACATCTTATGACAAATTCATAGTTTCTTATACAGTATTATAAACTTGTTCTTTAACTCCTTCAGTAGAAATCATTTTACATTTTGCCAATATTTGCATTAAACAATTTATATTTTTTCAATTAAATTAATGTACACTTTATATTTTAATGTGTAGTTTATTCATTGTGAAGCTACTTTATGCTGATAAATAGTGACTCCCTCAGTGTTTCAGGACATCAATTTACATGTTCTTACTAGGGACAAATAATGTATAATTTATGTACTTTATTATTAAGATAAAGACTGCTTTTTCACAAATCACAAATAGCTTGATGTTGAGAAGCCACTACAGTGTTAAATTTACCTTTTTTCAGATGGTGTTTTTATTCTGTTCATATTGGAAATCTGATTCTTCAATTCACCATCTCTGATAACCTGGAAGATATTAAACAACTACAAATTATCAACATCTTTTGTTCTTTAATGATGAAATGCCATCACCATATTGGATGTCTCTACACTAGAAATGTTAAATAAGTTAATTTGCATCAAATGCATTTCTCCACACTGTCACAAGTGCTTCCCTCTTCAACCTATTTGATCCAGCTTTTTAAAAAATTATTTCAATATATATATGGAGTAAGATTCTGCATTATAATTCAGTTCTGCCAAGCACAGAGTCCGATTACAATAAAACAGAAATTTCTACCAGTTACTTAAGAGACACTGTTTTCATATCCAGAACAGAATTTCATTTAACAAAGCTTTTGGTGAAGCCAATAAATACACCTCTTTAAATTTACTTGACAATGTTGCAAGATACCACAACATATTTCTTTCTGACTGCTATTTCATGTATCTATAGGATAACTACGAATAGAGGCACAGAGAGAAACATGGGAGTGTTTGGTGTTCCTATTTAATCAAGACCTTAATACATTTCTTGGACAGAAACCATATCATGCTAAGGACTCAATTTTCCTATCCTTTTAAGGACATAGTGTCCTCAGGGTACACTGTTTCCTCAAATGGTGTCTCCAAGCAATTAAGGTTGCAGCCTACAGGACCATTAACTGAACCTCATTTGAGATCTGACCCGTGTCCTCAAAGGGCACAGTGGTCAGTTTTAAGGCATGAGACAGATTAAAGGAAGAAAAGAATGTTCAAAGATATGGATGATAAGAATGAAGAAGATAAAGCACTTATCTTTGGAAATGCAGGCAAGAAATTCAATCTAGTAACCACACATAGCTTCTTCCCCCAAAGAGAAATTTGCAAGAATCCTCAAAAATCCATATTGTTCAGCATGTAAAGGAATCAGGTTTTTATTACTGATGAATTCCACTCTGCAACTGCTAAAAGGCTAAAGCAGACGAAGTATGAAGCAAGTTATTTCCAGACTTACCTGAAACCAGAATAGTTTCCCAGTATCCAGGAAGCAATTCTCAGCTTTTCACAAGGATTCCAGCTTGGCTCAAGTTAACAGATGACCAAGGTTTGTCCAAGTATCCTTCAAGTGTAAACTATCTCGACTTCCTTTAAAGAAAATGAAATTAAAAGAGAATAGCTGTGTCAACCTCAAAGCAGGCAATTTCACAAATTGTAAGGCCTAGATTACTTGACCCACGCTGCAAGTCTTACTGGAGAAAATATTACATTCTTGAATTCAAGTAGCCAAGTGCTATTTTACTTGCAGCGTTGACCTGCTGTCAGACAACTGATGAACAGTCTGCCAGCACCAGTATTGTCCACATATTATAGTGTACTGAACTGCTGTACAAGTGGAGCCAGCTACAGAGCTAAATATCTTGAAGTGCAATGACTGAATTTGTTTTGCTCTAAATTCACCACAGAGTATTTCAGTAAGCTCTAATGCACAAATACTTCAGGTCAAGGGGAAAAGACAAGTAGATATAGAAAAGCCTAAGAACTTCTGAAAAGGAAGACTGAGAAGCAGCAGGGAAAAAATAGACAGAAATGTATCTATCAGCAATTCGGAGAATTGTGATAAAACATTTACGCATACTAAAGTAAAAAATTCTATAACATTTTACTAGGTGATGCAGAAAAATCTACTTTCAAATTATTTTTAAAACTTTAAATATTATGCTTTTTAAATAAAGGACTGATAGAAAGGTAAAGGCAGGAGGTGCATAAGTCTCAATTTAAACATATTTGTAAACACAGAATCACAGGATGGTAAGTGTTGGAAGGGACCTCTGGGGATCACCTAGTCCAACCCCACCCACCAAAGCAGGTTCACTTTGATCAGGTTGCATAGGAACATATCCAGGCGGGTTTTGAGAGACTCCAGAGAAGGAGACTCCACAACCTCTCTGGGCAGCCTGTTCCAGTGCTCTCTTATCCTCAAAGGAAAGAAGGTTTTGCTTATGTTTAGGTGGAACTTCATGTGTTCTACCTTGTGACCACTGTCCCTTGTTCTATGACTGAGCACCACTGAAGAGATACTAGCCTCATCCTCTTGACCCCTGCACTTTAGATACTTATAACCATTGATAAGATCAAACACATTTAATACCACTTGCCTGCAAGTGGTAGTAAGGTAAATTAGTATCAGTTCTTCCACACTTACAAAATCAACGATTTAAAAAAAAGGCCTCAAGTTGGAAATGAACAGGGGAGAGCAGAAAGTTCTGACTAGTTCAAGTTGATATATGCTAGATTCTCTGTGATCTCCCTCCACCTTTTCACACTGTATCTGGAATTTTACCTCCTCCATCCTCCTACCTGCACAGGGGAAACAGGCTACTTCTTGGTAGGAAATTTCTCCAGACAGGTAAAGTTCCAAATTGGTGTCCTGGGTTTGGCTATAAGAGAGGGTTAACTTTGCACAAAGAAGGGGGGAGTGGCATGCCCAGTACAGACACTCAAACCAACCATATGGTATGGATATTCCCTACCATACTATGCCATGCCCATGTGGCACTGCAGGAGCCAGAGCTGAGCCGAGGCTAGGCACAGGCACCACCGTGGTGAAAACAGCAGCTGGTAACTGCCAAGTGGCTCAGGGAAGGGCCATGCCGGTAAGCCCTCTCCTCGCTGGGCACATGGCTCGCACAGTAGCTGAGGCTTGGGAGAACTCCGGAAGCGTTGGTTGGGTGATGGCAGCTGCTGGGAGACAACTGGGAAACAGCAGTTGCTCAATTTGTTCTGATATTGTTCGTGTATGTGTATTTATCTCTATTACTAGTTTAATTTTCTTGTTTAATCCTGTTGTTGTCTTCATTTTCTGTATTTCTCTACTAACCTTTTCCTTTTGTTTGCCCCTGCGGTTTTGGCACTTTTCCTCCCCATTCTCCTTCCCCTCCCAGTGGGGAGGAGATTGGAGGGAAAGTGTGTAAGCAGCTTTCATGAGTCTAAGCTGACTGGGTCTAAACCATGACAGTCTTTTGGAACCCAACAAGGGCACAAACGGTTGAGATAACAAAAAATCTGACCACAGTGTGTTAGAACAATTCCCTTCTACATGTTTTGCACCAGTTAAATAGCCTATACCCATAATCTTGATCAATCTGTTCTCACAGTAGTATTATTTAAATCCTTATGTGCTTTGTGTATTCCCAGTGGCAGTGTTTATCACCTCAGGGAAATGGATCAGGTCTTGTCATATTGCTGCACTGGATATTGTCAGCTCAAGACATGATTGTAGCACTGGTCACAAGGTTGAGCTGGTATTTATACACGTGACATAGTTATTTGCTAGTAATCTCAGCCAGTAGATGGGCAAGAGATCACTAAAGGGGAGGACACCTTTTCAGCTTGTGAGAATTTTCAATACCTTTGGGACATCCAAGCCAGCACACTCTTGTTGCTGTGTCTTCTGAACGTGTCCCAGGTTTGGGATAGGATTACAGACATCTTTTCCAAGAATACCACCAAGGCTGGATAGTTACCGAGTGGCAGGGGGTGTGGGAGAGAATGGACAAGTGTCTAAGTCAGTGGTTACCTCCGATGTTCTGGAATTTCATCCCTGAACAAGTGCAGAATCCTGATAAACTAGTAAAATATTTGGAAAAAGTATGTTGTCAACCTGGAAATTCCCAAGAGACACCAATCACTGCCATGTGCTGGGGCCTGGCCCATGCCTACCAAGTGCTTTTCAATGCTGTTCAGGGCCATCAAGGTGAAGAGAAGCTCCCTGGACCTAAAGACAGACCAGCAGGCATTAAAGATATTCTTTAATCTCATAGAACCAGAATGCAGGCTACAGCTTGCTTTCACTTGGAGAGGCATCCAGTACACCTGTAATCAACTGCCCCAGGGGTGGAAATGGAGCCCCCACCACTTGCCATGACTGCTCTGAAACAAGGTGACAGGGTGGGGGCTCCAGGATACCTGCAATACATTAATGACATCATTATATGGGGAGACACAGCAGAAGAAGTTTTTGAGAAAGGGAAGAAAATAACCCAAATCCTCCAGAAGGCTTGCACTATCAAACCATTAAGGGACCTGCACAGGAGATCCAGTTTTTAGGGGTAAAATGGCAAGATGGATGTTGTCAGATCCCAGTGGATGTGATTAACAAGACAGAAGCTGTGGGACGGTATCTGTGGGAAAGCAGGTGGTTTATGAAAATGGAAGTAAGGACCTTGGGCAGAGGAGGTATCCTAAGATAAGAAGGGACAACAACCATTACTTCATCAGCAGAAAAGGAAAAACAACCCAGCTGGAATAGCAGAAGAAGATGGAAGAATTAGCAGCTCTGTTAGCCAATAAGTTTACCCACACTGCACGCTTAACCAATCTGTTTGTTCTGTTTGCTGTGTGAGAATAAGTTTGCACCAATCAGTATATGTGTGATTGCACAGAAAAAGTATAAAAAGTTGATCTTATCACAAATAAACGTCTTTCGCTTGATTCACATTGAATTGTGTGGAGGCCGTTATTTTTTCTACCTTCTACAATAAGCTATGTCTTTATCCACCAGAAAGAGGAAACACAGGCTTTCTATTGTGGGTTTCTGGAGGATGCGTATCCCAGACTACAGCCTAATTGTGAGCCTCCTCTACCAAGTGACACCGAAGAATGATTTTAAATGGGGCCCTGAGCAGTAACATGCCTTTGAACAAACTGAACAGGAAACTGTGCATGCAGTAGCCTTTGGGCCAGTCTGGGCAGGACAGGATATTAAAAATTAATTCCACCCTAGCTGAAGTCTCTGGCAGAGAGCACCCTGAGAGACTAAAGGGTGATTCCCTAGGAATTTGGAGTCGATGATACATAGGGCCCAAGGCCAACTATACCCCAAGTGAAAAAGAGATATTGGCAGTGTATGAAAGAGTTCAAGCTGCCTCAGAAGTGGTTCGTACAGAAGCTCCTTAGGGCACCCTGTCAGTGCTGGGGGTGGATGTTAAAAAGTAAAGGTCCCCTCAACACACCATGGAACAGATGTCACATACAAGTAGGTCGTACTGAACACACAGCAGGCTCTCATAGGGAGTCCTCATTGTCCAGGAAGTGATCACAAACTTGCCAGAGGACAGCCAGCAGCCCTCAAGAGCCTTATGGAAGGGCCATGCTCATGTGCCTACGCTTAGGAGAACTCAGGAAGCATTGGTTGGAGGATGGGAGTTGCCAGGAGTTTTCTTGTTTAATCCTGTTGTTTTCTTCAGTCTCTGGTTACTCTGTTAAACTTTTCCTTATCTCAGCCCACACGGTTTTGATATTTTTGCTCCTGATTCTCTTTCTCCTCTCACTGTGAGGAGGAGGGTAAGGAAGAGTGTGCAAGCAACTTTCATGGGGCTTAGCTGCTGACTGGGTCTTCAACCATGACAAAAGGAAAGCTACACTCACTGTAATAATGCCACAAACACTAATATAAATTAAATGGACTTAAAGACATATAAGATAATTGAAAGAATTTTCACCTTTTCCTTTCTTCTCAGAAAAACAAAGTCATGCTTTAAATGACATGCATCTGCCACCTTCCTAGGGGAATTGTCAGTGAGGCACTGACTTACCTTCTGCACTGATCCATCTTTTCAGCCCTATGAAACTCTTCCTCTCACTGGTAAAAAATTGTTCAAAAGGGCACAGGATACACTCCCAGTATTTACCTTTAGTGTAAGTTTTGGCATAGCCAAAACGTAACAGAACAACATGGAATTCAGACTCCTGCTTCTTAGATAAATACCCACAGTATAAATCCACAGTGTAAACCCACAGCTACTGAACAAAATGGTGAGCACTACCACAAAGCAATCTTCTTTTCCTCAAAACAACAGCTAAAGAAATGAACTGACACCATTTTGTTCATACCTCACATTCAGGCATGTCTGTTAGGCATTACTGGGAGTGCCTGTTAAACTAGAGAGGACTTGTAAGGACACCATTTTCCTGAATATTAAATGAATTTATATGAATTGGAAGAACACCAAAATGTTCAGCCTCTCCAACCCAGCAGTGATTCTGGAGGATTCAGAGAAAAACTTTACTGAGACAAGTTAGGTGGTGACCTGCATGAGGAATCATAGGGAAATTAGTAATTACGTACTGTGCTCTTAAAGCTCAATACCATACCACACCAGTCACCAGAGGAGGTGATTAGACCTCAGAGCTTCTGCAAGGAAATACAAAGGGATTATGACCAGGATCACAGAACATAGATGTTGCTATCCTGTTTTTTTATACAGCCTGAGACCTAGTTCTTCTCCTGAGGTTAAACAAACTTTGAGGTTTGGACTTCTCCTTGCTGACTGCCACATTTGAGATTTCTTCAGTTACTGCAACACCTGATGATCACATGTTGAATCCTCATGAAGTTTCTTGTCCAAACTCTTCAATACGGACACCAAAGCCATGTTTTTTAATTGATCACACCAATTTGTATCTGCTGCACAGTCAAAACTGGCTCTTGATTCTTCTAGAAAGCAGTGCCTCATTTCCATTTTAGGTATTAATTTATTTTTGTGACCCTAAATCCACTGGTTTGGGGGAAAAGAAACCTAAAATGCCACCTGTTCCAAAAAATAGGCAAATAAATAAAAATTCCCTTCATTAATATCAGGCCAGTGCCTATCTTGCTTCCCTTGTTTGTCTTCTCTGTTAAGAGGAATCTTTTTTCATTTTCATGCAAATATTAGGAACTTCATACCACAGTAGAAAGCCACCTAGCCATCCAATTTACTCACCATCATCTACCTAATAATGGAAAGAGGGAATTAAAAAAAGCAAATGCTACTAACCAAATACTTTTCATGCACTGTCACATAGCTCTTCTCAGGTCTTATTTAGTAGTACTTTGACTGTATTTTAGGAGAAAGTGAGTATACCCCTTATTTATTGCAAGCCATCCAGGTGGAATTTCTACATGCCATCTTTAAATAAAACTGAAGAAATCAAATTAGACTCAGTGTAGTAATGCATGGCTCAACTGCACTAGAATCTGCAGTTAAGTGTATTCACTGTAAATTGTTTTCCCTTTTATCTCCCATTAACCACTAATGGACAGCAAAGAAGGCAGACACAAAAAAATACTCCAATCCTTACTCAACATCACAATAAGAAAAAAATGCATAGTCACCATTACAATATATCAGTGCCAAGAACTTTCATTGTCATTTTTATAACATCATGACTGAAAAATATTCTCATATGTTAAACAGAGTAACCTCACATCTGAGGATCAAAACTTTTAATTAACAGCAGCACTGGTTTCACGGTTGGCTTATGTTTGGGGTTTTGGGGTGTTTTTTTTCCTTTTTTCTTTTTCACAGAAACTGAACTTTTTTAAAATATACATTTAAAATATGTATCTATATTTGGGAATTATACAAGACTGACTTGCCATCAAGTCCATTGTCTTGCAATAGGAAATCTTCCCAAAAATTATGTTTTCAAACAACTTCCATGGAAGACAAATCTACCAGTATCTGACAAGATGAAGGTAAGCAAAGGGAGCAGTACTACTGAGACACAGCAAACTGACTCTGCCACAAAAACAGATGCGCTCAGAAGCAACATGCAGAGTGCATGTCAGATAAAGCTTACCTCTCAAGACCATGGAGGCTGAAAAAACCCTAGTTTTCATGTTAGAGCACTGCTGTTAGAACTCTCTCTTAGATTATATCCCTGTTTACCCTATCTGCCACTGAAGCTGGAAGACATTCTGAATTTATATAAACTTAATACACATGCTTCAATTGACAAAAATACTTTAATGTGGAACATGCCTGTCTTGGAAGCATAAGTGTAACAAAAAATTTTAAAGTAGCTTTGTAATTTCTTAATGCCCCCACCACCAAACCCCAAACAATATAACACTGCCTCATCTTAACAAAAACATGAGACCTAATGTTAGATTAAAACTCTCATAGACTGTTCTGAGATGCCATAGTTATTTGTACAAATTGCTTCATCTCCTTCATATATATTTAAAGCTCAATCCACAGTACAATATAAAAAAGGTTTTGACTATCTATAATCCAATTTAAAACTCCAGTGACTGAAAACCTGGGGAAATCTTTCAAGCTTCACAACTAAGTTTCAAGCTGGCAAACCCTATACTGTACCTAATCACAATCTAGTAAACAAAACTCACATACATAGTTATAACTAATGTGGGAGTGAAAATTTGTTTTCTGAAGTTGCTTACCATAACCCAGTTCCTGAACATCCTTCTACAATCACTGGGAAACAAAAACAAAGACTCCCCACTCTATCCCCAACCTTACTTTGGGAAAATCTTATAAAGTCCTAGTCAATAGCCCAGAGAGAGACCATTTTCAGGACCAGCTGTTTCTTATATTAAATTGTAAATTTGAACAGAATGGCTTTGAGTGCCCAGTAAGCAGTTATTTCTTCCTAATACTTTAATATGCAGCAGTACAAAAAGCTTTTTAGCTTCACCAAAAAGAAGATAATGTACCTAAGGGTATTTCCTCCATGAGAAAAAAGTTTGTTCAAGACACTAGAAAAACTAGAGATGCTTTTCTTCTTCCTGTAACTTTAAGAATACCTGTGGAAATCATAGAATAAAACACTTTAGCTGATGACCAAAGCTGATAAAGTCTTCTATGCAGAAAAAAGAAAATCTGTAAGTTTTAGTGGAGAAAAGTCTAATTTTCAAATTCAAAATAAAATGAAAAGGCTAATAACCTTTACTAGTCAAAGAAAAAATACTTACGAAAATCAGCTAATGTCTTTTACTTGTATCCTTTGCTATCAATATTTATGGTAGAAAACAAAAAAGTCTGCTGATTATTTTACCTGTTCCTGTATTATAGCAAAGTGCTGACTTTTTGACAAGGCTAGATAACCCGCAGTATAACATTGTGCACTCACACCATCATAGAAGGCTATTAGGTTGGTCAAGCATCATTTCCCCTCAATGAATCTATGCCGACTGCTCCCAATGACTTCCCTCCTCAAGCCAATTTGCCAACTGAGCTAAAGCAAACCCTCAACCTGGTTTTAATCCAGAAGAAATAAAGGAAATTTGTGTCTCCTTGCTGCAGATTTATTTACTCAGATATGTTTCCAATGCTTCAGCCTCATTAATATGCAGAAACAATCACCTCACAATCCATAAAACTCTCAGCAACCATTTTCACTTTAAAAACCTTGATTTGTACCATTCAGCTTATGAATTATATTTAAAGCAATTAGAACGGTACTACTCACCTCCAGTATGCAAAACCCTGGATATCCTGCTTCTCAAAAATCGTTTTTTCAAAGACATAGTGAACATTTATATCTGCCTTTTAACACATTAAGCTGCCTTAATGCAGTTTCAGGACTGTTACTTCTGCAGCTTCTGCAAAAGGAATAATGTTTGGGTGCTCCCTTCCTCACCTCCTACTTCCAATCTTTCTATGTTTTACTGTTACAAAACTGTATTTCCAAATGTAAACCACACTGAATTGTCCGTGTATATAGGAGACACACTGAACAGTTCATAATCTTCTTGATGCTTAGCACAGGATATTGGACCATTAAGCTGTAGATAGTGGCACTGCTTGAAAACATACCCAGAGATACACTGCCATTATAAATCCCTCCTAAGCACTCATAGAAGCAGCTGCCTTGTTCAGCACTCTCACATTCACTCCAAGAAACCTGACTTCCCCTTTAAGTTGTTTAAGGAGTTTAAACACTTCAATTGCTGCACTTATACTCCAGAGCCAGGGTGACTTGAGTCGCATTCAGTTGTTTCAGACATTAGCAGTTCATATCACAGGAGCAATCTCCAAAGAGCAAGTAGCTCACATATACTGGAATTCAAGAAGTTTCAAGTAACATATTGAGAGCCAAAAAACAGGTGGTTCTTGGATGCCTCTAGCAGAGTATCACCACGAATTTTAAAGACTGCAAAGTCTCTAATCATAAGAGCAGTGATGACACATTGTTGAGTGACAAGTGGAATGTCTTCCCTAGATTAAAACCTAAAGGTAAAGCGAAATAGTAAGCTCCTTTCAGAGACCCTTCTTCATTTCTCCACCCTGTAATTGTAGCTTCTCACACATAATTTCAGAAAGTTGCTCCCAGCAGTAGTAAGCTCATTAATATCAATCAACTGATCATGTGTTACCATTACTACCAAGACAACTGAGTATTTTTCAGGTTCAGAAGCTTCCATCTGGAAGACAGTCTGTGTATTTCTTGAATATGAAAACTTAAGAATGAGCACTGGCATGTCCAAAATCTGAACAGAAAGCTAAGCTTAAGGTTAAGTATCACTGCACATAAACATGGATCAGGTATCACTTTATACACCAAGACTATTCCTTGGTTTAGGATTCTTTCCTCTTCTTTTGAAAATAGCAAAAGGAGAAATTTATTTTTATGAAGCTTTAAAAAAATAAGTATTTCCCTTAATTTATGCTGGCATTAAAAAAAACAAAACACAGCAGTGAATTGAGACATCAGAAACTAACAACAAAATTTTGTTCTTCTGAAATAGAGGCATGTGATAAAATTATCTTGATGTTAAATAGGAAAGCCTCCAGACAATGAGATTATTTTGTCACTCCCCAGGCCAAAAAATGAAAGATATTCCAACACAGACTTGCACTTGCACTCACTATGCACATCATGAGATTTAATTTGCAGAAAAACACTGAGGTCACAAGCATGATTTCACTGAAGGATTAACCAGATATCCCCAGCAGCATCCTGTCACCACATTTTGCTGTCATGCATCATGAAAATACACACTGGAAGTTAAAGGGAAGCCTTTTCACAAAATACCACTTATAAAGGTAGTTCACACATATTTCTCTAAAAAAAACCCCATCATCAGTCGGAATACAGAGACCTAATCCTCTGATGATGTAAAAATACATACAGGAAAGCCAACATTTATACCACAAGGATATACAGAAGTTTCACAATGTTTTCATACCATACAAGTACTTAGAAGAATTTAATCTCTGCCTATAGTGCAGCACAGAAAGCTTAGAGCTCTAAGTGTACACAATAATAGCTCATCTAGGTGAGGATTCCTAAATATCTGACAAAGTTCAGCGTCTGAAAACAGTTTATGCTCAAGAAAAGCACTACCCAACCCCCGACACACAGGCTATTTCACAGAATCTCTCTGTCAAGCATTTGAACCCACACTTACAGAAATACTCACTATGCTAGATTTCCACAACTGCAAGAGGAAGCAGGAAAAGAAAAAAACTCCAAAATTTTAATAAACTTCTACCCAAGGAGCTCTAAGTTGAGCAGACTTTCAGCAGGCGGAGCTGCATGGCACATTAAGCAAATGTCAGCCAGCCGTCGTTTTCCATGCAATACTCATACGAGGTTATTCCGCGCGGGAGGGCAGGGGGACACAAGGCCAGGGCGTTACAAGGCCGGCAAGACAGGGAGTCACTCACAGCCTTTCTGCTTCGCAAGGCTCAAAACTTTTGCCGCAATGCCACCTCGCACATCCGAGCAGCGTGTCCGAAAGGGCCACGCACCGCACCGCAGAACGTGGATGAAGAAACGCACCCTGCGGGCACCAGCAAGCTGCGCGCCGCCAAGACACCGGCTCTGCTACCTGATGTCGGCAGACTGAACCCCCGACCAGGCCCCGACACCAGGCACCCCCCCTACCGTAGGGCCCGTGGCCATCCCCGCAGGTGGGGACACGCAGGCCGCGGGTACCGGAGAAAGCTGCCGTGGCTGTGCGTCCCCACGCATACTAGCCGCTCCCCCACAGCACTGGGCCCACCGCCTGCCATGGATAAACCGGCATAAGGCAGACCTACCGGCGGGGGGCAGAGCGGACCCCACCCACGCCGCCTCAATCCTGGCCCCTCCCCGCAGACAAGTCGCCGCGCCTCACCCCGGCCCGCCTTGGCCCCGCTGCGGCCCGGCCCGAGCTGCGGAGGGCGATACCGGCTCGCAGAGCTTCACCTTTGCGGCAGCCCCCGTCCCGACGGCAGCCCCTTCAGAGGGACAGATGAGGCGGCAGGAGGGTGGCCTTCCACCCCGCGGCACTCAGGCCCGGGCCTTGTACCCCGCCGGGGCGGCGATCCCGTGCCGTACCCCCACCGCCTTCATGAGAGCAGTGGCAGGAACCTGCCCGCACCGCAGCGCGTCATGGGCCTGCCCCGCCGTGCTTCGGACCAGCCTCGCGCAGGCGCCCCGCGCCGCCGTCGGCGGGGAGCGTCGTACCCGGTCTGTGCGGCACCACGGCGCCGTTCCCACCGCCGCCACCCGGAGGCGGAGGAGTTGAGCCCGCGGCTGCGAGGGCAAGCCGGAAAGATCCTCATCTGGCTACGAGCAGCCTTCTCCTGGCCCCACTCAGACAGGGTGCTGCTGCGGGCCTTCCCGGTGGCCAGTGAGGCGCTTTGTCGGCGGCCAGGTGTCCATAGAGCGCGCGGGCTGCCTCAGGCAGCGGCTGCACGAATCGGGAGGCGCATGAGAATCACAGAGTTGCATGATCGGCACGACAAGTCGCGTGAATGTGCCTCGCCTGTAGAGTCACCCTCACACCAGCCGCTCGCATCTGAGCTGTCCCTACTGCGCGGTGGGCTTCCCCCGCCCGGCGGGGGTAGTTCTAGTGGCAACTGCAGTAAAGCCATAGATCCCTACTGCGTAGGACATCGAGGAAGTACTGAAGCAAGTAAGAAAAAATCAGATTAGCGACTTGTAAAAGCCAGATCTTAATTCTGTCTTTTCCTCCCTCTTTACCCTCCAAGTCTTTGCAAAATGGAAATAATACTTAATATGCTTAAAACGCATTACATTTCACAGCAAATTAACCTCTATATGTTTAGAGGATTTGAACCATTCGGCATTACTGATTACTTCTGGAAGAGGGCACACAATCTCCCTCTGATAGTTCACAGTATCAGTATCACAGTATGTCAGGGGTTGGAAGGGACCTAGAAAGATCATCTAGTCCAACCCCCCTGCCAGAGCAGGATCACCTAGGCAAGCTCACACAGGAATGTGTCCAGGCGGCTCTTGAATGTCTCCAGAGAAGGAGACTCCACAGCTCTCCTGGGAAGCCTGTTCCAGTGCTCTGTCACCCTTACTGTAAAGAAGTTCTGTAACAAACAAGATATAACATTTACTTTTTCATTAAATTCCTCAAATGAAGAAAGAAAACTACTCAGAATTCTGAAGTCAAATCTTTATACTGATAGTTTACAAAACTGACACAGGAGAAGCATCCCTTTAGTGAAGGCTGGCAAACCAAAACCCGGTTCAAATCTCATTTCTACCAATAATAGCTAATGATAAAGGAACAATACCTAATAAAACTATGCAAGATTCATTTCCTATGCAAGTTTCATTTCCCAATACTACTGTGCAACCATGGACTTGCACATCCCAATCCTTCAGTAAAAAGCAGATTGCAATTCCTTTAAATTGTACACGCTTTCGTTCTTCTTGCCTTTCAAAATATTTACACCTAACATTTCTTGCAACTACTGTCTTACACACCACAACTACTGTCCTATTCCACTCAGACAAGAACAAAGACACAGAAGACTTTTCTACTCTCTAGGAAGTAGCTGTGCATTTTGGGTGACAGTTGGTATCTCTTCCTTAGGGCTGATTCACCTGAGGAACTGCTTACAGCTACTGCTTGTTACTCCTTTAAAACAAATGGTGTCACACTGTTAGAAAGGTAAACTGTGCTTACAGATTTCCCACAGATTTTCTGCACAGAGAACATACACATCTGTACCTTCTGGACACAAAACAAAGCTGCTTTACTGGAAAGTTAGCAGAAGCCACAGAAGTTGGGAGCACAGGACTACTCTGCTAGAGAACAGATGGGAGATACCAGTCCTCCTCTCTGGGCATGGTTAAATACAGTGTGACTAGGTAACTAGCATTAGCCAATTTCTACCCATTAAATCAGAGAGTCAACTAGAGTTTTGGTGGAGTTAGTTTGTTTTAAGTGGTAAAACAGGTTCTTTAGTCCATTATCATAAAATTTATACCTTTTTTTTTTTTTTTTAC
>VWZO01017924.1:4209-32116 GCA_013396975.1 Bucco capensis
ATTGGAGATGATGAGGAAGTTCTTTCCCCAGAGAGTGGTTAGGCACTGGCCCAGGTTGCCCAGAGAGGTTGTGGCTGCTCCATCCCTGGCAGTGTTCAAGGCCAGGCTGGATGCAGCCCTGGGTGACCTGGGCTAGTGATTGGCATCCCTGCTCAGTGCGGGGAGGTTGGAACTAGATGATCTTTAGGGTCCCTTCCAACCTGCCCATTCTAGGATTCTATGATTCTACGCTTCTATGCTGCCCTCTCTCCAAAGCAGCAATGCTCTCAAGAAACAGCTACAGAATACACACATTGCCTGGGCTAGTGGAGGAATCCAAGGAGGAAATCTGGCCCACCTGTTCTGCAGCTTTCCCCAGGAAAAACCTGGGCACAAAATTAACAAATAGCATCGCTTAGCTAATTTCTTAGGATCAGGGAAGTGGCTCAGGGCAATGGGGAAAGCCTCTGCAACTCTGTCATTTAGCAACACTTGATAGACATGAGCAGAAAGTCCACTTTGACACAAGGTGTTAGAGTCTGGTATTTAGACTCCTTCCCAAATGACATGACCAAATTTGCTATGTGGCCTGTGTGGAAAACAGCATTTAGTGTTCATTTCTCTGACCAGGCAAGTAGCTGGTTTGTGGGCTCCCCTGCTGAGTTTGCACATCAAAGAGATGCTCACCAACTGCATGCACAACCTGTGAGCTCTCAGTAGCCAGCCTGTTGCCAGGTGAGCCTGCAGCTACAGCACTGGAGGAAGCTACTCTCCAGTCTGGTTCTACAAGCATGACTAGCACATGCTCTTCTTCACTGCTGAATTGTTTAGCTGCTTCCTTTTAATGCTCTTCACATCTCTCAGTATTGAGATGCTCACCATCATTTGGATCTGGAGTCATTCCATGGAGGCCACCAGGCCAGCCCAAAAGAAGGGATGCATTCAAACTGCTTACTCAGCTGTGAAACCTCTCTGTGCACAGAGGCTGCCAGATGTTGTGGTTCATCCACATGCCATGTATTGTTGTCGTCGTGGCTAGGCTTGGTGAACGAAGCTCCAGGGAGGGCTCCATCCATGCTCCTCCTCAGCACCTTTTCCAAGCGTGCTGATAAAAAGAGGATAGCAGATAGCACCCTCGAGCCTGCACTATGGATTTTTTTGGGTGAGACACAGCATGCACAGAGCTGGACCCACCCTTTAGTCCTAAGGTTCATCTGCCAGGGCCTAGCAAGCTTGGACGCTGGCAGCCAAGTCCTTAGGATGGAGGTTTAACCTCTTAGCTGGAAGGCCTTACAGGGCTAAATGAGCTCCATCTGCCCGGGTTTGGAATCAGAGTTGTCCTTCTCCTAGGATGACTGCCAGAAGGCTAATGAGCTCATCCTACCCACTCAAGGATTCTAGGAACATGGGTATCACTCCCCACCCTTTCCCGTGGGCAATGAGTTGAATGCTCCCTCTGCTGTGGGCACAGTTATGGCACCAGGGGCCACAGGAGACCACAAGGGATTTGCAGACTGTGCCTAACCATGTATTGTACTTCCTTGCAAAATGAATTCCTCACCTCTGAAGGCTTCACATTGAAACAACTCCTGAGCCACTAGATGCTGCTGTTGGTCACCATCAGAGTGCTGCTCAAACCACCACCAGCTCTGCTAGTGTTACAGGGAGCAGAAGGATGCTAGATGTGGTGACAAAGTGGAAGGTCCTACCAGTTCCCATTCAGCTCCTAGAGGGCAGCAGAGGTGACAATTAAAAGGAAGATGTGCCTTAGGATGGTTTACCACCTAATGCACCTCCTCCTGCCAGCCTGGAAGTAGGGCAAAGGGAGTAGAGAAGTAGGACTTTTGGGCTGAGTTAAGATGAAACAGCTTGATCCCACTTGTGTTAAGGGGCAGTCTCCAAACAGGGAAAACACCTCAGCCCGCCAGCAGGGATCACAGAGTCTCTTCAGTCTTGCTGGTGGGCTTTACTGAAAATTTCCCCTCTCAGGAAAGGGTAATATAGGAATTAAAACCCAATAGTAACCCAGGTGACCAAACTATAATGGGGTTTCAAATGAAAGGAGAGTAATCCCACAGGATCTTTGGAGTGGATATCCTGAGTTTTCAACCTGCAAGCTTTGCAGTATTGATATTCCATTAGCAAATCTCTATGCTTTCTAGCTGCTTGCTCCCAGCTAATCAATGTCCAGACTCTCTGGAATAGCTCAGAAAGCACATATTTTTGGTGAGGTGAATAATATCTCTATCCCAGTTTCCTTTCTCTTGCATGGAGCAGTGCAGTAGGACAGAGGCACAGGTAAGACTTGGTGAGCAAACATTTAAGTGGAGACTGAAGGTGATAGGAGTGAACAGGCAGTGTGTTCAGTCTAGCTGTCACTGCCTCATCCAGTCTAAACAGAAGGAAGGATTTTTTCATGAAAAGGGTGGTGAAACAGTGGCACAGGTTGCCCAGAGAAGTGGTACAAACCCCATCCCTGGAAACCTTCAGGTTCAAGTTGGACAGTGAGCAATCTGACCTGACTGAAAATGTCCTTTGCCCCTGCTGTTTGCAGAGGGGATTGGACTAGATGACCTTTAAAGGTCTCTTCCAAACTAAACTGTCCTACTGTGAGTCTGTGTTTCATGCTGCATGATTATTCAGGATGTGATAATATCCAGCAAGCCAGTGCCACCCTTTACCAGTGCTGGCCCTTAGAGGTCTTCAGGTGGAAATGGAGCTGCAGTGCAAGAGAAGCTGATGCAGGAAATGAGGCAGTGCTTGCTGCAGGCTACAGCATCTTTGCCTCTGCCTTTGTTGCTGAGATGAGGGTTTTTCAAAGTAGAACAGCAAAGCTTCAGGATGAAGCCAGCATCAAAGCAGACCTCGAGATCCACTCTCTTCTCCCTTGCTTCTGATCAAAGAAGAGTGTCAGAAGATGGAGAAACAGCACTGCCACTAAACCAACTTTGTCTCTGTGCCTCATCCTCAAGCCTTGGTACAGATTCTTCTCAGCTTCTCTCAAACCCTCTCCTCCTGAAGGTGTTCCCAGGAAGCAGGCTGAAAGGTCCCACATGGAAATCTGATGCACAGCAGAGAGCCAGCTTCTCTGTTCTGCATGCTTCTGTTGGTTCTTCTCATCCAAAATGGGAGAGACTTGGGAGCTGCTGGGCAGGAGGGACTGGAAATGTGCTGCAGAGCTCTGCAGCTGTTTGTCGTCGTCGTGGCTAGGCTTGGNTCATCTGCCAGGGCCTAGCAAGCTTGGACCCTGGCAGCCAAGTCCTTAGGATGGAGGTTTAACCTCTTAGCTGGAAGGCCTCACAGGGCTAAACGAGCTCCATCTGCCCGGGTTTGGAATCAGAGTTGTCCTTCTCCTAGGATGACTGCCAGAAGGCTAATGAGCTCATCTTACCCATCCAAGGATTCTAGGAACATGGGTCTCACTCCCCACCCTTTCCCGTGGGCAATGAGTTTAATGCTCCCTCTGCTGTGGGCACAGTTATGGCACCAGGGGCCACAGGAGACCACAAGGGATTGTCAGACTGTGCCTGGCAGCTGTTTGTGAAGCTGCAGCATTTAGCCAGGATCAGAATTCCCTGGGTTCTGCATGCTGGCTGAAAGACCTCAGGGGTATTGCAAAACCATCTTTCTTTCCAGGTGCAGCCTCTTTGCTGAGTAGAAAATCAGTTTTGGCAGGGGTGAAAGCTTATTCTTGGCTTCTGTGGATGTTTCTTACACTTACTCTTTTCCAATATGCCTTTCAATCATATTTTGCATTAATCATCACAAACTTCCTTAGACTAGAAAGTTCTGATTCTTTAATTGGATCTTTCCCCTGCTGTATTCTGTGAACCTTGCAGTCCTTTTTGCTCTGAGTGCCCTTCCTTCCTCTGTCTCCAGTAAGGACTGCTCAGCAGAGGGCTCTTGGATGTGGAGAGTGTATCCAGCAGTGAAGCTCTGCTGTGTACTCTCTGCCTTGCACTGGCACCCAACCAGAACCTGTGGTGCTCACAGCTGCTGCACCTTTCTTTGCCTGCAGCACATTCTGATTTAGCATCTACTGAAAATATTCATTTCACAGATGTTCAGCTTCAAATTCCAGTGTTTAGAAGACAGACTCTGCTAGAAAGAGCAGATTTTAAGGAAACACTCTTCCCATGGACCAGTGGAACTTTTCACCCAAGCTTGTACTTTGCTGTCTCTTTTGGAATAGTCTTTGACACAGCAAAATGTCATTACCTGGAAGAGTTTATTTAATTGGTATCAGTTGTTGCTGTGTGTGTCTTAGGTTCCACTTGCACCCCATGTACTAGCCCTGAACTCATTGGATCAGCCACAGGAGTAGCTGAGCAGGCTCTTCTCCCACTTGTATTACAGCCCATATGTTAAACTTAGGAGTGCTGTATCCTCAGTCTCCTGATGCCTTTCTGCTGTAACAGCCTAAAATAACTGAATTAAATGGATTTTTGCCATTGATTTAAATGGAATCAGGACTTCAATTCTAGTTTTTTTTTGTTTTGCCTATGGTGCAAGGCTCAGAAAATCTCAAAGCAGTCTGAAGATGTCTTTTTCCTTTCTGTTGCACAGCATAAATTTTTCTTTTACCTTCATCACCAGGACAGACATTACCAGGAGCTATCCTTTGGACAGAAGGATCATGAAAAGAACTGCAAAATTCTAGCTGGAGGAATGCTTGTGAGGAAGATTTTCAAATGTGTTTTTCCTCAAGGTTGCTGCTTCTGTCTGCAGTGGTTGTTCATTTCATGCAGACAGCACCTGCCTCTGATCATTATTGTTTAAAGACTTCTAGTAATCCATAAACTTCATTTAGAGAAGAAAATGTCCTGTTGCTAAAACACTCCAGTGGAATCACACTGCTGCTGGATCACTCCTCACTGAGGTGCACACAGAGGCATTTTCTCCACAAGACTTTTATACTCTCTTCTGGGCCTTGCTGTTGTCTTCTTCCTCCCTTCTCCTCATTTTGCACATGCTGCTTCTTTTACTGCTTCACAATGTCTTACAGTGAGAGTTGCTGCTCATATGAGCAGCCTGGAGTTTCAGGCCACCCCAGGAGGAGAAATTCCAGAAGTCCTTCATGGTGTAGGCTCTAGGAAGTATTGCAATCCCCATGGCTAACCTGGTGCCCTTCTATTCAAGGCTCTGTCCCAGCTTGGACTGTGAATCTTGAATGGCAAGAGGCACTGTGGATGGACAGGCACAATAATGTCTGGAGGTAAGAATGGTTTGTGTTTGTCTGTTGCTGACAGCATTTATACTCTCCATCCACACACTGCACATGCTACAAAGTTTGGCACCATTTCCCAGCTTTTTTGGTGGTGAGTGTCTGCCATGAAAATGACACTTGACTACTCCAGAACTGAAAAATTCAGCCCCAAATGCTCTTTTTCTCTTTTAATTAGGAATGCTGGAATGGACCTGTTGACCTCTGCTTCCAGTGTTCCTTCTGCCTACTGAGGTGATCACTAGAGCTGGGAGTTGGGTCTCAGCCATGGTGCCCTCACAGGCAATCCTAGACTGGTTTGGGTTGGAAGGGACCTCTGGAGCTCATCTAGTCCACCCCCCCTGCAGTGGCCAGGGACATCCCCAACTAGAGCAGCTTGCCCAGAGCCCTGGCAAGCCTCACCTGGAATGCCTCCAGGGATGGGAACTCAACCACCTCCCTGGGCAACCTGGGCCAGTGTTCCACCACCCTTGTGGGGAGGAACTTCTTTCTAATGTCCAGTTGAAATCTACTCTTCTCCAATTTAAAACCATTGCCCCTTGTCCTTTCACTGCAGGCCTTTGCAAAATGCCCAACCTTCCTCCTCCTCTCTGAGACAATATGTCCAGCACCAGCAGAGGAGCAGAGGATCTTCTCTCATGAGTCTTCTTGATTTCCTCCTGTATTCTGCCTGTCCTGTGGGAGAGGAGAGTGAGCAGCTTCTGCCTGGGTGCCAGGGCAAGGCAGTAGAGATGCAGCAGAGCTTGTCTGCTCTGTGCACTCTTCACATCTGAGAAGACCTCTGCTGCTCAGCCCTTACTGCAGGAACACTCAGAGCAAAAGTGACTGCATACTCCTCAAAGTGTAATATCAGGGAAGAAATCAAATCGAAGAGGGAACTGAGGCAGCAGCTGTGGGGAGGTTTGGCTCTTGGCTGGGGTCAGCTCACCAAAACTGTGGTGTGAGTAGCACATCAGTGCTATTGGATGAAGTGTAGGTGGTAAATACAACTGCATGTTTTCACTCATTTTGGGGTGAGGAGAAGGTTTTGTGCTTTGGTCTGTCTTCTTATGATGAATGGCAAAAACTCATGGGAGAATAAAACAGAGGAAATCCTCTTACTACATCACACAATCACAGTATCACAGTATCCCAGTATTTCAGGGGTTGGAAGGGACCTAGAAAGATCATCTAGTGCAACCCCCCTGCCAGAGCAGGATCACCTAGACCAGCTCACACAGCAATGTGTCCAGGCAGCTCTGCAATGGCTCCAGACAAGGAGACTCCACAGGCTCCTGGGCAGCCTGGGCCAGTGCTCTGGCACCTGAACTGCAAACAAGTTCCTCCTCAGCTTCATCCTAAACCTCCTGTGCTCCAACTTGCTCCCATTGCCTCTTGTCCTACCANTCTAGCCTGTCCAGGTCACTCTGGATGGCAGCACAGCCTTCTGGGGTCTGGAGCAACCACCTGCCAGCTGTGTTTCCATACATAATAAGATCCATTTCTTTTGTTACTACTGAACCTTATATTCTTAGGACAGAAGAGACACACAGATATGAGTAGAAGATACTGTAACATAACAAACCAGAATGGTTTGATTCCTTACTTTTAGGAAATGTTTTGGTATGCTCAAAAGTAGCAAAGTCTCTGCTGTTCAGCAACAATGATTCAGCCAAAGCACTGCTGGAGGCTGGAAGAATTGGGTATGTATATACACAAATAGACATTTTTCCAATGGAAAATCTCTTCTCTGCAGCTAAGGGGGAAAAGAGAGAAAGGGAGAGAGAAAGAAAGAGAAGAGAGAAGAGAAAGAGAGGAGAGAAGAGAAAGAGAAAGACCTGAGAAGAAAATTAATTTTCCTTAATAGAGCAGAGTTGCAGAGTTGTAAGACAATAATAAACATTACTTTCATCATATTTAGCATTTAAATGACAACTTGCTTAGAACTACTGAGACCAGAAAGGCATTTTCCACCTGAACAAAATCCTGAATATTGAAGTTTTCTCTTTAGAAACACAACACTGAACTGTTCACAGCCTGGGACATTGTGGGAGAACTTCAGTGTGCTGCCTCCTTTAGCTGTGACCTGTGATGCCTAAGGAAGAGGCTCACCCTCCATTATGCCACACTTCACCCAAAGTGGTGTAACCTACCACAGAGAGATGTAGTAGGCTGCTAGAGGCAGCAGTTAAGTCACTGCAGCTAAAAAGACCTAAAATGGTCTATGAAGTCCTGCTAAATCTTAATGCTGAAGTTTGCAGATCTCTAAGAAGTAAGTGTCATAAGCACCCAGAGAGAGAAGTACTAGTTCTTGAGCTCTAAATGTAATTTTCCTTTCAACACTCCCACAGTCCTGGCATTTATAATGCTTCTTTTGCTACTGCACTTGTGGCTAGAAGAATGCAGGAACATTTGTGCATATTTAAGATATTAATCCCAGATTATTTTACAAAGTCAGCAGTCAGGTAACATTAAAGAAGGGAGAAGTAATGAAGTGGTTTGGTTTTGGCATTTCTGGTCAGCAACTGAGCATGCAGCATTTGTGTTTCTCTTCTTAAGGATGGTGATTCATTCCCAAAAGGCAGATAGAAAGGGATTCAGTCCTTTAAATAGGAGATAATGTTGTAGATTCTGCACTTGGCTTTCCCTGCAGCTCAAGTGCAGTGGTTGTGTTGGCTGAGTGATGGGCAATGTGCTATACTGACACAAGCTTTGGCAAAGCCAATGGCTCACCACCTCCCTCATTTGCCTTACAGTGTTTCTGAGAGCTGGGGCATTTTAAAAAGTCATACCCCCTAATAGAGTTGAAGCAGAACTTACCTTGAAGTACAAAACCACAACAGCATCTATTTCATTGAATCTAGCCAAGCCCTGATTGCAGTTAATTTGGTTTCTCTGACAGACTGATCCCTGACAGCTTTCAAACTGCACAAATAAAAAGCATTAACTCATCTTCTGAAGCCTTTGAACTTGCCTGAAACCTGTTCTCTTGCCATTTCCCAGCTGAGGGCCCTCTTTGATGTTTCACAGTCTCAGGAGTGCTCTGCTGGACTCACCTTTGTCCCCTAAGTGAAGCTGCAAGCAGTGAGATCTTCCAAGAGGCTTCCCCAGGAGAGGCTTCCCCAGGAGAGGCTTCCCCAAAATGGGGGAAAGTCAAGATTTCCTGAAATCCCTTCCCTTGACAATAATGAAAAGCANGCAGGACTCTGTCTGTTCTGCCTTCCAGCTCAACCTAGGAGTGATGAGTTCCAGTTCCAGGCTCCAGCCCTGAGTCTGATTCCTATGTGCTGGTGAGTCCTTGTGCCACAGCATCAGTGGTGATGGGGAGGGAGTTGCCATCAAGGAGGGTTTGGCTGTGCTATTGGTTTTGTGTGTGTATATGTAAATATTTCATTTTCCTGTTATTATTTTCATTAAAATTTCATATTAGAGTTTCATTTTCAATCCCCAAGTCTCTCTCTCTGTTAATTTCCCCTTTTCCTCCCTGGAGTGGGGGCAAAGGGGCTAGTAGAGAATATCTCTCCCTGGAGTAGTGGTTAGCCCAGCACTAACCCTTGACACAAACATAATTAATCTCCCTTCCTCCATCAGCCTTTCCCTTTTGCCCTTCCCATCACACTGGGCTTGCATGTGTGTAATTCAGTTCCACAGCGCCTGCTGTGTGTCTTTGTAAGCTAGTGTCTGGATGAGGCTCCATCAGAGAGGGCTCTTGAGTCAAGCAGGAGAGCACAGTGGGCAGTGTCCCAGAGCAGCCACACAGGCTGGCTGCTGCTCTGCTCAACACTCATGCTGACATAGACACAGTCTGAAAATCCCTTGTGGTCTCCTGTGGCCCCTGGTGCCATAACTGTGCCAAGAGCAGAGGGAGNTACATACATACATGCTGACAAAGGTTCACTTGGGTCACAGCAATTTGTCCCCTAATCAGGATGCTAGCTGGAAGGTTTCCCTGGCAACAGGAGCCCTAAGTCCAAAGTGACACCTTATTCTGATTAATCTTGTATTTCATTGTCAGTAGGTAATTGCAGGTAAATCCTCCAGCAGCTGTTGCCCAGGCAGGATGAAGTGGGCAATCCATTGCAGCCTGCTGCCTGCAGATAGCAGTGTGTTAGGGAACAGTGTCAACAGGCACTTATCTGAGCCACTTGATCTGCCTATTAACAAATATGATCTGCAGAGGTGAGGGCTCTTCCTTTGCAGAATAGTGGCACACAGCAGCAATGGGATGTCAGTCTCCTCAGTTGCATGACTCAGGAGAAGTGCAGCTCACACTGCTGAGGCTGTGTAGATTTGATACATGAAGCTATCCTACATCCCCTGGATGAAGGGATTGAGGGCACCCTCTGTCAGTTTGCAGCTGACATCAGGTTAGGAGGTAAGTGTTGATCTGCTTGAGGGTAGGGTGAAGCAAGCAGTGGGGATTAGCAGCTGTGTTAGGCTTAAAAATCTTATCAGACATGTGAAAAGGGGGCAGAAATTTTTTCCTGTGTTGTCCTTAGGACTGGACCTCATGTTTCTTGCTAGGACTACCAAAGCTTGGCTTTGTCTGAGGGATAGAGGAAGCTTTGGTGAGGAAATGGCTTAAAGACAGGGAATGGTCTGGTCTAAGCAGTTGTTACTTCTCAGTATTGGATAAGAATTCCCTTTCATTTTCAGGAGACAGAGATTTGATTTTGAAAGGGCAAAATACTTCCAAAAAGTATTGAAAAGAGAATTGATTCTTCTCTTCTATTTTCATTCTCTAGTTTTTTCCAAGGAGTAGAAGCCTTGGTGCATTGAAAACTGAATCTCAAACCAAAGGGACAGAGAAGCAGAGGAAATCTTAATATTCACCTCACTACTAACTAAAATGAGGAGTTTGTCTAAAACTGATCTCTGCTAATTTAGCTAGGAAAAGCCAGAAGAACATTTTCCCTCTATGTGTAACAGCTTGCTGTTAAGGATGAGTTTTGGGCTTCCTGAATGCTATTCAAAGGGATGGAAGAGGAGCAGGGGGAAGAAAAGACTGGACAAGGGAGTAAAGGACACAGAGCTTGTATTTCTGATCATCAGGGTCTTCCAGGAATAGCAGTAGCACATTTGAAGCTGCTCTGCTGGTTGCTTTCAGCAGTGGGAGTCCCCTCCAGCTCTTACATCTCAACACTCCCTTTGGCTGCTCAGCCTGAGACTTAATAAGCAAGGACACAGGCTACTAACAAAAGAAGAGATGTTCCACTTATTATTCCATCTTGGAGCAATACTTAGAGCACTTTCTTTGTTTACTTAACACAGGTAAATGTAGTGCAGGCAGGGCCAAAAGAGCAGATACATCAATCCCACCCACAGAACATCTTTCATCCAACTCTTAGGCATGTGCCTGGCTCCTTAGCATAGCAGTGAGTGGGTAGGTGCCTGGAGCCTGCCCTGCTGAGGGTTCACACAGTCTGCTTAGTTTGTCTCAAGCTGCTCAGATTTCCTCTACTCACCTTGTTTTCTCCTAAACACTTGAATTCCCTCTACATCTCTGCTTCCTGACCAATTTAAGTGTCTAGACTAAACCATGCAAACCCAAACCAAGGTTTTGTATCAAAGAGCACAGAACACAAAAGCATTGTACTGAATGACATCAGAAAATCATCTGGTCCTTTGCCTTATCCAAGATAGGATCAACAGCCATTTCTGACAGATCTTTCTCTAACTTGTTCCTGATCTCCAACATTATCTTCTTGGAAAACTCTCCAGTCAATGCATTCTTTATCCTTATCTTTTCCAAGCTTCCCCTAGCATTTCATATGAATTTTCTGAATGAAATGAAACCCATTCTTTCCTAACCTTGAGGATCCAGTTTTGCTTAGCTGTTAGCATCCTCTTCAAAGCATCTCTTCTGGAGACTAACAATTATTCATGTTAGTCTTTCCAGTATCCAAGTTTTCTAGACCTCTAGTTGTTCTTGTTGCTCTCCTGTGGCCTGTCTGCACTTGCCCAACCTCCTCCTTGGAGTTCAGTGCCCAAACCTTGTAGTACTTTGAGTAGAATGGAAAACCAAGTCTCCATCAAGTTTGATTTTTCAAGCAGTATTATGAAGCTTCCTCCCAGTTGCTCAAAATCCCCTTTTCCCTAGAGGATGCTCCAGCTGGAGTCCAGCAGAAAGCCATCTGCAGGATCAACCAGCTCCTAGAGCTTGGTCTGTGGGATCCTCTGGAGAAGCTAGGAGACCCTGCAGAGGTCAGGTAGGCTGGCTAATGGTTCCTAGTGCAGCCAGTGAGATCTGCACTCTGTTCTCTCTCTTGGCACTGATGCCAGGCTGTCCTCATTTTACAGTGGCCAGAAAATGGTGTTAGCTGGAGAGCCAGCACACCAGGAACAGAGCAAGGGACCATGATGGAGGCAGAGGAGATGGAAAGTCAAGCATATTCCTTGTTTCTGAGGACTCCCAGGGATAGATGTGTACAGGGGAGCCTTTCCCCCAGGGCAACTACTCCTGCTTACAACCATGTGAAATTCAGGGACAAAATAACTGGTCTGTCAAGAAATGTAGCCAGTGGGAGCACAGGCCAGTAGCTTCCAAAGGACCTTTGTACTCTCTGAGGTCACTGGTAGAGTCAGGCTTTTCTCACCAAATTGTTTGCACATCCATGTCTTATTTGGGCAGAAAAGGGAAACATTCTGATCTGAAGGAACAAAGACTTGATTTGATTTGCTGGTTGCTGTCTTGAAAGCCTCTTGTCAGCCTGACTTTTGCCTAGGGGCAGAGAATTGCCATGGTGTGAGGCTTGCAGGCAGATGGCTGGAAGCAAGCACCAGGCTCAGAGCTTCCCTGTCAGTCCATCTGTAGCTCCCAGATTGGAAGGATCTCATGCTCTTTGCCTCTAGGTAGAAAATGTGAACGATAAGAGCCTGACAGAAATGTCAGCTCCCAACTGCATGACAGTTCCTCCCCACCACTACTGTAAAATAAGAGTCAGGTGAAACTGGAGATTGGCAATGAAATATCATCTGCTGAACACTTTACTAAAAGGCCATGTTCCACAGAGAAAAAAGACACCCTTTCCACTCTGACAGGAAACTGTCAACCGTTTCCACTTGCTTGTGCCTCAAAACCTTTCAGCTCTCTTCCAGATGCTCTTTTCTCATCCATGAGCTGTTGGCTCTGATTCTCTCTTGCAACTCCTCTTGCAGCCTTTCCTGTGAGCCTCACCCTGCTCACTTTGCCCATTTCCTTTCTTGCCACTGCCCCTCTACTTCTCCAGCAAGAGGAACACTGGGAGAAGCAGCAGAACTTGCAGCCAGGGATATCTTGCTACTAGCTGTTGCAAAGGACAGCATTGCCATCTCAGTGGTGCCAGCTTGCACGGTTAGTTCTTCTTTCTTTTGCTCTGTTCAGAGTTCAGATTGGTTAGGTCACTTATGCTCCTGCAGTGTCTTGTATTGTGATGTTTCAGCTTCAGCAGGAGGCTCTAAATCCATGCGTAGCTGAACAAAGGGAAAGCAGAGAGGGAAGGCAAGAGGAAGAGGGAACTGTAGAGTAGCTGTAGCTCTCCACTTCTCTCCTAGTGGTGTGTGTTTGAACAGGGCTTAGAGCAGCACAACCTCTCCATCAGTGTACATTGGGCCTGGATCTCGCTGCTCCTGGGCCACACAATTCTATTATAAGCAACCTAAGAGCCAGTTTTCTGAAATGACTTGCCCTTTACCTCCACCACATTCCCTGGGAAGCATGCTGCCAGTTAGATGTACAGCTTCTAGACAACCTCCCCACTGCCAGAAGATCATAGAATCTTAGACTGGTTTGGGTTGGAAGGGACCTCTGGAGCTCATCTAGTCCAACCCCCCTGCAGTGGCCAGGGACATCCCCAACTACATCAGCTTGCCCAGAGCCCTGGCAAGCCTCACCTGCAATGCCTCCAGGGATGGGAACTCAACCACCTCCCTGGGCAACCTGGTTCAGTGTTCCACCACCCTCGTGGGGAGGAACTTCTTTCTGATATCCAGTTTAAATCTACTCCTCTCCAATTTAAAACCATTGCCCCTTGTCCTTTCACTACAGATGCTCATTGCCAGGATGTTGTGGTTCTTCTAACACAGCTACACCCTCCTGGGTACACTATCTTGCTCAGGGGTTGTCGTCGTCATGGCTAGGCTTGGTGAACGNGGTAATTTATTGCCAAAACCATGGGCAACCTGCTGTCAGTTGACTGCATGTCACTGTCCATATCCATGGAGCATTACTGATCAGAGTTAGGGAGATGCTGAACTCCACTGCTGTCCTGTCAGCTCACCAGCAACTCAGCTAACACCCTGAGGTGTCATAGAATCATTATGGTTGGAGAAGACCTCTGAGGCCATTGAGTCCAACCATCCACCCAACACTGCCACATTCACCACTAAACCATGGCCCCAAGCACCACAGCTACATGTTGTCTGAACACTTCCAGGGATGGTGATTCCACCACCTCCCTGGGTAGCCTGGCCCAAAGCCTGAGAACCCTCTGGGGGAAGAAAGTCTTCCTAATATTCGACCTGAACTTCCCCTGGTGCAATTTGAAGCCATTTCCTCTTGTCCTGGCAAATCTGGTAGCAGTCATCACCTGTGCTGGTGCACCTGCCTGCTTTTTACAATGCTTTCCAGCTCCTGGGGTGGAACCTTCCTTTAATAGGGTGAGAAATAACCCCCCAAGTGCTCTACTCAGCCTCTGTGGTTGCAGGCAGTGCCATACTTTTCCTCTCTGCTGACACCTTCAGCAGGAGTTTCTACTGTGTGCACTGCAGACCTCACCTTCCGTGTTCCTCCGTCTCTATGTGTATAGATGTGAGGTCAAGATGCTGTGGCATCTAGCTGGGGAGGCAAGAGCTGCACACAAGCAGTGTCTCTGCTGGCTCCCACTCAGGGGTTGCAGGGCTGAGCAAAGCCAGCACAAGAGCATCCTTCCCTTTCCCATTCCATCCAGCTTCCCATCGACTGCAGAAGTCACCTCTCCCTGCCAGCTAGCTCTACCCTGTTTCCAGTAATTGCAAAAGCCATTAATAAAAGAGGGGAGGGGGGAAAGCAAGACACAAAAGGGAATAAATACTGTACATAGCCAGGAGGCCTTTCCCTCCCACACATATGATTCACTGTTGTTCCTTGCCTCACATGGGAAAATGTTGTCCTGCTGAATGTGTAGCTCCCGGGCAGCTCTGCCTCAGAGCCATCACATATGCATATTGATAAGGTGCACTTTGTAGTGCCTAGAGATGTTTTTAACGAGCCTTGCTGAAATGTACCAACAACTTTCCCTCTCTTCCCCTTCTGTGTGCCACAGATGATTTTTAAATGTGTTTCCTGGTGGTCTTTATTCCCTGTGAGAAGGCAAAAGGATGGCACACACAATAGCTCAGGGTGGCAGGAGAGGGGAGAACAGGCTTTCCATCCTCCCCTTCCCCAGTTGTGCAGGCTGGGGTGGGCCTAGGCACCCCAAGTTCCCTTGAAAGCTCCACATAGCCCTCAGGCTTTTCCAGACAGTGACTAGAGACACACTAAGCATCACTTCCCTGGGCTGTAGGGAAGGCCAGGAGAGAGGTCTCTCTGGCAGCAGTGGGGTGGCTGTGGAACATCTCTGTGCGGGTCACCCCTTGGGGCTCTACCTCCCTCTGTGCCTCTAGGTAATCTCCTCCCTGTCTAATCCCTACCTTGCTGTATTTTCAAACCCCACTACACCCTCAATTTTCTCTGCTTGCTTCTGCTTAAACTGAGAGTTGCAGAGGATGGTTTTCTCCAGGATTTTGTTAAGAAGATATAGGTGCTTGGATTCAGGTTTGGGTGAAGTCCTTTAGTACACTATATATGCATATTGTGCTAGAAGTACTCCAGGTCTGACAGAAGATGTTCCTTTCAGTGTTCTTCACTATCAGCTCATTCATATCCCTGCAGATATGTGAAGAGTTTCTCAGCCTTGAAAGAAAAAATCAAGAAACTAGAGTTGGCAGCTCTTGGCACTCATTTGGCTGAGAGTTTTTCCTCTTCCTTGCACAGGTCTATATTATTTTTATCCTTTTAGAATTCATTCTTTCATTTTTGGGGACTGCTGGAGGGGAAGAGAAGGAAGAAAACCAGAAGCCTTGAGGTAATGACTCAAGCAAGAGTGTTCACACCTTCGTTTTCTGTGTGTTAAAGGAGGGAAGAGTAAAGAGAGGGAGATGCAGTTAGGGAAACTAGTAAATGCTCACAGAGACACAGTCTGCAAATCCCTTGTGGTCTCCTGTGGCCCCTGGTGCCATAACTGTGCCCACAGCACAGGGAGCATTAAACTCATTGCCCACGGGAAAGTGTGGGGAGTGAGACCCATGTTCCTANGAGCCTGCAGCAGCAGAAATGAGAGCGGGAGGATGAGATTCCTAAGACACAGCCCCTTCCTTTGGTCACTATGGTCACCAGTGGTTGTCCTACAGATCTAATCTGAAGGGCTGTGCTTTGAGTGTGAATCATGGAATCATTATGGTTGGTAAAGACCATAATGATGAAAAATCTGAGGTCTTTTGATAAAGGACAGGTGTGTGTAAGCTAGCCAGGAATAAATCCAGGTTGTAGTGAAAGGACAAGGGGCAATGGTTTTAAATTGGAGAGGAGTAGATTTAAACTGGACATTAGGAAGAAGTTCCTCACCACAAGGGTGGTGGAACACTGAACCAGGTTGCCCAGGGAGGTGGTTGAGTTCCCATCCCTGGAGGCATTGCAGGTGAGGCTTGCCAGGGCTCTGGGCAAGCTGATGTAGTTGGGGATGTCCCTGCCCAGTGCAGGGGGGTTGGACTAGATGAGCTCCAGAGGTCCCTTCCAACCCAAACCAATCTAGGATTCTAGGATTCTATGAAATGAAGATTTCTGGCTTTGAGACCTCTAAGCTCTGGAACAACTTTCCAATTAGAGCAGCTACAGAAAAACTTCTTATCATAACATTAAGAAAGGTTGGTGTGTAGGGCAGAAGGCATTATTGTTTTATGTTTCCTTGAGACAGTGAAGGACCCTGTAGCCTTGAAGATCCTTTGCTGGTGTGTGTTCCTAATTAAATGAAGCATTTGTTTGCTGTGTATCAAGCTGGGGCTATGTGAACTAACACCTCAAAGGGACAGAAACCTTTCTGTTCCTCCTAGAGCTTCCCCACCAGCAGTCTCCTCTGCAGCACAAACCTTCCTGTAAACAGTGAAAGAAATGCTAGGCTTGAAGAACAAACAAGCATGAACCAGGGGGAATGATGTTTAACAGTAAAACTCTCAACTGCTTCTGTGCAGGTTAATAACAAGGGCTCTGCTCTGACATCCTTGCTCCCTGTCTACCAGAAAAAGCATTTCTTCTGACATGGAAATCTGTACCTTGGTACTGGAAGCTGACTTAATGACAAAATTCCTGTCAAAGCATCAAACAGCAAGCACAAAAGGGACATTTATAAGGGTCATTGAACTAGGTTCCCAAGGGCTGGTCAGAAGTGTGTAGCTCCAGAGAGCATCACTTGATGTGGTGGTTGAGGCAGGCAAACGACGCTGCACAGGTTTCATCTGATGGTGAAGCAGCAAGTTCAAGTCTCTTTATTAACTACAAGTGTCTTCTTATATGCTTTTTCTCTAGCACATGTGTCTCTTTGCTACTGGTTGCATAGAACCATAATATGGCACCATTGGTTAGCATTTGCATATTGCCAAGTCATCCTTGCCTTGCTACACCCCTGCTCTGTGGTTAGTCCTCCTCTGCTCTATGGTGTTAGTCCTCCTCTGCGTTATGGTGTGAGTCCTCCTCTGCTCCATGGTGTTAGTCCTCCTCTGCGTTATGGTGTGAGTCCTCCTCTGCTCCATGGTGTTAGTCCTCCTCTGCTCTATGGTGTGAGTCCTCCTCTGCTCCATGGTGTTAGTCCTCCTCTGCTCTATGGTGTGAGTCCTCCTCTGCTCCATGGTGTTAGTCCTCCTCTGCTCTATGGTGTGAGTCCTCCTCTGCTCCATGGTGTTAGTCCTCCTCTGCTCTATGGTGTGAGTCCTCCTCTGCTCCATGGTGTTAGTCCTCCTCTGCTCTATGGTGTGAGTCCTCCTCTGCTCCATGGTGTTAGTCCTCCTCTGCTCTATGGTGTGAGTCCTCCTCTGCTCCATGGTGTTAGTCCTCCTCTGCTCTATGGTGTGAGTCCTCCTCTGCTCCATGGTGTTAGTCCTCCTCTGCTCTATGGTGTGAGTCCTCCTCTGCTCCATGGTGTTAGTCCTCCTCTGCTCTATGGTGTGAGTCCTCCTCTGCTCCATGGTGTTAGTCCTCCTCTGCTCTATGGTGTGAGTCCTCCTCTGCTCCATGGTGTTAGTCCTCCTCTGCTCTATGGTGTGAGTCCTCCTCTGCTCCATGGTGTTAGTCCTCCTCTGCGTTATGGTGTGAGTCCTCCTCTGCTCCATGGTGTTAGTCCTCCTCTGCTCTATGGTGTGAGTCCTCCTCTGCTCTATGGTGTAAGTCCTCCGTCCTCTGCTCTATGGTGTGAGTCCTCCCTCCTCTGCTCTATGGTGTGAGTCCTCCTGTGCGTTATGGTGTTAGTCCTCCTCTGCTCTATGGTGTGAGTCCTCCTCTGCTCTCTGGTGTTAGTCCTCCCTCCTCTGCTCTCTGGTGTTAGTCCTCCTCTGCTCTCTGGTACACTTTGCTATCTCCAGGGTCACTTCCTGACTCCACACCTCCACAACCTTACACTCCTCATTTCTAAGGCAAGCAAGGCCAAGATAATTGGTGGATTTTGAACAGCTTTATCACCATTTTTTCAGCACCATGCCAGGGGATTTTGGTTCCAAAGTGAGCCTGCAGGTAGGTTTCTGGTTTCTAAAGACCACATCACCTTTCTGTAATAAACAGCATTGATCTTATTGTCAATAATCAGAGGTATTGGAACTGCCTGGTTATAGAGTGCTGTAATGAATCACAGATATAAGAGGAAGATTAACTCTAGCTTTGGTAGAATTTGCCTGATTGACAGAAAAATTATTCAGACTTTCCTTATCTGGTTGTTTTTAGGTTGAGGTGAATGGGCATGCTGAACTAAATAGAAAAGGAAGTGAGCCACAGGGAAAGCAGAAGCACAAATAGATTGAAGTCAGAAATACCAGGGAGGATGTGTTTGCCTCCTGGGCACCATTAGGCACCTGCACCCCAGCAGGAGAGGTCACCCCAACCCAGCAGGACAGGTCACTCCAACCCAGCAGGACAGGTCACTCCAGCAGGACAGGTCACTCCAGCAGGACAAGTCACTCCAGCAGGACAGGTCACTCCAGGAACAGTCTGTGCTCAGACTCCTGTGGAGCACCATGTGGTGCCACCTTTTATTCTACTGAAGAAGCCAGGAGCCTGGCAGGGGGATGAATTTATTTTCCTCCCCTAACACACCTGAGATTAGATCAGGTTTGGAACTGGAAACTGAGAGGTTGGAGTATGTTGGATCTCCAAGGCTACTGGTAGGATGTTTACTAAGCAATGACAATATTCATCCTCTTACTCCAAATGCTGTAGCAAACCAGAGGAACATGTGCAGTGGAGCCAGCACAGACACACTCAGCCAACTAACTTGATGTTATCTGTTCAATGCAGTGTCTTTAACCACCAATTTCCCTCTGCATATGCCTTGACATGAAAGCCACAGGTGGCATCAGTAAATGCTAAAACTGATGACATTCAGCCTCTCTTTTAGTTTTGTTCACTATCTGATTTTCTTTGGAAGAAGATGCTCTGGATTTGAATCCTCAAGCCTGTTTTCTAACCATGCCACAGCATAAGGAGTGAACACTCTTTCCCCATGTATCTTTTTCAGGGGAAAAAAAAAAGAGAAGAGAAGAAGAACAAAGTTAAGAAACCCTCACCTCCCCCTCCAACATCCCTGTGTTGTTGTTGTGGCTAGGCTTGGCGAATGAAGCTCCAGGGAGGGATCCAGCCACGCTCCTCCTCAGCGCCTTTTCCAAGCGCGCTGAGAAAAAGAGGATAGCAGATAGCACCCTTGAGCCTGCACTAGGGATTTTTTTAGGTGAGACACAGCACGCACAGAGCTGGACCCACCCTTTAGTCCTAAGGTTCATCTGCCAGGGCCTAGCAAGCTTGGATGCTGGCAGCCAAGTCCTTAGGATGGAGGTTTAACCTCTTAGCTGGAAGGCCTTCCAGGGCTAAACGAGCTCCATCTGCCCGGGTTTGGAATCAGAGTTGTCCTTCTCCTAGGATGACTGCCAGAAGGCTAATGAGCACATCCTACCCATCCAAGGATTCTAGGAACATGGGTATCACTCCCCACCCTTTCCCGTGGGCAATGAGTTTAATGCTCCCTCTGCTGTGGGCACAGTTATGGCACCAGGGGTCACAGGAGACCACAAGGGATTTGCAGACTGTGCCTGACATCCCTGTGTGAAACAGAGAGAAAGCAAGCAGTGTTGCCATAAGAGGGCACACTGCAGCTGTAGCTTCGAGCCAGCCCAGTATATCTCTCCCAGGGATGAGAAGTGCCAGTTGTTTCCCCTCTGAGGCTGCACAGTGCTCATGTCCTGAAGGAAGTGCAGGAGGCTCCCTGTGAAGTCTCCCAAATGCATGTTTGTCTGCTGGCTTCTCCCTCCCCTCCCTGCCTCTCCCCCCTGAAGTCTTTCTTTGGATTGCTTGAAAGTCAAGGTTTCAAAGTGAGCAGAACTGTGCTGCTTAAAGTTAGTATTTCCTACCTCAGTTTTAATGCCTCTGTAATTTCTTTTGCTTGGTGTATTACATCCAGAGAGCTTTGGAGGCTGGACTGGAGTGAGTGAGGTAGAAGAAGAGAGCAGGTAGGTGCAAAGACATCCTGTCTTGGGGTGAAGAGGTGCTGATCTCTCAGAGTATACCTCAGGAGCCAAGTCAGCAGCATTTCTGCCTTGAGTCCCAGCCCTTATGCTGCTAAAAAATTCTGATACTATTAGTATCAGGAGTGTGGCCAAAAATAAGAGAAGTGATCAATGAGCTGACGGGATCAATGCGCAAATCAAGAACAGCAGGTGTGCTTTGGTTAAAATCATATTAACAAAAAAGCGTGGTATTTGAGGGCTGTAAACTAACTGGATAGAAAGAATCTATGTAGTTCAGTTGAAATAGACTACAGGAAAATAGAAATAGGCAGAGACTATCACAAACCTGCTCCTGACTTTGAGAGCAAGGACAGCAAAGGCCTTTTGCAGGTTAGGTGGAAAAGTATTAAATACCTGACCTGTGGGAAACAATCTGTCCCTGACAGAGAGGAACCTTGCATGTACTCAGTGGTTTCTTCCCTACTTAGTGACTCTGATAAGTATACAGGGAGCAGACAAAGGATGATCTTCCTTTGTGTTCCAGTGGTACTTAGCAGAGTGATAAGGAATAATTTTTTTCTTCAACCAAAAGCCAAACATAATTTGTGTCATTCCTTTTTCTTTGTAAAAAGTCTAGAAACATGCCAAATTTTCCTGTGTGTCCATAACACACACATTGAACTTACAGTAAAAGATTAATCTTTTGGAAGATTTCCTGGATCAGTGAGGCATTTGAGAGCCTTGAAGAGAATCTTCTGCAGCCCACACCTGGTTTGATGTGATCCTTGTCTTCCTGGCTCCTCTCCACTGTTCCATCTTCCCTCCACTCCCCAGGGCTTTTGGTTTTATCACCTTTCTAGTCAACAGCTCTCTCCTTTGTGTGCCAGGCTTCTAGGACAAAGATCATTCTTTGATATACCTCCACACTTTCTAGCACAGTGAAACTCTGACCTCCAGGTTATCAAACCATGGTTAACTCCTAATAATGACAACCTGACCTGCTGGTGCAGAACTGCATGTAATAAAAAGTGATCAACATAGANAGACATCTGTGTCAAGGAGCAGAACTCTCAGCCTTCCTAATAAGCTGACAAGGCTATTACCACATCTCTGGTTGCTGGAGATGCCACAGCTCTTGGATTTTGAGTCAGCCTGGTTGTTGCCAAGAAGATGAAACTATCACCTTTGAAGCATTACAGCACTACTGCTCTGGACCAGGGATCTCCTCCAAACACTTGGGTAGTGCTGCTTGCAGGCATCACATGCTGTTAGCACACACTGCATGTTGCTCTTCTATCCAGCTGGCTGGGAATGGTCAGCCACTCTCTTGATGAGGAGTCTAAGAGTTATTAGACTTGTCATAGAATCATAGAATCCTAGAACAGTTCCAGCTGGAAGAGACCTTGGAGATCATCAAGTCCAGCCTTTGTCCTAGCCCTAGCAACCTGCTAAATGATGCCTCCCAATGCAACATCCACGTGTCTCTTAAACACCTCCAGGGATGGGGACTCAAGCACCTCCCTGGGCAGCCTGTTCCAATGGCTGACAACCCTTGCAGCAAAGAAATTCCTCCTAATGTCTAGCCTGAACCTCCCCTGGTGCAATTTCCATCCATTTCCCCTTGTCCTATCACTCTCCACCAGGGAGAACAGACCAGTCCCTGTCTCTCTACAACCTCCCTTTGCTACCTCCTGAGCAAAGCTCCTAGGACTGATCCTGTGAGTGGTCTTCAAACTTACCAGTGTAAAACCTTGTCAGCTTGGTATAAGTAAGTGTCATGGACTGCTTAACCAAGGGTAAGCTCTTTTCCAGGTTCTGTGGGAAATGGGTAGTCTGGAGCAAAGTGAAGGTAGAGGACAGTGACACACAAATCTACTCACACTAGACATCTACAAACATCTACAATTATCTGCTCAAGTCCCTTAGTAGCAGTTGCCACTCCTGTAAACACAGCAGCATGCACAAGGAGAAATGGCTTCAGACCAGTTGCCTGAAGCCATGCAGGTGAGCACAGAGTGTGCCTGTGCTTGTAAGAAGGTCACTCATTGAAAACACACACATTGATCATTTCTTCTTAAGATCCCACAGCCTTTGCCTGTGCCCAATGAGAGAGGCAAGGACTTGCACACCTTTGGTTCCAGAGCCCTGACACGTAGATGAAAGATGTTCACCCCTTGCAAGGAGCTCAGCTGCTTCATGGAGCCCACTTCAGCTGGCTAAGCTCAGTTCTGGTCACAAGGACTTAGAGCACATCATCCTATTTGAAGAATTCATTTCTGCTGTCTCTGGACAGGATCCTTAGCCTTGCAGAACAACATCACAGCTTTCCTTCCATACATGACTTTGACTGAGACCTCATTTCATAACAGAAATTAGTTGCTAGTAATGAGCAACACAAACTCCTCTTCCCTTATGAGATTGGTTTGCAACTGCATTTTGATAGGAGCTCTGAGGGTCACATAAGGAAGGGACTGAGGGACTTCTTGAAAGGATAAATTGAAGAGAAGGTACTAAATACAGTGTAACTCCCAAAGTGAAGCACTTACTGTGAGACACAACTTGTGGTGAAATGTCTTTTGAAGTGCCTGCTTCCATGCTCCTTATTCCACCACCTATTTTTAGACCAAATTTTATTCTTAACACAAAGATTTTCCCCATAGTCTCTTTGAATTTGTTAGCAGGGTCACCCAGCACAGAACACATCCACCACTGCTGAAGCCTGTCCAGCAGTTTATGTTAGCCATTGTCTTAGGCAGCTTCCAAGCCTCCTGAGGCCACCTCTGGTTCTGCAGTACAAGGCTTGTGTTATCCACAGACCTAGCCCTGTTTCAGGCTCCCCTGCATTGCTGAGAAGCATAACCACCTGTCCTGGTTTGGGCTGGAGCAGAATTAATTCTGCTAAGATGGTATTGCTTCTAGCCAGTGTTCCTTTAAAAGTGACTGTATTCCTCTGAAAGCTGGCAGTATGTTTTCAAAACACATTATCATCTTCTAATAGCTTAAGCCTGAATGTTTGGGTTACAGCCTGAGAATTGGAATGTCAACTTTTGTGTGGCTTTGCNCCACCCTAATCCCCTGACAGCATTTAATCCCTGAGTCATTCCCAGTGGAGATACTTCTCATGCCTCATTTATTCCAGAACCATAGCATCATTAAAAGGAAGTGTCTAACAACTTGCTACTGGTAAGATGGTTCATTACCAGCCTGGGTGTATGCTTTAAACCCTGGAGACTCAGAGCATGATGTTTCCAGCTCTCACAGTTGTAACCAGGGATCATATGAGGTTTAAACCCCCAGATTTTAATGTAAAACTCCTCTGACTTTAAAAAGAGAATGTTGTGATATTTTGGAACTGGCACAGGAGTTGTTGCAAAGCCTCCCCAATGTTATCCTAAATCTGACCTTCTTGTTTTGCCAAACAGAGAGCATAAACCAAACCAAATGGAACCAAACCTAACCTTCCTCTTGTTTAATAGCAGCTATAAGTCCCCAGATACTCATTAATGATCTCCTTCAACCCCAAACTCAGATTTCTGGGTCTGGAACTGCTGAAGAACATCAGACCACCAAGAACTGTTTGCATGGCTCTACAGGAGCTGTCTGGCCTTTCACCTCAAGTTAGGATTATACATTTCCCATTTAACCCTGAGAACTAGGAGATGTTCACTGTTGACTAAAGTATATGCTTGCAGGGATAGAAAATGACAACTTTCCAGGCTCCTTCCAGCACCTGAGACTGCATTTGTGCCATGAAGAACTGCCAGAGTGTGAGTTTTCTCCCTTTACACAGTGTTTGCATGTTGCTGGCATCAAAACTGCAGGCTCCTCAGACACTGAAAATGATAAGCAAATGGAAGGGGACATAAGAAACACAAACATTATTTAGGCAATTATCTCAGATCTGAAGGTTTTATTGATAAATTTGAAATAATTAGCAAAATGTTGAGAAAATGGATAAAAAAGGAAAAATGTATAGAATCATTAAGGTTGGAGAAGACCTCTGAGATCATCGAGTCCAACCACCCACCCAACTCTGCCATGTTCACCACTAAACTGCCAGAAAAGTGACATTCTTTAGGAAAAAAAAAAAAGATAGAAAGATATTGAAAGGCTTCACTAGCTGAGAAAATGAATTCTCCTTGATTCCATAAACCATTTGGGGATTCAACCTGTAGAGAAGATAAAACAAAGAGTGGAAAACCTGAAAGCTCTGTAAGAGGAAAAAAGACTAAACTCTCCCCCTCACCCCAAATAAACACATGAAGCAATTTTTTCTAACTGGGGAGCAAATAAAATCATTTTGCTTTGAACTTTTCCTCCCCACTCAGACACAATAGCAAGAGCTGCTGTATATAAACCTGAGATGCTCTTGCTGCCCTCAACAAAAGGGTATTTATTTTCACTCAGAAAGGCTAGTGGTGAAAGAAGTTGGGGGCTATGTTATTCAGACAGTGATAAATTAACCTCTGGATCAGTTCTCTGAGGGTAGCTCTAGGATGCAGAGGGATCCAGATGGACTTTCTGACCTCCTTCATTAAAGCTCCCTCCATGGTGTTTGCTAAAAGGTTGGAGGACACAACGCTTGATTCTCACATTTCAGTCTGGAGGCCAGAGAAGCTTCTGTATTCATGCCCTAGCAATGCTTGCCCCTAGTAAATCTGAAGTATGCTGGGCAGCTGTGGAAGGAGGGAGAAAAGCCACAGCAGCCTTGTGTCTGACCCATTTTGTTTGTGTGCATCCTACCCTCTGCAGCTGCTCTGACTCAGCTCGGGGAAGATGCTGTGCAGCTGTTTCTCTGCAGCAATACCTGTGGGCAAACAGCAGCAGAGGCCAACATCCATGTCTATTTGCCTGATCTCCAGAGTTCATTTGGTCCCTGATCTGTCATCTTTAATCAGGAAACATTAGGCTTTTCCTTACTGGATATTCATCTGCATATGTTCAGAACTTGCAGGACCATTGTTTCACTTCTCTTATTGATGGTTTATTTTTTTGTAGATCAGAGCCCAGGGACTTGCCACAAGCCCCAATCCCATCTTTTCAGAATGGATTACTTCTTTGCTGGAACTGCAATTGTCTAAGACTGGGTTCAGCTGGTGCAAAACCAACTCCATCTCTTCTGTGAAGCTAAGGCAGAATTTAGCCTGTGTGCTCTCCAGCTCTGGCAAGCCAAGGCTGGGGAGATGTTCCCCTCTGGTGCAACTCTGCTGCTGACTGGGGAAAGTGTCCCCAAGTCCAAAGTGGCAGTAGCAGCTTGAAGAAGCTCAGAGATAGAGGCTGTGGAGACTAAACCATCTCATTCCAGCTCTGATGAGCTCGTTCAGCTGGAAAGGCAGGGAATAAAGCAAAGCAAAACAGAGCAAGCATGCATTCTAGTCTGAAATGGGACCAGTAGGCAGCCAGGCACTGAGAGAGCAGGCACATGGAAATTATTAGGCACTGGAACAGAAGAGTGGAGATAGCACTGGAATTAGCCAAGGAAGTTTCTGAGGAAAAATGAGTGAGTCTGGAATACATGGGTTTAGGAGCTGAGCTTTGCACTCCAAGTAAGGACCCAGACAACCAGAAATGGGATTGCTACAGGATCCAATTCCCACTGCTGATGTTCCCCTTGGGAGCTTGGTTTCACAAGCTGTGCTTTAGGGAGAGGACTGTGAACTACCAGTGTCTTTGCCATCACTTCTCAAAACCTTAGGTCTCCACCAGTCCTGTGAGCATCAAAACCACCTGGCAAAGCTGGTGGTGCACATACACCAGCACAGTTTTTGCTGTGTTTATTTGGTTTAGGTCATGTCCATAAAGAATTTAAGCCTCTTTCACAATCACCTCTCTTCACTGATGAATATTTTTCCACTGTAAATCATTCACTCTCAGTTGCACACATTTCCAGACTTCTCTTAGACATGTTCTATGGTCAGAGAGGGTTTTTTTTCCTTATATTTCAGTCCTGAGCTTTAGGATCATTAAATCCAGTAACCACAGGATGCCTTTTTTGTTTGTTTGTTTTTAAACTTTTATTTTTTATTAACAGATCATTTATTTGCAAAGTAGTGTGAGACAGAGTAGAATACAAGTGGGAACCAGATAATCAGGGATTATTTGATAGTGTATTTTGATAGATTATTCCAAGTGTCACATATGCAAATGTTAAGTCCTATACCATTAGTTCTGATATCATGGTTATTAAACATTTCAACAATAAGCAGTTTTGTAAAAAAAACCAACAAAAACAACCATGTAGATAGTTTGTTTTACCTCATTTGTCCTCAATTACAGACTGCAAGAGTATGATGGAGATCATGTAAGTGAGTAACAAACTGTTCAGTCTATCTTTGATCTTGTCTATTCAGCAAATCCTTGAGAAGCTCAGATACACACAGGCTGATCTGAGGTACAAAAACCTGTGCATGGTGCTTTCATCTCTCACCTTGGAAAAGGAAGTTCACAGTGTAAATTCTCACATGCTTTATTTCGATTCAAAATAGTGGCTAGTGTAGAATATCCTGACTGTGTTACACAGCAGCAATGCTCTGTCACCAAGCAGCATGAAGGTGGCAATTCTAAGCAGAAACTGTGGCAATTGTAAGCAGAAACTGTGGCAATTCTTAATAACCAGAAATAAAACACATTTTGAAAGCTCACCTGCAAATCCACATGCCAAGCCTGAACCCTACCTGAGTGTTGCTCCTGCTTCCACTGGATGAATGGAAGATACATACAATCATAGAATCACAGAATGGGCAGGTTGGAAGGGACCCTAAAGATCATCTAGTTCCAACCTCCCCACACTGAGCAGGGATGCCAATCACTAGCCCAGGTCNACACTTCTAGAGGAGAAGGGTTAAGATGACAAGTCAGATGCTGCAGGGTTTCTCTTTTGGTTTTGTTTTTTTTTTCCTCCTGGGAATAGTTAGCATTTGGCTGATAAACTCCTCAGAGTTCATGCAAGCCAAAAGGTATTTGGGTGCCTCAGGGTCACTACCCTTAGCTTCCATCCTTGCTTTTCTGAAATCCAGTGATTAAATCTTCTGAATGTGCTTGTTAAGGTGCAAGTATAGCATCAGAAACAATCATGCCATCTGGAGGAGTGAGACACTCATCCATGGCTTTTTTAGGACCCCAGAATAAGGACATGCCTGGTAGACTTCCTGTGATCTCCATCCTTCACCACAGAGTCTGTCCCACCACCACCAATAAATACTTTATGAGCTGAAGGCCTTCAGACCATAAATCTCACTCAAACAGTATTAAAGTACATATTTTAAAATCATATTAAGGCAATAAAAGCTCAGGATCAATTCTACTGCTGCCAGTGACAAACTCCTTCATAAACCTCATTCTGTGGGAGCAGGAGCAGATCTACCACCTCTTGCTTTCCAGCTCATGCCCAATGCATGGCAGCATCCTTCAGTGCCTAGTGCTCTCTCTTCTAGCTTCTCTTCTTTCTCCTAATCTTTGCAGGAGTCTCAGTACCTTCTCTCCAGCACTCCCTTTGAGTGAGGAGCTCTCCTGGCACTGGTTCATTAATCCAGCTGTTGCAAGGAAGGAAGTTCTCCTAGCTGAGGTGGCTGGAGCCATGCTGCTCTTGGGCTCATCTCAGCAGCAGAACTGGGCTGGCTGAGGAAAATGTGCATCAAGCCATTTGTGTCAAGGACCCTTAAGCATAAAACAAATCCCAGATCCTTATTTAAATAAGACAGCATCATGCAAGATTCACAGATTTAGAGCTCTTAAGGAGTGTCTTTAAATAGAAACGCAAACCTTTGCTTAAAAGTCCACCAGTGCTGTGTGTATTACTCTTTTCACCTGACTAAGCCATGCAAAAGCTTGAATAGAAGAGTCCCTGTGAGAAACACAGCTTTTGAAGGGGAAAAGAAAGGGAAGGGAAGGTGCGGGAAGGGAAGGTGCGGGAAGGGAAGGTGCGGGAAGGGAAGGTGCGGGAAGGGAAGGGAAGGGAAGGGAAGGGAAGGG
>VWZO01017924.1:32520-43908 GCA_013396975.1 Bucco capensis
AGGAAAAAAATTAAAAAGGAAAAAAAATTAAAAAAGAAAAATAAAAGAAAAAAGAAAAATGAATAGAAAAAAAGGAAAAACAAAATGAAAAAGGGGAAAACCCCTAAGTGCCTAGACAGAACCCCCCCAGTTTTGCTTCTTCTCCCTGCCTTTATTTAGCATGGTGTTTAGCCATGTGAGCAGAGGTCAGCAGCAATCTAGCCACCAGCCCTGTGCTGTCCTTCCCCAGCAGACCCAGTCCTTGCTGTGGTCAGGGGCTCTTATCTGCAGGCTGATCCCTTGCAGGTCCCTAGCCATGCTGCTGCCCTCAAACCATGCTGCCCTCGCTGTGTGAGGATACAGCTGAGGCCATGCATCACCTCTGTTCTAACACACTGCTGTGTGTGGTGGGGAGAGTGCCTGGTGGCAGGGCTCACGTGCTGGGAGCAGCAGCACTGTCCTGGGGGAGCCAAGGCAGCCTGTGCTGTGTCTGTGCATGCCACATGTGGTGCCTGAGGGGCTCACCATGGGCCAGCTGTAAATGCATGCAGCAGTTGTGGAGCTCATGTGGAGTGCAGGGAGCTTGCACCACACTTTGACAACGTTTAAGAGAAGAAAAGTGTGAGACTAGGAAAATGAGTGTAGGAGAACATGCTGGGACTAGAGAGTGCTGCAAGCTGGGGTAGTAAAAGTGCCTTTGGATTCTGGATCACAGTGCACAGGTTGAGTGTAGCAGTGGTTTATTATCTCATTAGAAACATCTAATTCCCTGTAATAAAGATTGCCTGTAGAATATGTCAAAGAGCATCCAAAGCTGTTGCAGCCAACAGTCAGGACTAATGCTATTTTCTTCCCCCCCCCCTTTTATTGCTAAATAGGGAGGAGTAGCTTTCCAGTTTGCAAATACAAAGCAGACAATGCCAGCAATGCCAGCATGCTCCTGACTGCTCTGCAGCTGTTTGGTGTAAAACTCAAAGCCACTGCTCAGAGACAAAAGCAATAAGTCAGCAGCAGCTCCACAGCAATGCTCTGCTGGGGTGATTATGTCTGTCAAAGTACTTCTAGAAGGGAAAGATTGATTACTGAACGCATTTCCCATCCCCTTCCCCCTGAAAAACCCCTGCAAGTGCTTGTATCTTTTCCCAACAACAGATCAAGCTCTGCCAGAAGTGTAGTTAAGATTAGATGAACATTGGAACAAGCATGGATCCTGTTCCAACAGTTAGGCATCAGGTAGCACACAAAGCCAGAAGCAGTCATAGTTTTATCATCCATTATAAAAAATAGTCCCCAATCAGTGTTTCAATACAGTTAAAAGTTAAACCCCCTCTACATTACTAATAAATTAATAAACCCCACATCTCCAACCATCTTGTAAGAATGTAGGTAAGTCATTTAAACCTTTAGTTGACATAAATTAGCAGAGAAATGTGTATTTGAACAAGAGCACTGAAAGCAGATATGCCTTCTTTCCTTCTGATATCTCTTATTGGAGTTATTAAGTAACAGGAAAGCCTTTATAACTCTTTGCATGACCTTGAGAGCCTGCTAACACTGAATGGCCAACAGTCAAACCCCAGGAGAATGTTTCACCAGGCAGACAGTGAGAAGAGGGAGCATGAAGTACAGTCAGATGATTGACAGCCTTATTACAGTAGACTGCAACGTCCCATTTCAGACTATTTACTCTAGGGAAGGACTGAAGGGAATAATATATTTATACTGCAAATCATAGGAGTGAAATTTGATGTAGTGATGGATTTTTAAAAGTTTTTTCTTTTAAACCTGTTAAAGTATAATTTTTTTCAGAGGTAGTTTGCAAGGCAACAGTGATGTACTCGAGTGGAAATAATCCTCCTTTGCTTGTATGTGGATAAAACTCTTCAATCCTCTTGGTGCTGTCCCTGGACCTAGCAGAGAACATTGAATGGATTCAGGTGTGCTAATGGGAGCTGACAACAGCTAATGAAGTGTCAGAAGAGCAATCTGATAAGTGGGTTTCATGTCTATAGGCATCTCCTGATAGATCTCAGCTGCCAATCTGAATGTTAAACATCTCTATCTTTCATTATTGACTGATTTCTTAAAGGGGAATGCTTTCATCTCTCTCATTTTTGATTTCGGGGTTGCTCCAGAAAGAAGGAAAGGAAAACACTAGGAAGAACTCTTAATTTGGGATAATAGATGGGGAATCCTAATTACAGGAAAGTCCTAATCTTCCAGCTGAGCAGGTGTATGGTTTGGTGACATGAGTACCACGCAGCTGCCCAGCCCATACCTTTTAAGGGATGGTAGCTGCTCAGCCTAGAGGAGATCTGTTTCTTTAATAGGTGGCAGGATATCTGTGGATGTGCTAGCAGGCTGCTCTCTGCTTTCAGTGCTTCTTGCTAGTCATACAGAAGACAACACCTCACTGGATGGATCTCTTCCCTTCTTGTCCTCAGCCCTGTCAATATCAATCACATGAACTATCCCAGGCTTCAGGATCAGGTCTTCAGTCTCTACGTGGCTCCTGTTGTCATCCACCTCGATGTACTTCCCCTTGGATGGTTGGGCAGCCTTGCTGAAGACATCTTTGAAGCGGCGCTTGAGTTCAACGTCTGGGCAATAGACATACTCGTAGAGAGCACCAGCAAGCACTGCTCCTATTACTGGGCCCACCCAGTATACCTGCCAAGAGAGGGGGACAAACACAGGCAGTAAGCTCTAGAGCAGAAGAAGCAGCCAAGGTCTCAGAGAAAAGCATGTCACTGCAGACTTCACCCAAGAAAGCTTCTGCAGATGCTTCAAACCAGCTCTCCAGAAATGCATGGTCACACAGTCCCTGGCTTTCAGGAGCTGGGGTGAAACCTGCCATCACACCAGCTCATGAAGAGTAAATGCCCTAGGTTTCACAAATAGGGACCTGGAAGTCAGCTGTTAAGTGTCTCTTCTAAAGTCACAGATGAAGGTGGTCAAAAGGGAGTCTTGTAGGCAGCTAATGGCATTAGTTTTAGGTGATTCTTTTTCTTTCTACTCTTCTCAGTCTCTCTCTTTCACCTCCCTCAGAAATACTCCCTAGTCACCTTGAATCCAGTCATCTAACCCATCTTCCATCCATGGGTGCAGCTCTCTCTAAAACCTCCTCTTGTGCCAGCACCTAGGGAATCAGCTAGCAGTGGAGGCCCCAGACCAGAGAAGAACCCAAGCTCACATGTGAGTGCAGTTGCTGCTTCCCTGATGACTGAAAAGAGCTTCAGTCTGCATGTCTGGTTACCAATGTTCTGGGGCACAGTGGCTGAGTGGCAGTGACACTCTAGGCACATCCCATGGACAGCCTCTGCCTGACTGTTAATAGAAAGGAGAGGTTTTCCCCTCTTTATGGGAGAAACTATTTTTTTCAGACTCTGTCCAACAAGACAAAAGTACAGGTTCTTCACCATCCTTATTTGGATCAGCTATAGCTATAACATTTCTTGAGACAAGAAGGGCCCCAGATCCAGTCACACATGTCAAGTACAGCACTGTAGTCACATGCAACGCAGAGTTTCTCTGTGGTGGCTTTGCTTTTAAGCTAGCAGGGGTGAGATGCTTCAGATGCAGGCTCACATCTTCAAAGAGAAAGAAATTTGTCAAGTTTTATTGATTCCTCTCTTTCCAAGAGGCCTCCTCTAAATTTTCATTGCTCCTTGCCAGCTGTAAGACAACACCTATGGACTGCTTGCAGGATAACCCATGACATAAACACCAGTGTAGAAAACTGATTCTCTTCCTAGATTTTCACCCAAGCTAACAATGAACTTTTAATAAAACCTTCCCCAGTGAGTACACAAACTATTCTACTTCAGTATTTTGGAATCACATTTCCAAATTAATCCAAATTTGGCTTCTGATCCCACAGGATCCATCAGGCAGCCAGCTATCTGATTATCTGATTTGAATAAGCAAATCCAACTGACACTCACCCAACTTTGTAGGGAAGATCTCTATTTCAGCACGGCAGGCAGAACTTCTGTGCCCTCAGTAGGTGCAGAAGCCCATGGGCTTCTCTCAGTGGCATGCCAGTGTCACTGCTCTTTCCAAGTGACCAGGACAGCAGCTAAGCTTCTCCTACACCACACCTCTATTGTTTATAGCTTTAGTTATAAATTACAGGCTCCCTCAGAGTATGGATAATTAATCTTGTGCAAAACTACAGCAGTTTTTCATCTGAACAAGCCATTCCCTGATAAGTGGGTAAATCTGCCTCAATAGGATAACTCTTGGGAAGCAAGTTACACATGGTATTGTGTTTGTAGAACTGGAGCCTTAGGGCCTGCAGACAACGCTGTTTCTGTTCTTAGCTGCAGTGGGAGCAATGTGGGCTTCCTGCTCTAAAAATCAAGACAATCCTTATATGTACTGTAATGTGCAGCAGCTCTTGCAGCTGCCATTGGAAGTGTCCCTAGAAATGCTGTCCCTCTGTATCATTAGTGAGGCTGAGCTGTAATCCGTCTCTCCTTTAGAAAACATGAATTGCTTTTTAATAAGTTTAACAGTTGGGATGCTCTAGAAACTGACTGCATCACTCACAACCTCTTTATCAAACTGTTTCCTGCACAAATACTCCTAGTTAAGCTGGTATTTCCAAGCTGAGTCAGGTTAACATCTGGTGTGGTCTGCAAAGACCAGCCTGCAAGCCCTTCATCTCTCCCTGCAGCCCTTTGCTGAGGCAGGTTGTCCCCTGGGAAGCACATCACAGAGGGTTTCTCCTCTCAAGTTATACCTCTGCCCCAATATGCTGCAGAACCAGGGCAAAGCTGACAGAATGTATGTGTATGGCTAGGCTTGGTGAACGNTCCCTAGCTTCTCACTAGCATCACCAGGGGGTCTGCAATCTCCCTGGCAGGATTTTTCTTTCTAGCAGTTCAATTCTTTCAGTCTCCCTGGACTGCTCTTTCTGGTTTGAACTTTTGGTATGATTTTCTTTCCACCCCAGCTACGGCTTCCACAAAAGAGCTACTCCAACGTGCTGCATACTGCACCACAGCCCTTGGCAAGGACCATCATGGTACCAAAGCTTGTGGCAGGTCACATCCTGTCACCCTCAGTGATGTCTCTATGGGATGTACTGGGATGGATAAGTAACATCATATGATGCATGAAAATTCTTGATGACTCTTTGTCACTGTGGTGGAGGAAGCATAAAAGCAAGAGTTACCCATTGGTTTTCCCATCTGCCCATGATGACAGCAGGTCCAAAGGATCGAGCAGGGTTCATGCTGGCACCGGTGTAATTGATCTAAAGCAGAGACAAAAGGTTACCTGGTATCACAGAATCAGAGAACCACAGTATGTTAGGGGTTGGAAGGAACCTCTGGAGATCATCTAGTCCACCCCCCATGCAAGAGCAGGAGAGCCTAGAGCAGCTTGCACAGGATGGGGTCCAGTCAGGTTTTGAACATCTCCAGAGATGGAGACTCCAGCAGCTCCCTGAGCAGCAAGGCTTGAAGATAGTTATTGAGTTTCTGATAGTCTTTGTGCTATGGGACCCCTGGGTTCTGCATGGCTGCTCATCTTGACTGCAAGTACTGTCACTCTCCTCAGTGGCCCTCCTGCTACTCCAAAGGGTTCTGGTGTGGATCCAGAGAGAATAAAACAGCTAGACAGCCCCAGCAGCTATAAAGGCCACAAAAGTTTTCCATTTACTTCTGAAGCAGTCATAAAGGCAGAGGGGTCTATTTTTTTTAAAGAGAAGCCATTAACTTACAGCAAATAAATGTCCAATTGCCACAGACAATCCAATTGCTAAAGCTACTGAACCGGTGACATCAGTTCGTTTGGAATCGCAGCTGGCAAAAATAGTAAAAACCAGCTGGAATGTAATTATCAGCTCCACCAGGAGGCCATGGCCAGCAGAAAGCTCCGGATGCACCTGGAAGAAGGGAAAGAAACACCAGAGATGAAACACAGGTGATTGTGGAAATCAGAAAGCCACCATACACAGGAACTATATTTCAATGCAAGGCATTTCCAAAAGGCACAGAGTGAAACTCAACAATGACATTTAAAGGTATTACTATTATTTTTATTATTTTTATCTTGAGAGCCATGGAAAACCACCATTGGACTGAGGAGAGAAGGCTTAACACTGACATCTAACAAGGACTTCAAAGTTTGACTGCAGAAGTCGAGTTTGTTTTTGCAGAGGGATTTGCAAATGCTGCACTTCCCCTTCACCAGGTTTTTTTTCTCCTTCTTGGGAGCACTGTAATTTACTATTCAATTATAAATTCATTAATTAGCCCTGACTTAATGAATTTAAATTTCAATTAAAAATTAAGCAGTGTGAGGCTCAAGTGCATTTTTAATAAGTCCTGCAACAGGGCTAACTGATGGCATTCCTTATGAGTTTGGAACAAAGCTGACATCTAAGCCACACTCTATTCCAAAAGTGTGTCAGTTTCAATTGATGTTTTTCCAATCCCCATCATAATGACAGAGAATTCATTTCCCCCTCCCCAGCCTAGACCAAAACAGCCTTGCATGCATATGTTATTTCGATGTGGTGTATAAACGAACATTACCTGCTGTCATCAGATTTTGGGGGGAAGTTCTAAGGAAAGAGAACTTCTATACAAAGAACAGCCACAGATACTAAGCTGCATGAAGCCCATCCCAAGGAGAGCTTTCAGCCCTCTCTTGATGGTGCAAATCAAGCAGGCAGCACTTCAAATCTCTACCTGAGCTCTTTTTGCTCTGCTTGACACTGCTTGTCCTTTCTTAGGCTCTAAGCTAGTCTAGGTGAAGAGCTGGAGGAGAAGTGCTTACTGCAGTGACTCCCAGGCCTCCCACCACGCTCTGTGGTGTGACCAGGTAGAGGATGCCTGCCCCCACAATGGCTCCCAGGCACTGGGCAAGGATGTAGAAGACAGACTTGGCCAGGCTGATCTTCCTCGTGCAGACCATGGCCACTGTCACAGCAGGATTAATGTGCCCACCGCTGATGTGCCCAAAGCACTGCACCATGGTTGCGATGCTGAGTCCAAAGCACAGGGAGATGAGCACCATGTCTACAGGTAAGGGCTTGTCTGCTCCACCCCAGTTGATGGTGGAACCCAGGCTGAGCAGGACAAAAATGAGCATGGCCAAGAATTCTGCTGAAACGGCTTTCCAGAAGGCCTGAGTCCAGACTCCTTTGAAGGCCACCATGATGCTCTCACACTTGCACAGACGTCCACACTTACTGAAAAGGAAAAGAAAGCTTCATCAGAAGTCACCAAATAAGCCTTGTGCTTGAGGGGATTGCTATCCAGCAGACTTTGGAGAGGAGGTGGCAATGCTAAGTTATACTTGGGCTGGGGCAAGCTTGGAGTGTACTCTCAGAGAACACTGGCCTTAGAGGATGACCACTGTTGGAGTGTCTTCAGGACACAGGGAAATTAACCACTCCTTGCAATGAGTCTCTCTGTAGAGCTTCAGTTCACAAAAAGTAACCTCTTTGTCTTCTGGAACAGGTATGAAAATGAGTGTGTTGTTCTACTCTAGCTGACCTCTGCCTGCCTTCAGAGTCTGTACAGCCCTACCAGTGGCCTGCTGGCCATCATGCTCATTAGATCACTGGGTATCTATCTTCTTTCTCCAAGCAAATCTGTACTATTCACAAAACCAGGCACAATCACTCAATAAAAAGCAGTATTTCAGTCAAACCCTAATGGTTTTGGTTACAGCCTAGCACTGGGAGGTTGCCCTAGGAGCTATAAGAGAAAGTCTGTTTGTTTGTACACTTCACACAGACCAATACATCAATCTGTATTTATGCAAAGAGCAGTTTCTTCACTGTGGATGTAGGGTAAAAATTGAATTCAGCCAGGAGAAGAGATGCAATCTTAAAACCTGACCTTTACATCAGTCATGCAATCAATGAAGTGCTTTATCTTGGGCTACAGGTGCCAAGTTAGCTGTGGAATACAGCAATATTTTCTGCATGTGAGGTGTGTAGAACTCTGTGTGGCTAATCTAGAAGTGTCTTGGTTTTCCTCTCTGTCTGATGAAGCTATTTTTCAGACTACACTGCCTTCCTGATGAGCTACAGTTTTGCTAGATGTTCAGATACCTACAAAAGTGGGTCACCAAAGAAAAGTTATTTGTGGTATTAATAAATGAGGAGAATAAGCCAAAAGGGAAGCATTTTAATGAGTTTCTAAGGAATGCTAACAAGATTCTTCTCTAAAAACAAAAGGGAAAAACCTCCATCCTCTCCAAAAAGGAGAAAACAAAAGAGTATTCAGCTGCTACATTTGGGAACAGAATTTCAAGTGGAAGATGGATGGATTTATGCTCAGTTATCTAAGGTAACTGAGCTACAATGCATATTTAATACCACTTACATCAAAAAGGAGCATAAAAGGCATGTGTGTCCTCTTCAAGTTATTGCAAGAGGAATGGCCCATCAATTTCTTAACAGTTGCAGTGAGTTAGGGAAAGGCAATTTAATCCTGTGACCAGCAAGTAATTTGTTTCCCTGTCTCATTTCTTTATGCTAAGTTACTGTGTATTTTGGATAGGTCATTTGGACTCTATCTCACTGCTCTAGACTCTCAGATGAGAACCCAAATTACATTCTCCCCTGTAAAGGGCTGTGGTGAAGTGCTTGTGCACTGATCCCAGAGGCTTGAGTGGCTCTTGCTCTTCTAGAGAAGAACTGAAGCCAGAACCTCAAAAGAGATTAAAGCCATCCCCAAAATCTTCTGACTTGGGGTTGATCTTAGAATCATAGAATCGTTTGGGTTGGAAGGAAGATGTTTTTGTAAGATCTCCTATTAACAGTCAGTTAATGACCAACTATCCCGACTAGACTTTTTGTTCACAATGACTCCAAAATCATTGCTGTCCCCAATGCTGAAGCTCAATGATCTTTGGTCATCCTCACCTTTGAACCCTACACCCAGATTCTCAGTGAAACCTAAAGGTTTACCTCTGCCACCCTCACTGCTTATTGATTCTAGTTATCTGAGCAAGACAGAGAAAAGCTCATTCTCCCAGGACATGGCCCAGGTGAACATGTTGTAGAGGGATGAAATATCTCCTGAAGCCTATGGAAAAGAAACTTGGGTGCACAGGCAGGGAAGTGGCACTCAGCCACCCTTTCATTCCCAACTCAGTTGGATTTCCCTGAGCTTTTGCCTGCTAAGTAAAATGCAAGCCCTGGGGTTACATTCCAGACTTCTACAAAGCTTGCAAGCAGCAAGGGCACTGTGGGGGGAAGGTAGGTTTTTGGTGGATGGAAGAGGGAAGAGAGTGTGTGTGCATGTGCATGCACTGGTGCAAGAGAGAGACAGGGAAGATCCAGAAGGTCACAGCTTCTGCTGAACTGCTGCTAGGCCTGTCTAGAAGGGAGCTACCCCTCGTGAGGGTCAGATCTCATACTGCTTCCCAAGGCCATGTCCAATCAATTCAGTTGGTGTTATTTTACGGAAGCCTAACTGAAACACAGGAGCTTGCTCATCAACATCACGTTTGTGTTCTTCTAAACCAGCATATTATATGAAAAAAAAAAAAAATCAAAATGCTAGAACTACACCATCAGCCATGCTTTGATAGTTAATGACCTAAACATCTATTTTTAATGCACACATTTTTCTGAAGCAGTCTCTTTTCCCATGATTTCAACACCCAGCAAAATGCTTAGCTGTCACAGCCAACATTTTCTTTCAAATTGCTCCCCTTTCTTCCCCACAGCCATGCCCCCTACAAATGTTAATAAAAGCTTAATACTGTGGTTGAGCCTTGAGTCCAGGCTTTCACTTAAATCCAAAGGCTATCAGCAACTTAGAAATCAACACCACCTCCAACACCCACTATATATTCAGCATGCAGTTAATTTAAAGGTTTGAGATGAGACAGAGTGATGGCTCTGGCAGCTCTGAAACCAAAAGGGGACTTTCCAGCAGCTAAAATTTGCCATCAAAATTGCAAAACAAATTTTTTTTTGGAGTAGTTGTTGTTCATGTTTGCCTATAGATAAAGTCCAAATGAAACAGAAAAACAGAAAGCCACTTTGATGTTATGGTCACACTTTAATATCATGTGTGGCCACACTTGAAATTCTCAGGTCTGCACTACAAGATTACACAGTGGACTCTGTCTAATAGGATGCAAGGTGGGTTTTTAGAGCTCATGTTGCCATCAGGGCTTCAGGCATGGTGATGGCTTCAAAGACTTAACAATATAAATAACAGCAAAGGCTTCAGTACACAAGTCAAATGCTATTTTTAATACTAGAATGGAATCATAGAATCATTAATGTTGGAAAAGACCTTTAAGATCATCAAGTCCAACTGTCAGCCTGTCACCACCTTGCCACTAAACCATGTCACTAAGTGCTACATCTACATGGTTGTTGAACCCTTCAGTAGTGACTCCTGGGCAGCCAGAGCCAATGCCTAACAACTCTTTCTAGGAAGAAATTTTTCCTGATATCCAATCTAAACTTCCCCTGGTGCAATTTGAGGCCATTGCCTCTGGTCCTGTTGCTGGTAACTTGGGAGAAGAGATTGAGCCCCAACTCACTGCAACCTCCTTTCAGGCAGCTGCAGAGAGAGCTAAGGTCTCCTCTGATTCTCCTCTTCCACAGACTAACCAACCTCAGTTGTTCAGCTGCTCCTCATAGCACTTGTGCTCCAGACTCTTCACCAGCTTCATTTCCCTTCTCTGGACACACTCCAGCACCTTAATGTCTTTCAATTCTTCCATTCCTAACTAGCATCATTTCAAGAAGGAGAGCAAACAGCCTGGACATGGACTTGCAGCCAGGCAGTCCACTGTCACACAGAGGATTCATGGTGTGGCAGCTCTTCACAGTGGCACCCCCACAGCACACCAGGGCCCTCCCCAACCTGTGCTGGCACAGAGGCTGTACCTCATGTGGGCATTAGGCACCTCCTTGCCACCCTGTGGGAAGGAAAGGGACAGGCTGCTGCTGCAAACCCAGAGCACTCTCTCCAGGATTGCTAATCACAGTATCCCAGTATCCCAGTCTGTCAGGGGTTGGAAGGGCCCTAGAAAGATCATCTAGTGCAACCCCCCTGCCAGAGCAGGAGCACCTAGACCAGCTCACACAGCAATGTGTCCAGGCAGCTCTGCAATGTCTCCAGACAAGGAGACTTCACAGCCTCCTGGGCAGCCTGCTCGAACATCATTCTCCTCATTTCCCAATACGGTGTCGAATGAGTGACTGACATGGACATCTCCAGGAGGTGGGAAGGGGAGGTTTGTGAGCCCGCTCAGGCAGGAAGGGTGCTCTCTGCACCCTTCTCTCTCCACCCTGGGACCTCAAGTGGCGAATAAACCAAAGCTCCGGAGCGTGGAGGAGAGATGTTTGCAACCCTCTGCTCCCCTTCGCACCTCCCCTCTTCAAACCTAAGGAAGACCGAAAGCCTCCGGCCGTGC
>VWZO01017924.1:46587-85356 GCA_013396975.1 Bucco capensis
CGCGGCGCGGAGCGGCCGCTCGGTCGCTCATGCCTCGCCGGCGGGCAGGGGGTGGCGGCGGCGGCGGGGCGGGGAGGGGGCGGCACGGCCCCGGGCATGCGGCTCCCGGCGGGACAGGGGCTGCGGGAGAAAGTGCTGCTGGAGCAGCGGCTGCGGGTCCTCTACCGCGATCATGTGAATATGCAGATGAATTCAGGGGGGTCGCGGCTGCTGGCTGGGGGAGAGAAAAAAAAGGAGGAGAAGCCGGGCTTGAGCGGAGCAGCGAGGGCTGCGCGGCACCGGGGAGCGCTCTGAGCACTCGCGCTTGCTGCTTTTATGTTAGGAGAAAAGAGTTGTTAAACATTGGAAGAGGCTGCTCAGGGAAGTGGTGGAGACACCACCCCTGGAGGGGTTCAAAAAACACATAGATGTGGCACTTAGGAACATGGTTTAGTGGCATGGGGGTGAGAGGTCGGTGTTTGGACTTGAGCTCAGAGATGTTTTCCAACCATAATCACAGACTCATCAAATCATTAAGGTTGGGAAAGATAATCAGACCATAATCATAGAACCATAAAATCATTAACACTGGAAAAGACCTCTCTGATCATCAAGTCCAACTGCCAACCTCTCACTCCCATGTCACTAAACCATGTCACTAAGTGCCATATCTGCTCAGTTTTTGAACACAGAATCATTAAGGTTGGAAGAGACCTTTAAGATCCAGTCCAGCTGTCAGCCTCTCACTCCCATGTCACTAAACCATGTCACTAAGTGCCATATCTGCTCAGTTTTTGAACACAGAATCATTAAGGTTGGAAGAGACCTTTAAGATCCAGTCCAGCTGTCAGCCTCTCACTCCCATGCCACTGAACCATGTCACTGAGTACCACATCTATATGTTTTTCAAACCCCTCCAGGGCTGGTGACTCCACCACTGCCCTGGGCAGCCTGGGCCAGTGCCTAACAACTCTTGCTGGGCAGAAATTATGATTCTATGATTCTCTGCCACATGCTGTATCAAAGGGGAAAAAATGTCTAAGCAACTCTGAAGCCAGGGAGCTCAATCCATCTAAAATGCCTACTAGTACCTTCCTAAAACTCTACTGGTTACAAAAAGAGGCAAAGTGATTTTTTTTTTTGTTGTTGGAAGCTGCTCAATTCAACGAAGTTTTGCCTTGTGTGGAAAGCCAATGGAGGCCACTGAAGAGAACTGTTGAAGTCAGACCATGGTACTGTTGAAGACATTTGGATGGTCCTCACCCTAAGATGAATTTGTTGAATCTGCAGCATGAAAAAAACCTAATAAAAATATTTTTATGCAATAAATATTTTAAGGGACATGTTGTTCAAGTGTTAAAGCAGGTTAAAATAGGATGGATAGGGAAAATACATCTATTGCCATGTGTCCATGCAGCAACAAAGAAAGAATCCAAATTTAGCATAAGGATCAGCCAGCCTGTGCTGGACACACTGGACCAGATAATCTTTCTGAACATTAGGAAACAATGCAAGAGCTTCTCTGGGCATGGAAACCATGAGAGAAGCTAATCCATTACCTTCTGCTAGGAGATTGTTAGTAATGATTTACCCCAGTGAAAAGGAAGTATAATCTATAACATCATCAATTCAGGATGGGCAAATTTCTACATACACAAATAAAACAACTGATGGCCATGTGTTAAATTGCAATCACAGTTTATGGTGATTCTTGCCTTCCTTTCTTTCAAGCTTCACTTCATTTGCGAGGCCCAGTCTGCAAATCCCTTGTGGTCTCCTGTGGCCCCTGGTGCCATAACTGTGCCCACAGCAGAGGGAGCATTAAACTCGTTGCCCATGGGAAAGGGTGGGGAGTGAGACCCATGTTCCTAGAATCCTTGGATGGGTAGCATGAGCTCATTAGCCTTCTGGCAGTCATCCTAGGAGAAGGACAACTCTGATTCCAAACCCGGGCACATGGAGCTCGTTTAGCCCTGTGAGGCCTTCCAGCTAAGAGGCTAAACCTCCATCCTAAGGACTTGGCTGCCAGCGTCCAAGCTTGCTAGGCCCTGGCAGATGAACCTTAGGACTAAAGGGTGGGTCCAGCTCTGTGCATGCTGTGTCTCACCTAAAAAAATCCATAGCTAGGCTGGAGGGTGCTATCTGCTATCCTCTTTTTATCAGCGCGCTTGGAAAAGGCGCTGAGGAGGAGCGTGGCTGGAGCTTTGTTCACCAAGCCTAGCCATACATACATACACTTTATTTGCACGTGTTTTTAGCTTTCAGGAGGGTGTGCAGCCATCATTACACAGCTCTGCTCTTTCTTCTGGTGCATTTGTTTCCTCAGCCTGTGCCCTTCTCAGCCTGCTAGAGTGACTCCAGAAACTTCCCATCCTAACACTGCCTTATTGACACATACATACTCCTATATACACTCAGATATTGCCACTTCATGTACTCCCAGACACTCTTCTGTGCCCAGGCTGCAGGATTTCAGTTAGGGTTTTCCTCTGCAGATTATTTTTTACCCCTGTTTCCTTTTCCTCCTCTGCCAGGAATTACTGTACAGAAACACCTGTGTCCTCCCTTGGTGTGGTTTGCATGTGCCACATCTTCTCCCACCTCCATTTGGCAAAGTCACTATCTGACTATTTCAGCCTTTCACTCCAAGGCTACTTCTGTCACACAAAGACCTTTCCTCTGTTGCTCCAAAAAGCACCTGTACAAGCCTCACAGTTCTTTCCAGTTTGGGAGCTGGCTGTTTCAAACCAGGGTTGAGTTTGCTTTCATAGCTTTGCCCTGAAACACTCTTGTTCTTTGGCACCTTGTGGGTTCTGCTCCTTGCCCCCTTTGTTTGCTCACAAACAAAATTCACTTAGCAAACCCAATAATTGCTTTTCCTCTCCTTGCAGAGAGCATTTATCTGCTCCTTTTGATCTGCAGAGCAGATCAGTGCCACGTGGAGAGGCCATAACATTAACAGCTTCTGTTACTGATACCATTCTTACCCTGCTAGGTCTTCTGGAGGATTAAACAAAGGTTGTGGCCACAGAAACAGGGCAAAGCAATGCTTCAGGCAGAGACCTGGAGCAAATGGACTGTGCCAGCTCTGATCCAACAAGCAATGTTCTCTTGAAGGCACAAAAGGCAAGGCAAACATCCCTTGAGATGGCACTGAACAACAGAGGAAAGCTGCCCCAGTTTGTTCAGGGATATATTTGGGTTGAGTTGGGATCACATATGGGTTTTTTTCGATTATTTTTTAAAATTTATAGATATTCATTTTTAAAAACCTGTCAAAAGTCATTGTGGACTTCTGCCCAAGGATGAAATATTCTTCCTGCTACTATGCTCTACACAGTTAAAGAAATAACTTACAAAAGAATATGTATGAACCTCTAAAAGATGTTAAAGCTCAGTCCATGTCTGAGGGGGTGTGGAAATGTGCAGTGCAGTCTGGCTGTGCCTCTGCTTCTCCTTCACTGAACATGAAATCTGAGTTCCTACAGTCATTTTTAGGGCATCATGAATTAAAGATCTCTGTAGGAACATAAGCCATGGTGAGAAGATGCTGCAACACGTAAGGCACATCCCTGTTCTGCCCAAGGACTGCCCAGACAGTTGATGTGTGCTGGATCTGGGATTTCAGTTTGGTCTGTTATGGAGGAGAGGGCACACTGCCAAAGGCAGGGAGGAATGTACAAACTGCTAATTCCAGCTAAAACAATATGAGGGAGAGAGGCAGGAAACCTCCCAGTGCTGGATTCTGTCACCTCACTGAATAGCAGTGTGGGAACAGTCCCTTCATGTGATGCTGAGCCTGATGCAGATCCTGCCTGGGCAGCTCTGTCAGACCATGCAAGACTGAAGCAGAGGGAAGAAAGACCAAAATCAAAAAAAAAGGACATAATTTAGAAGCATAAACTGTGTGTTTTCTCACTGCCTTAGTCCTATTCCACTTGTGTCCAGTGGATCTGAGCTGTTCTCCCTCATCATGTTGTTGTTAAGCTCCCCAGTTCTCAGCTCTTCTCTCAGCTCCACTTCAGGCTTTTAGATTCCAAAAGCAATGAGGCTTCCAGGCATGCATTCTCTCTTCCCCTCTCTTTCTCTGTGTGTTCCTGCCCTTTCCAACAGATCTGGAACCCAGCAGCCAGTTCCAGGTGCAGCTGATGGAGGATCAGAAATCCCAAAGCTGTTTAGGCTGCTGGCAGCCCCGTGAGTGGCTGCAGGTGAGTGCAGCAAGAGGACACTTGCTGCTGGCACCAGGGGCTCCAGGAGGATTTGCAGAATGATGGAGGGGCTTAGCTGCTGGTTTCAAAGTGCAGGCTCCTAGGAGACTAAATTCCTTTGCCCTTCTTTGGCTCCTGTCGACAGGAGCATTTGAGAGCAGGCTGGAAGCCTTTCCAAAGCCATGGACACTTGCAGCAAGTTCTTTCTTTTCTGACTGATTGAAAGCTTCATTCTGTTGCCACTAAGAAATCCTCCTCCCCCCACCCACAGACCAATTTGTGTTTTATGAGTTTGGGCTAAGCTTTGTCTACTAAAAGGATCTTACCTAAACCACCACTCAGTGCAATGTGATCTTTGCACATTTCTGAAGGTTTAACTTTCCTGTGGTGCAGTCTTGTTGCTTAGGTCATTCATCTGGGCATGCCTTGCTATCAGCCTGGGCCAGCTTTGGCTGCAGGGCTATGTTCTCCCTGACATTTAGAGCAAGAATTCCCTGGGAAATCAGTCAAGAAACCTGACATTGCTGCTGGCCAGGCTCCAGTGGGTTTAGTTTTACTCTCCTTGCCTATTTATTGTGGAATCTTTCTGTCCAAAGCTGCACATCGAGTTCTGTGCTGGAGAGGGAGAACTGAAAGGGACAAAATGATCATTCATTTCGGGGATTCATTCAGGCTTTTCAGGAAGGCTTGACAAGAAGCTATGCACTCAGATGAGTGCTGAGCTTCCTTAGCCCTGCTCTCTTACCTCGCATGAGACAATGTGGCTTGACTGCTGCTTTGCTCTCTTCTCCCACCTCTCTAGGCAGCATTTACAGGAGAAATAGCAAGGCAGTAAAGGAACTACCTGGAGGCTTTTCTTCTTTAGAAACAGTTTGATTTCAACATGGCATGGACAGGACCTTTACCAGTAATATGAAGCGGGGAAAGAAGTCCTTTTTCTCCTCTCCTGTCACAAATCCTATTGCAAAGAGCTGCCTCAGTGGCAGAGGCAGTCAGGATTTGATGACCTGGAGGGGAGGAGCTGGAAAGCAGCCCTGGGCACTCAGGGAGGGTGCAGGAGGCTTGGAAAAAGAAACACAGGTCAGCTGGAAATGGAGGAGAGAAGTAGCTCTGTGGTGGAGAGGGAGAAGCAGATGCAGCACAGGGTGCAGGAGGCTCTGCATGTGCCAGCCCAACATGCTGGTGGCCTGTGCACTGAGGCTTGGCTAGGCTTGGCCAGTGGAGAGATTTATCTAACTTTGCTAGGTGAGACACTGAAATCCAGTTAAACACTCACAGGTTTTATCAGCCACAGGAAATGTAGTGTTCCACTTTGTATGCATCACTGCTGTATGCTCAATCAACAGCCAGCTCTGTCTCCTGACCAGTCTGAGTTGCTCTCCCTTACAGTTCTGCTTCTGTTTCTAAGCTCCTTAGCTTCAAGTGCTCAGCCTTTTCCCTCACCACTGCTTCGGTTTCCTACAGAAAGGAAGCTCACTCAGAGAATCATGGACTCTAAGATTAGATGGCAACATCATATTTTCTCATTAACTTTACATATGGTAGACCTCATGAGCTCAATCACAGAATTGGTTAGATGTATTTCACAAAAAAAGATCCATTCTTGATTAGAAAACTCAAGGGATAGACAATCTACTCATTGCCTTGGTAGCTTATTCCCAAGACTAATCATTTTCATCAGCAGAAATGGTCCTTGTCTCTAAAATGAGTTTGTGTGACTTCATCTGCCATATAGAAGTTCTTACTCTGTTGCTCTCTCCCAGATTAAAAAGCCTCTTGTACTTCTACCATCTCCCCATGAGGAGACTTACATAATGTGAGCAAGCCATCTCCTCATCATCTTTGATAAGCTAAGCAGACTGAGCTCTCAGAGTCTCTCACTCTAGCTCTTATTTGTGGTTTCATCACTTTTCCAACATGCTTCTCTAAATGTATTTTTAATATCTGACTCTCTCCTCTCCTCTCCTCTCTTGTCTCTTCTCTCTTGTCTCTCCTCTCCTCTCCTCTCCTCTCCTCTCCCTCTTTTATCTTATTTTAATTCTATGTAAGTATTTATGTATCTATTCATTTCTCCTTTTGGACTCCATTAAGGATGCTGATGTGGAGCAAAGTTCCAGTCTTGGAGGGTTACATACTCACCTGAGTTACAGGTAAATGTACTTTACTGGAAAACTGTAGAATTTCAGCCACAAACAGCAAACAAAATGTAAAGCAATAGAGCTGAAAGCAAGAGATCACAGTGTAGCCCAAATATCAAACAGTTAGGCAAATGTGTCAGAGATTTCCATCATGATCCAAAGCAAGGAATTTTTCACCAGGAGTCTGTCTTGGTTAAATAACAAATAACTGGAGCACAAGCCTTTCCCCACTGTTTCTTTGTGTGTAGAAGATGCTGAGAGTCCTAGACCATTTCAGAAGTTTGGGCACACCATTGATTCACTTGGGTTTTGTGAGGAAGCCAACAAGAAAAAGAAAAATAACCAAAAAAAAAAAAAGAGCCTGGGAAGGCCTCTCACTGTCCAGTCTCAGTGGTTTTGTGGCTGTGCCAGGAGAAGGGGTCAGAGCACAATGGCACTCAAAAGCTGGAGACTTTACATAACGAGTTCCCAGCTCCTCTGGGCCTGCTTCTGCAAGCAAGGCAGCACTGAGAGCAGGTTCCAGCTACAAAGGTGTCACTTGGAGAGCTTATTTGCCTTTGGTAAATTAATTAAAGGAGTGCCTTGGTGCTTGGAGGCAGAGGGGAAAAGATGGAAAGCAGAAATGAAAATGTTAAAAAGAATCTCTTGAAAAGTCCCAAAATATCCTTTCTCCTTCTCCATGGCTTACTCAGAAAGGTATGGGCTTGGCAGAGCAGCTTCTGCTGCTTCCAGTTAAAGAAGATTTAGAGGTATCTTCTTACACTAAAAAGCTGCTAGGCTCTGTTTGCTAAGAACTGGGCTCTTCAGTCACCATCCCTGCAGGGGTTCAAAACCATGTAGATGTGGCACTTAGTGACATGGTTTAGTGACATTGGGGTGAGAGGTTGATGCTTGGACTTAATGATCCTACTAGCAGGTCTCTCCAATCCATTCCATGTTGATTTATATCCCTGTAAATGATCTGAGATGGCCAGGATCAACCTGCTCTGCTCCTACACCTTATGGCTCAGAATGCTGGTTCTGGAATGCAAATGATATGGACACTTCAAACCTGCAAACGTTGAGAAATCAGCAGCACTGGCAAGTTCTGTGGAAATTGTCCTTTCTGGAAGGAATTTGACAAAAAAAACCAAAACTCAACCCTGAGACAGGAGGAATTTCTACATGTGAAGGACAAGACAGCTCTGGGTGCACAGATGGTGACTGACAGTACCATACTCTCAGGCAGGCTTATTAGTGCAGCTTCAGTGCCATAATGACATAGATGTGCTGGGCTGGAGCTGGCTTGCACTTGACAGCTGAGAGCAAATTGGCAATTGCTTGCACCCATTTGTACTGACATACTTAAAGAGGGTGGGAAATTGTGGTGTGGGAAGACAGAGGAAACAACAGTTCTATATCATAGTCATAATAATAAGGAGTTATGATCATGGCCCTGAGATTTTTCCCTTTGCCTTTGTAAGGACTCTTTGCCCTCTCTCAGGGTTGTTAATCACATCACCTTCTGAAGATGAAGAGAAGAAAGTAACGCAGTCTCCATGTCACTGGTAGGCTCCACAGAGCTCTACAAAGCATGGCTAGGAGCTAAATCCTGAGAGTCTCTAGCAGCCAGGACAGCTGGAGATTGTCACAAGGGTTGGCAGGAGCTCAGGAAGGGCTGGGGGAACACAGCCCTAGCCCTGGTGTCTGAGAGAAGGCAGAAGCTTGCATGCCTGGATGGGACCCACTGCTTCTGCAGAGCATCACTTCATTTAGGGCTGCTGCAGCAAACTGAACCAGCTTCTCTTGGGCTCAGACAGCAAGACTCTCCCCCAGTCTCTGTCTGCTCTCCTCTGTACAGAAGGAGCCAGAGAGACACTCTCCCCTGGTCAGAGGACCTGGCACTGGTTTTGTGTTGAGGCAGTGCCTGGGCAGGCTTGACAGATGCACAGTGTTTTGAAACAGAGCTTGCATTCTTAAGGCTGCCAACTGCCCCTAACAGAGCTGAACGATGCACTTCATGGCTGGAACAAAGCTGGGAAGCCCCTGGCTTCCTCCAAGTCACTGGAAGGAAAACATAAAGAAAGGCCATGACCATCCTATGAGTTAAATTCCATCCTAACACTTGATTTCTAACCCCAGCTATTTAGCCACATAGATAAATGATTTTAGAAGAAGGCATAATTACCTTTTATTTACAGTACCACTTCAGCAGTGGGAAAATAGAGACAGAGAGCAGTTCATATGTGTCCAACAGGCCCATGAAGTCACAGAACCTGGAGGAAGATCCAGCTCTCTGAAGTCCAAGTCTGTTACTCCAGCCACAAGCAGAGGCACGTCTGATATAGAAGAAACCTGTGGGGCTGGCTGCAATTAGCTACAACACCAGGAGCTCAGCACTTCTCCCCTCAAATAGGTTCTTTTTATGAATAACAAATATAATTTAAGCCATTTTCATTAAAGTAAACAGCATGACTGTTTCCTGCACCTAGCCAGCCACACATACACATTGCAGAAGGTAGCTGAGCTGATGGACATGCTTCCCTTGCTGGGTGCTCCTGCCTTGCTCTCTGAACTGTGCATGAACTGCCTGATACAGCACTGGTGCAGCCTCATTTTGCATGAAGTGCAATAACATATGGTCTGATTTTGGACATCAGGTTCCAAGGTCAAACCAATTTAGGTTTGAAAGCACCACAGCAGCTATGCAGGTGATAAACTGATATTAACATTACAGCTAAAAAGACTTATCTGATGTATTAGTAGCCTGGAGGCACATACAACAAAGACTTTTATCTATAACCTACATATACAATACCAAGCTCTAGTCAAATATTTTCCTCTCAGACTTCTGCAAAGTGCCATCTTGTGATTTTCATTGAAATTTAAATGACATTTAAAATCCAAGTGGTGATCTCCAATGGCAGGTAGAACAGCCCCAGGTAGAACAGCCCCAGGTAGAACAGCCCCAGGCAGCAGTGGCTCTAATAAGTTTGGCCTTCTGGGGGACTTAGCCCAGAGGACAGCTCAGGATGCAGTGGCATATTTGGCTGCACACCTCTGGCATCCAACAAGCAACAGGTGACCAGTTTTAGAAGAGCTGGGCTGAATGGCTGTGTCTGAGCTCTGCAAGTCAAATCCTACCTGGAAACACAAAGCTGCTGACAAATACAGCAAAATCTGACAATGCACATCTATGCAGTTTAATTCCTTCTCCCTCCCTTCCTCCCTCCTTCCCTTTCTTTCCTTTCTCTGTTTCCTCTTTCTCTTTTCTTTCTTTCTTTTGTTTCTCTCTTCCTTAATTCAATTGTTTTTAATTTGTTATTAAATAAAAGTATTTTATTAACTTCAGTCATACAAATGCTTATTTAACATTTACTTAAAATAACTTTATTATCTCAAATCCCATTTCACTTTAGAAGCAAGGGCAATAAGGGATATCAGTTTTCCCCAAGGAGGTTTTTATTTCAGGAGGGGAGCAGGACTGTCTGGTGTTTGGGAGAGCCAAGTGAGCACTCTGCTCCCACTCCAGCCCTCCCATGGCCTTTCCAGCACATTTGACTTGCCCTGACACCCAACCTGCATCCAAGATGTGCTTAGATCTCTTTAGATGGAGAAATGTTCATAACTAACAAACATTTACTGTAATGAAAGCCCTAGGATAAGTATAATTGCCCCAAATCTTGTGGAATATATTTTCATGCCTCTTCTGCATATGTTCAATAGCATTTTCTGAGGAAAACAAACATCTGTGCACAGTTGTGGAGGTGAAGGTTTAGACACGTGGGTGACCTTCAGGTTTTGGTTTTACCTAGTAGTCTTACAAAATATAAGCCAAGTTATAGCCCAATCTCACACTTTGACCTTTGAAACACTTCCTTTCCAAAATAGAGGTTATCTTTTCTGCTGCAAATTATGCCTTCATCACTTCTAATCCCACAAGTCAGATAGCACAGTCCCACTTCAATTATGCTAAACTCTGATGTTAATTTCAAATCATGTAACTTAATTCCTGGCAAAGCAGGCTGGTGATTTTCAAAATGTGGTTAATGAGGCAAAAATACAATCTAGGTTCTGCTACTGAGAGCATCTGACTCCCTGAAGATGGCTGTGGAGAGGCTCCTCTTTACAAAAGGCTGGGCTACATTTTCCAGAAATGAATTTTTAAGTGCAGTTAGCAGCTATGAAACTTGGGGTTGAGCATGACAAAGAACTTAAATGACTTTCACTAGAGACACAGAGCAACAGTGCAGCTAGAACAATTAGGCTCCTGTGCACATTCATGCTTTGAAGGCTTTCAGCAGTGACCTCCCCTTCTAAATCACCAATGCAAACCATACCAGATTTGCCTGATGACAACCCAGGGACCTGATGTCTTTGTCCATGGATGCATCCAAACCAATGGCATTTTCTCCCTCATTTGCAGAAGCCAAACATTTGCTCATAGATTCTTTCACCACCCCCTTGACTCAGACGATAGCTTGATCTAAGACCAGGGAGCAGATGAAACAGCTCACACAAGGAACAGTGTGACCAAGGCATCCCTGCTCCTCCTTGTTCATTCTGAACACCTGCATCTCTCCACACCCTCTGGTGGTGGTGGTTTGTGGGATTCTTTAATCTCCTCTTTGCTCCATGGGCCCAGGTTGGCTTTGACTATGGGATGAACACTATCTTAAATATTGAGACCACAGGATGCATCATGTTCACAGAATCCCAGTATGTCAGGGGTTGGAAGGGCCCTAGAAAGATCATCTAGTGCAACCCCCCTGCCAGAGCAGCATCACCTAGACCAGCTCACANGGGCTCTTCTCCAACAGAGCAGTTCCCAGTCTGTACTGATCCATGGGCTTGTTCTTTCCCAGATGCAGTACTTTACACTTCCCCTTGTTAAATTGCATTAAGTTTCTCCCTGCCCATGTCTCTAGCCTGTCCAGGTCACTCTGGATGGCAGCACAGCTCCTGGTGTGCCAGCCACTCCTCCAAGCTTGGGATCATCTGCAAACTTGCTGAGGGAACACTCTACCCCTTCATCCAGATCATTGATGAATATATTGAACAGATGTTGTTGCTTCTACTGTAAATTAAAGTGTTAACTTGAGTGTATGTGGCAGTTCTCTGGAAGGAGGGTTGTGCTAGCTCCAGGGCATCAATCACAATGGGGTAGTGGACTGGGACCTCAGATCACAGGTTTACCCAAATTTACTCTGCTCAACAGTGGAGCTGCTGTGTTATTTGTAATTTTAAGTCTTTGTATTCCAGAGCACCTTTTATTAAAAGCCAATCAGGTCTAACAGCAGCTACAGCCTAATGGCAATCAAACAATCAAGCCTTGCAACTGAGAACTCTGCAAACATCTTAGAAAATCAGCCAATGTTTCTTTATTAATAAGGGACAGAAAGTAAAAAATACATCCAAAAATAGCTTCAAAACCACTATGTAAAGCAGACACACGACAGAAAGAGTCATGCTACTCTGAAGGCTTTTTTCTTCAACCATTAAAAGAACATTAGGTAAGCTAATGCAACAGCTATCACTTCCACAGTACAATCCATAAGGGTAAAAGCAGCTTTTTCAGACATTTTAGTGCAATTTATGCTGTTTAGAGGTCTTTTTTTTGGTGCATTTTCCTATAATTTAATGTCAATTGATGCCACTTTAGCTTATAACATCTCCACTAAGCCAAGACAACTCCACTTAGCAGCAACTTTGCTTCCTTTCAAGGTTAATATCATAGTTGTTTTGAATTCCATAACGATAACTACCTAGTAGAAACCTCAAGCTCTTCTGGTGCTATACAATTGGTGATGTGTAATTGAACATTAAGTAATCCAAGTAATAGAAGTTGTAGGTCAGTTGTCTCTCCTCCTCAGACAGTTCCTTTAAGTATTGCCTTACTACTTCTGCACTTGTTCTCTCATCAGAGGAATGTCTGTCTTTGAATCTGGGAAACTTCAGCTCAGCTGGAGCACCTACCAGCTGCAAAAAGGAATTGGCATCTTCTTCCAGGGTCTCAAACTTCCCTATGAAGTCATAGTTGATGAGGCAGGGATAGCAGAGCTTACTGACTTGCTCCCAGTGAATGTCCATTCCTACTGGGCGATGGGAATCTAACAGATACTGGATAAACTCCCTGAACTTCACTCCTGATCCTGTCCTCAATGCCTCTTCATTAGCATTATGTCTATATTTCTTAATTATTGCCTTCCCAAACACTGGATGGTAATAGCTGTTTGGATGTTCAAACTTGTCCCTGAAGGCAGACACCAATCTCTCCATAGGATCACGTACAAATATCATCTTGGTGTAGGTGTCCAAGCGTGTGGATATCCCTTTCAGGTCATAACTGTCCAGTTTCCTTAGATGCTTCCCATAGTGCACATCATCATGGGAAATGTTGTGTGTTGAAGGGGCAAGCCCATGGAGCACCATGAGGACCCTCTTCCAGTTGGAGCAGCCTGCCTTGGGCACTTCACAGTAGAGGACCTTGTGCCTGTCCTCCACATAAATCCTCGACACGAGGGGCACCAGGTGGGTCTGCAGCTTCTTCCTGCTGCTGTAGCTCTTGCAGAAGCCCTGCAGGAAGGACCTGCGCCTCGCCTGGGTGCTGGCCACATCCTTCCACCTGCCACCCTTGGCTAATGTCTGGTTTACAGAGTGCAGAGCAGGCAAATACACTCTTCTCCCCAGGCTGAGAGGTGACTCACTCTGCTGCTGCTGCTCAGGCAGTTGGCTAACCAAGGAGGCAGCCACCACAGCAAAGGGGTCAGCCTTGCCCCACCAGTGCCGGCTGCCCAAGAGGGACATCTTGTGCATGCTCCTGCTCCAGGTTGCTCTCCTCGGTGTCCTTGGAGGTGGGAGGGTGAAATCCTGCAAACATGGAAAGGAGCAGAGCTTACAAGGCAGTGACAGCCCAGCCCAGCTCAGCCCATACACTTTGCAACAGCCCCAGGAATGGTGGTGTGCACCTGTGAGCAAGCCACACTCACTACTACAAAGGCTCTTCTGAACCACTTGACTGACACATCTAATTTAGCAACAAGCTGGGCTAATTGTTAAAATACATGCTTCTGAAGCTCACCTATTAGCATGCAGTAGGTCTCCCTATGAAAATAAATCATAGAATCACAGAATTATTAAGGCAAGGAAAGATCACCAAGTCCAGCCATCTACCTCTCACTCCCATGCTACTAAACCATGTCCCTAAGTACCACATCTATATGTTTTTTGAAGCCCTCCAGTTTGATTCCACCACTGCCCTGGGCAGCCTGGGCCAGTGCCTAAGAACTCTTTCTGGGGAGAAATTTTTCCTAACATCCAATCTAAAGCTCCCCTGGCACAACTTGAGGCCACTTCCTCTTGTCCTATCACTGGTAACCCAGGAGAAAAGACCAAGCCCTTGCTCCAGCCTCCTTTCAGGTAGCTGTAGAGAGAGATGAGGTCTCCCCTGAGCCTCCTCTTCCTCAGGCTAACCAACCCAATTCCCTCAGCCAGTCCTCACAAGACTTATGCTCCAGAGCCCTCCCTAGCCTCCTTGCCCTTCTCTGGACACACTCCAATGCCTCTGGGTCCTTTCTGGAGTGAGGAGCTCCAAACTGAACACAGGATTAAAGGTGTGGCCTCACCAGTGTCCAGTCCAGGAGGACAACCACTTCCCTAGTCCTGCTGGTCACGCTATTTCTGATCCATGCCAGGATGCTGTTGGCCTTCTTGGCCACCTGAGCACACTGCTTAATCACACCCTTTAAGAAATGAGAAGTGCCTCACACAAGGAGGCTGAAAGTCCTGGTAGGGGCAGCTGGGTGCTCTCCTTTACCTAACAGATATTCCCCCCAGGACAGCACTGGTTCTGTTCCATGGCCACTCTCCGGAGTGCACTGGCACAATCACGCTAAGAGCTGCTGGATCTGCTGCCAGTGCTGTGACTTGGAGCAAGTCTTGTCCCCCAGTGGTGGTAGGGGGTAGGGACAAGGCTGTCCTTGAGAGGTGCAGCAGGTTGTGTACATTTCACCTGAGAATTAACCCCCAGTGAAGTGTTTCTGCCTTGCCAGTGATCCTACAGAGTTCATTGACATGAACACATTGTAAAGGAAAGTAAGAAAGGAGGACTGAGAGGGAGATGGCCTGGCAGCATGGCTGGAGAGGTCACCCTAGGGCACCCAGGGCATTTACAACCAGTGGAACGCAAAAATGGAGATGAGAAACAACTGTACTCTTTCCCCATAAACCTGACCATCCCCCTGAGAAGAGAGAAACCTGTGCTTCTGCTTACATGGCAGTGTTTCTCACATTAGTGGCTGTGGTAACAGAATTAGTGGCTGGAAACAGAATCTATTGTCTGCAGATAAACACACTTCTCTTCCAGCATAAACAAGACATCTTGGTCTTTTAGAAGTAGTAAGAAAAGTTTCAGATGCAAACTGAAGAATATCAATGTATATTCAGGCATGAAGAATTCCATTTCCCCCAAGTTGCTTTAGAAGAGACTGTAAGATCTCTAGAGGTCTCAAAGCATTTCTCCCCTCAATCACAATTAGCATTTAATTAAAATTAGATGACTTTGTTGGTAAATAAAAAATAAACAGGAATATCTAATGCACTCTAGATTGGCAAATCTCTCAAATCTGTGCTTACCTGTGTTCTGTTGGGGGATATGCTTTAGGGGTGAACTCTGTAGTATAGTAGAGTAGGGTTAAGGGTTGGACTTAATCATCCCAAGGGTCTTTTCCAACCTGAATGATTCTATGATTCTCTGATTCCTATCCTTTTAAAATATATTCCTATGTTCAATTTTACAACAAAAATATGAATACTTAAGCACTGATTGCATTCATGAATTACTGTGGCACAAGACAGGCTTACAAAGGGGATTATCTAGTGCACACTCCCTCCTCAGTCTGTCCCATTTTCACTGAGGAGAGCTAAGCCATGTTCATCATGGTACAAGAACATGCCCGAGTTCACTCTCTAGCATGTTTTTTGGTATAGTTTTCCTCTTGGTATGCATTAATCTGCAGGCAGTGCCACAGATGAGCAGTCTGCCACCCAAACACTAACTAGTTCCAGCCCCATCCCTGCTGGAAGCAGAGGAGTAATGAGACAGAGCAGTGCTGTGGTCAGGGCTAGGTGCACTGGCCAGAACATCAGTTTTTGTTAACTTGACCTTCACACTTCAATTTTTGCCTGTCTTCAAAACCAGGAAAGGTAATAATTGCCTACCCCATGTGAATATTGTGATTCCTAATTTCTGATTAACACTGGTGGAAAACCTTTGTCATTTTACAGAGCCAGGAGGAACTCTGGGATAAAAACCCCAATAAAACACGTAATTCTGTGCTACAAAATGGGATACCAATGAACAAATTACCTCTAGCCTTTGTCCCTACCATCAACACATCGAGAAGTAGATGAATAAAATGGCTTCAAAGGCAAACCTTAGGTTTAAATCAAAATGATGGCTACTCTTGTGAGTTCAGGACATCTGCAGAGGCAGGGAGTTGTCTGATGAGTGGTCCTTAGCACATCTCTCTAGTTAGCATTAGCTTGTCCTGTCAAGTTCTCCCCTTTAACTGCCACAATTCTTCTACAAGAAAAATGAAGTAACAAAAAATATGAAAGTGCCAAAATACCTGATTAATTATCTGTTGTTGTAATTTTTCTCCAGACTCTGAAAGAGAAAGAAAATTAGTTTGTTCATATTTTAATAAATATGATCGTGTATATGCAGAATAAAATCCAGTAAATTCAGCCAAAAAATAATCAAACCTTATCATCAAGAAAAAGAATTTAACATTCACAAATGACTGGAAACTTCCACATGGAAATCCACCTAAAGTAAAAGAAACACAAGCCCCTCTTAGTCAAGATGTGATAAAAGAAAGATTGAGATAGGTAGGGAGCAAATCACAGAATCACCAAGGTTGGAAGAGACCTCTAAGATCATCAAGCTCAAATATCAGCCTATCACCACCATGCCACTAAACCATGTCCCCAGAATCTTGCTAATCTGGAACACCACAAGAAATTACAAGATTCAAGGTGAAGACAACAAATTTCTAATATGCACCATGAAGCATCTTGATGTTAGAATAGAATCATAGAATCCTAGACTGGGTTTGGGTTGGAAGGAACCTCTGGAGCTCATCTAGTCCAACACCCCTGCAGTGGGCAGGGACATCCCCAACTAGAGCAGCTTGCCCAGAGCCCTGGCAAGCCTCACCTGGAATGCCTCCAGGGATGGGAACTCAACCACCTCCCTGGGCAACCTGGGCCAGTGTTCCACCTCCCTCGTGGGGAGCAACTGCTTTCTAATGTCCAGTTTAAATCTACTCTTCTCCAGTTTAAAACCATTGCCCCTTGTCCTTTCCCTCCAGGCCTTTGCAAACAGGCCCTCTGCAGCCTGCTTGGAAGTTCCCTTTAGGTACTGGAAGGTCACTAGTAGGTCCCCCAAAGCCTTCTCTTCTCCAGGCTGAACAATCCCAGCTCCCTCAGCCTGTCCTGCTGTGAGATGTCCCGCTACATGTTCACGTGCCTGAGGGACTGGCAGCATACAGCTCAGGATTTGACCACTGGAGGAGAAAAGCAGCTTTTGCCATGCCCCTAAACTAAAACGATGTGCCTGTGTCAAGAGTGAGGTTAGGCACCAGCTGGCTCAAGGGAGAGTTTCTATCCTGGCAATAGCCACAAAGTGGCAAGTTGAATTACGGTCTTGCTTCCCTATTCTCCTGCAGTGTCCTTCAGCATGCTCCTGAAGACATGATCAAAGCCTACACAGAACCTGTTTTCCTCCCCCTGCTTTTCTGGGACCCTAGCAAGGCAAGAATGACACCACAACCTAGTCCTTCCTTTCAGAGCAAAAGGGTCAGTATGGCTAGGCTTGGCGAACGAAGCTCCAGGGAGGGCTCCAGCCATGCTTCTCCTCAGCGCCTTTTCCAAGCGCTGATAAAAAGAGGATAGCAGATAGCACCCTCGAGCCTGAGCTATGGATTTTTTTAGGTGAGACACAGCATGTGCAGAGCTGGACCCACCCTTTAGTCCTAAGGTTCATCTGCCAGGGCCTAGCAAGCTTGGACGCTGGCAGCCAAGTCCTTAGGACAGAGGTTTTATTAGAGTGTCCTTCTCTTAGCTGGAAGGCCTTCCAGGGCTAAACAAGCTCCATGTGCCCAGGTTTGGAATCAGAGTTGTCCTTCTCCTAGGATGACTGCCAGAAGGCTAATGAGCTCATCCTACCCATCCAAGGATTCTAGGAACATGGGTATCACTCCCCACACTTTCCCGTGGGCAATGAGTTTAATGCTCCCTCTGCTGTGGGCACAGTTATGGCACCAGGGGCCACAGGAGACCACAAGGGATTTTCAGACTGTGCCTGAAAAAGGGTCAGTAATTCAGCCTCATTTACTGTTTCCAGGCACTTGTTGTCAAAAGGGCAGCTGGGATCATTTACTCTGCTACTGGAGGCCATCCACGTGGATTGGGGAAAGGCAGGAATTTGGCACTTACCTATCCAGCTGGGCTACGTGTACCCAGAGGGGGTTTAAGTAATACTGATAGGACACTGGAACCTCTCAGGATCACTAACTGTCAGGGGTGCCTGCCTAGGATGGGTGGCTGCCACCTCCAGCAGAGGAAAGGAGACTCCATTCCAACAGAATTTTTTCCTTCTGATATGTGTGACACAAGGCAGAACTTTTTAAATGAGATGAAAATATTTTAAGTGTCAAAATACAGTATAAAGACTCTAAAAAGCAAAGGGAAATATTCTTCCTTCCTCATCTCTGAGAACACTCCTCAATGACAGCATTACAGATAATTCAGAGAATCACTTTAGGCTGTATTTTAAGACTGTCTCCTATGATAATTATTCCCTGCATGCTTTTGTTGTGGTTTTATTTGTGAAATAGGAAAATTATTCTTTTTTTTTGGCTGAAAAACCCCATCCCAAACTATCATTTAGGGGAAACTTCTCCAAATACATTCCCATATTTGCTGAGTTTGTCTTCGGGAGAACTCAAATTCATTCTTGTAACTAGGATTTTAACCAAATAGATAGCTGGTAATAAAAGATTAAAGCAGTATGTGTTTTTATTATTCTCTAATGATACACAAGCTGCTAGAAAAGCAGAGTGTTTGAAATCTCTGGTTAGATCAACACTGTTTTTGCTCAGAGGTTTGTGGACTTTGAATACTGATGCTTTCCTGTTTCCCACTACATTTGTTTTTAGGCTATTTTGATTCACTTTAAAGGAATTTTAATAACTTTCTGTTGACAGCATGGACAGCTGGTCTGGAGAATTAGTGAAAATTCAGTTGCTGACTGAGGAAGGAAGTGACATCAATGAGTTTCTAAAGTCAGCCCTGAGGGGAAAGTGCTCTCCTCCAGAGTAGCCTTTCATGCCACTGCATTGCCAGTGGTGCCTGCAGATGCAGATTGCATTATCCAACTTGTGCTTTCTACCTCTGACAAAGACAACAAAAAACAACCAAAGAGAAAGACTGGGAAAGACCTTTGTGGCCATTCCTGGCACTGCTGAGGAAAAGGTGGAGAAGAAGTGATGGTGTGTCTTGCCTTGTTCACTCTTGACTCTTTTGGAAATTTAAATCACAGAATCACAAAGGTTGGAAAAGACCTCTAAGGTCATCAAGTCCAACCATACCTATCACTACCATACCACTAAACCATGGCACGAACTACCACATCTAAATGTTTCTTAAAGCCCTCCAGGGACAAGTACTACGGTATGAAGGAAAAGGCAGCTGCAGAAGTGTCTGTGTATAGACCAGTAAAGATAACATGAGTTAAACAGGACAGAGAGATTGACTGGGCTGTCAAGGATAGAAGAGAGATCGAATTTAAGGTCACCAGCAAACTGAATCCTGTGCTCTCCATTTATTCCCAGATGAACCTTGTCCTCACTGCAGAACAACTATGTAAATTTGGCAGATGCAGCAGGTGTGCTCAGGAGAGACCTTGGTCTTGAACAGCAGAAATGTTGCCAGTGAGGGTGGAAAGGCATTTGCACCACTATATGGGGAAGCCCAGGCACAGTCTGCAAATCCCTTGTGGTCTCCTGTGGCCCCTGGTGCCATAACTGTGCCCACAGCAGAGGGAGCATTAAACTCATTGCCCACGGGAAAGGGTGGGGAGTGATACCCATGTTCCTAGAATCCTTGGATGGGTAGCATGAGCTCATTAGCCTTCTGGCAGTCATCCTAGGAGAAGGACAACTCTGATTCCAAACCCGGGCAGATGGAGCTCGTTTAGCCCTGGAAGGCCTTCCAGCTAAGAGGTTAAACCTCCATCCTAAGGACCTGGCTGCCAGCGTCCAAGCTTGCTAGGCCCTGGCACATGAACCTTAGGACTAAAGGGTGGGTCCAGCTCTGCACATGCTGTGTCTCACTTAAAAAAATCCCTAGTGCAGGCTCGAGGGTGCTATCTGCTATCCTCTTTTTATCAGCGCTTGGAAAAGGCACTGAGGAGGAGCGTGGGTGGAGCCCTCCCTGGAGCTTTGTTCGCCAAGCCTAGCCACGACAACAATGATGGGGAAGCCTGCAAGGTCCTGGTGTGTACTGTGCTTCTGTTTTAGGAGGAAAGCTGCAAAAAGCAGTAAAAAACGATTAACAATGCCTAGAGCAATGAAAGAGGAGTCAGTTGCCAGCTGATGGCTAGCAGGAGGGCAGCAGAAGGCTTTGTCATTGAAAGAAGCCAGGATTTCATCCTCAGAATTCTCTTACAGAGACTAGTCACTAATTTGTGTTGCAGTTATGGTACCCTCAAACTTGAGAAGGATGTTTCTGTTTGGGTGCCCTGTGATCACTTCTGGTGACCATCAGCACTCACGAGGACAGGAGAAGCTCTGTTAGAGACAGTCGTCATGGCTAGGCTTGGCGAACGAAGNTAGAGACAGTGCTCCAAGTTGAAAGGCCATGAGTCAAAGGGACACTGATAAAAGCATTACATGCCAGCCAGACCCACAGGCAGCATATCTGCTAGTCTCACGAAACACAGGTGATTTCTGAGACTTGCCAGAAGTTTCATTACAGGTAGAGCTACACCTGCTAAATTCAAAGTTCAGGACAGTTTTTCCAGAGCCAGGGCAATGAGGGAGCAGCTGATGTTAAGATGAATGGATGTATCAACATCAAAACCACTGGGAAATTCATTGCCATCTGGAAATGCAGGTGATCTGCCCAGCAAATAGCAGGTGCATTCCAGAGACACATCTTCTGCAGCTCAAACTCCATGTGGATGGCTTGCTCTTCTCCTAGATTTCTCCTGAACCTGCTTTTCTCTAACTATCATCTGGCAAACTCTTTCTAAATAGGCTGAAATCTTGAAAACACAAGCAAATCAAAAGGCCCTGATCACAGACAGCTACCCTTCACTGATACTTTGACTCAAAATACGTATTTACCAGTACAAACTGGTTCTTGTTTGCTGAGGCTCTGCTCTCATGCTGCTCTAGCTGAGCCTGAGCTGATGCAACTGGATCCCAACAACCTTTCAGTAACAGGAATGGAGAAGCAGACCTCTTCCAATTAATATTTAGTGATTTTCTTTTGTCTCTCTAGTTGCTAGAAGTGCAAGGGGTAGTTTGGATGGCTGAGATTTATTGTCCTTCTTGGGTTGACCACAGGCTATATCACTTCAGATAAAAAAATAATACAGTAAACATTCCTTAAAAGATTTCTCTGTGTTTCCAGGGCAAGTTGGGTTTCCTTGCAAAGAATACTGTGTGTTTTCTGATGCAGCTGAGCCCTGCAAGACAGAGCATGGCTTAATTGATGCTGTCAGGAGGACCTGCAACACTGACTCCTCAGCCTCCTGCACCCAACCTACAGAGAGAACAACAGGTAATTCTGCAGACTGTGCCCTGCTTGCCTCCATACCAAGGAATGTGATATTTGTGCAGGTTTACAGATTAATCTGCTGTAATTCCTCTTAATGTTAAACTACTTCCAGCTCACATGTAATTAAGATCACCAGGTACAAAAGATTCAGGTTGAAAACAGGAGTACACTCCAACAGAACAAATAACAGCTTGATGCTGTTTCTTATGTTCAGATGGTTGGAAACATTAAGGAGTTTGACAGTGGTTTTGTTTCCTAAGTACATAGCAGGAGAGGGGAAAAAAAAAGGTGTTATTTCAAAAGGCAAAAGACTACTATTGCATTTAATTAGAGGGTAAAATCCCTCAAATACACAGATCTGCCAGTTTATGTGACGTAACTGCTACAAGTCGTAGCAACAAAGGATTTCTTTTTCCTTTTTTGTTTTTGTTTCCCCTCTAAAGAATCAAGCCCCATTTTATACTTTAAGCAACTCTCACCAACATCAATACAACGAAGGCTTTTGAATAAAAAGTTTGTTTCCTTAAGTCTCCAGGTAATTCTGCTGATGTTTGTGGCATGGTAGCAAGACAGGAGATGAGCTGAATTTCTGGGTCTGCCTCCCTCTTCCCAAGTGCCTGAGGGTTTCTAAGCTGGCTGAGAAATGTGGGGAAAATCCTGGGGAGCTAAGTGGAACCTCAGCCATATTCATTCAACTCCAACTGGGAATGGCTAAAAAAACAGTTTTGAAGAGGGAATTTGATGTTCTCACACCAGTTTAATTTTGTTTTTCCAGTTCTTAACAGAAACACTAACAGCTTTCTTTTTCTAGACCTCAATAAACACACACACAACTTATTCAGCAGTGATCCACCTCTCTTTTTATGACTGCTTTCCTAATCTACCAGAGCAGACTGTGAGGAGCAGAGGGAAAGCAAAGCACTTGTGACCAACTTCTGCAGCAATTTCCCATGGCACCAGAGCTTGAGCAGGAAGCACTCAGGTTTGTTTTCTAGCCTTATCATAGAATCCTAGACTGGTTTGGGTTGGAAGGGACCTCTGGAGCTCATCTAGTCCAACTCCCCTGCACTGGGCAGGGACATCCCCAACTAGAGCAGCTTGCCCAGAGCCCTGGCAAGCCTCACCTGCAATGCCTCCAGGGATGGGAACTCAACCACCTCCCTGGGCAACCTGGGCCAGTGTTCCACCACCCTTGTGGGGAGCAACTTCTTTCTAATGTCCAGTTTAAATCTACTCTTCTCCAATTTAAAACCATTGCCCCTTGTCCTTTCCCTGCAGGCCTTTGCAAACAGGCCCTCTGCAGCCTGCTTGGAAGTTCCCTTTAGGTCCTGGAAGGTCACTAGTAGGTCCCCTGAAGCCTTCTCTTCTCCAGGCTGACTGGCAAGGTGTGACACTAGCAGATTATCTTCTGTGCAAGTCTGTAACTTGGCACACAGACTAAAATAGTGAGGACAGAACCACACATCTCCTATAAATTCCCCTCAGAATCTCTGGGGTCTGTTAGCAACACATCTCCTGCAGATGTGCATAGAGTTTCCTCCTCCTAGCAAGGAACTCAGAAAACTTGCTCCACGCTAGCATTGCCTTCAAACCCTTCAGGAGAGCTTGCTTGTTGCACCTCTGGGATAATTATGCAGCTGAATATGATTACAGTGGCCTACAATATACTAATCACATCTTCATGCTATTGCATAATCCTTCTCACTTGTCCCAATGCCAACTCCTAAGTTGCCCTGGCAGTAGGAAACATAAAAAGAAACTCAAGTTGATACTGATTGAAGCAAATGAAGGGAAGTTGGCCATCTCAAAACAGGGAAACTCTCACAGCATTCCAAGGTCTCCCTAGCTAATGTTTTGTGATTACTTCTGATATGAAAACAGACCTTTAATTGTCACTCTCTAATAAGGATGCAGAACTGTTCCCTGGGAGGTTCAAAGGACCCTGGGAAACTAAACATTTATGAAAGCTCCAAGTAGCCAAACCTCTTGTGCTGATTAACATAGACCATTCAATTTCCACCTAACAAAGTCATAACAAGAAGAAACCTCAAAGGAAAAGAAAAAAAAAGAATTGGACTGAAAAAGAAACATTAGTCTTAATAGGACTGAGGGCCCTCATTCATTAATTCTGCTGTGTGGAAAAAGGAGGTGGGGATGTGACTCAAATCCATTCCTGGACTAAATCCTGCAGGGACTAACACTGTAGAACTGTACCTACAGCAAGGAGAGGTTCAAATATAAGTTAGTCAATAATGTAAAGTTTTCTTTGCCCTCTGCCTTACCAGCATTGGTAAGTCTTTCCAAAGGAGACAGAAGTGCCAGGATGCTCACTCACAGCATCACCAGGCAGGCTTCTTGGCCAGTTTGGTTCTACAAGGGTGTGTTTTCTATATCTGGGAAAAGGGAAAGCCAAAATCTATCATCTTTTTCCTTTAAGGATGGAAGAGTTAAGATCATTTTCTATGATTCTATGCTTGCCAGGGCTCTGGGCAAGCTGCTCTAGTTGGGGATGTCCCTGCCCACTGCAGGGGAGTTGGACTAGATGAGCTCCAGAGGTCCCTTCCAACCCAAACCATTCTAGGATTCTAGGATTCTATAATCATGGAAACATGCCAGCCAGTGTGTTTGGGTTTCAACACCAACCCAATACTGCTAGCATGGTTTGGATGGTTTCCATCTGAACATCATGTGTATCTTCAATGCCTCTTTGGCATTCATCCTGTAGCTAACAACAAGGATAGGTTGTTTCAGTTTTGGTTTACAGCTCACCATGCAACTGTTTGGAAATGGTTTTTTTTTTTCCTTTTATCCAACTACTTCACAACTTTTTCAGGTTCCTCCTCTGCTAAGGAACTGCATGGAGCAAACAATGGATTCCTACTCATTTGCAGTAACACAGGCAGAGATCAGCTAATTATGGCTTAGCAGATGCATTTCCTCAAACTCTATCACAATGTGATCCAAATGCTAAGGTAGAAACTATCTCAGTCCTCACACCCCAAAGGCCATTGCTTTTCCATTCAAAATCACATGGACCACCAGCCTCCACTTTCATCTTGCTCATTATGTATAGTGTTTTCTGGTGTTTTATAGTATGATTGCCCCAGGCACAGTCTGNAGGAGGAGCATGGCTGGAGCCCTCCCTGGAGCTTCGTTCGCGAAGCCTAGCCATACCATAGTATGATTGCCCAGAGAATAGGTCACAAAACTGTTAAAATGCCTTTTTGACTGTGCTCCAGTGTCCAGCTCAATTGCCTGTGTCGAGGTTCTCAGTATGTGTTAAATTAGGGATGTCTGACCCTTACTTTTTTCTGCTGAAGGAAAACTATCTGGTGGTTACTCTAAGCATGGTAAGAGCTATCATGATGGAAAAGATCATGGAGAGCAACTATGGCTTGGATCTACACGCTCAGACCCCACACAGAAACAAAGCTGTGAGCATACATCTCTTTTCAATATTACTTGTATCACAGTATCCCAGTATGTCAGGGGTTGGAAGGGCCCTAGAAAGATCATCTAGTGCAACCCCCCTGCCAGAGCAGGATCACCTAGACCAGCTCACACAGCAATGTGTCCAGGCAGCTCTGCAATGGCTCCAGACAAGGAGACTCCACAGCCTCCTGGGCAGCCTGGGCCAATGCTCTGGCACCTGAACTGCAAACAAGTTTCTCCTCGTGTTAATACTAAACCTCCTGTGGTCCAACTTGCTCCCATTCCCTCTTGTCCTACCATTGGATGCCATTGAGCAGAGCCTGGCTCTCTCCTCCTGACACTCACCCTTAACATATTTCTAAGCATTGCTGAGGTCTCCTCTCAGTCTCCTCTTGTCCAGGCTGAAGAGACCTGGTCATGGTCTTAGGCAGTTGAAGCTTTGTATTGCACTCACAGTAAGGCTGAAACACCGCAGGAGTTTGGCTTTGGTTTTGGCTGCTGCTTAGTTTCTGTTCATATTAAGAACATATGTTTGCTCCCACCCAGCAGAGGAATGTGACTGCAGTAGGAAAATGCAGACAGATTAACCATGTTGAGGTAAAGCCACATGGAGTCAGGAGCATCCAATCTGGCCTATGCTAAAGAAGGTCAGCTGCTGGGTTTTTGCTTGTGGTGAAGATGAGTTGATATCCAGCTCTGAAGCATGCTGTCCCATAGAATCTTAATTAGAATCCCCTGGAAGTGGCATGTGAAGCTGAAGGCACCAGTACCAATGGGAAGCAGCACACAAGCTCCTAGAGGGTTCTGCCCACAGAAGCTTCTTGTGACTCACCTGCTAGGACAACTGCAGCACAAAGAGCTGAGCTCCAGAGTTTCTGGGCTGTGAATCAGCAGCAGTGGTGTGTGCAAGAGGAGCATGCAGCAAGCCCAAACAGGGGTGGAAAAATCCAGCTTCTTGGCACTAATTACAAAGCAGAGTCCCACAGCAAAGTCTCCATGGGAAGCCTTAGTCTACAGTTTCTGTACTTCAGGAATAAAAGGAGAGGAATTGTCTATACAACATGAGGCCAGGAAGAGGCCAGTTGTCAGGAGAGCAAATAGTCTTTCAATTTACTACTCGTTTTGGGTTATGCCTGCATGAATTGACTGTGCTTGCTTGAATCTGCCATGTTTCTTTGTTTGAGCTCTAAATGTGCCACTCTAAGGCATACTCTTAGCACACTGCTCTCTAATAACCAGTGAAATGATTCCCTTTGGAAGTACAGTATTTCCCCATGAGGATGGGACACTGCTCACATTGACAAGGAAGGTGACATGCAGGAGAATCTGGAACTAACCCACTAGTAAAGAACAGAGGGGACAAGGACAAGGTGAAATTGGAGCCCTTTGAAACAGAAGCTTAACACCTGGAAAACTCAAACAATTCTCTGAGCAGGATCATTTAGAACTGATCAGAACTTCTGCTGGTCCAGATGAAGAAAAGAAGGCTGAGACATGATGCTCATGGGGAGGAGAGGAAAGTCTTCAGCATGGTAAAGAATTTAGAGTGGAAGAAAACCAGAAGGAGCAAAGCAAAGACAAACAAAGCTAGAACATCATTTTCCTAATCCACAGCTCTGAACTGAGATTGGTCAGCTACAACCCAAAGCCCAATAGCAGTCAGTTGCTGCAGGGAGTACAAATTTATCTGTCTTGTGTATAACCAGAGCCTGACCTTTTGTGACCAGCTCTGCTGCTTGAATTCAGCTCTAGGTACTGGAGGTGGTTTGTAAAAGGTCATCCATGGCTGAGAATATGATATGAATCCTGGCTGCACAAGGGCTCAGCTTTGTGCTGCTCCAAAGAAACTGGGGAGAGGGAAGGGCAGTGGGAAGCTCAAACACTGTTGTAGATTCTGTTCTCAAAGGCATTTGGACAAGAGTATTTCAATAGCCAATTTCTGATAGGTGAGTGTGAGTTGCTACAGAATACACAATTTTTACCCTTGTGGTTACATTACTGAAATGATATCACAGGAGGTCATATTACTAAATAAGGCTACTTACTTGCTTATTGTAATTTGAGTCTATTTTTGATGTCTAGAGCACCATAAAACCTCTTCTTCCCACTGTTTCCCCATTTTGAGAAAAGATTATATGGATGCTTAGTGTTTTTTGTAAATAAATTTGTTGTAAATAAATTTGTTGTAAATAAATAAGGTTCTCAGCTTAAGATAGTTTATAGCCCTATAAAACACCTATACCTGTCTTTCTGCATGCACAACTTTAGTACTCTTTGGATTTTTGCTTCTTGCTTTGTTTCAAAGCAGGACTAAATGGGTGATATTTTAAGGAGCTCCTTACCAGCAGAGCTTATAATGATGCACAAGCAATCCTCAACAAGCAAGGTTCAACAGACATATAAAAACCTTGTGGTTATGTTGTCTGAGCACCAGAAAATTCGAGCTGCATCCTCCACACTGACAACGTGGTTGGATAGGGGAAAAAAAAAAAAGGATGCAATAATTTATGGGTAAAATTAAAAGCAAATTTATATGAGAGAGAACTGACAGTAGTTACTTAACCAAGATCTTATGAGAGCAGCTCCTCCAAAATCCAGCACACATTCTGAAGGCCAGGCTGTAAAGGATTCACTACCACTATATAAGGGCACATTTAAGCTTTTGAAAAGAAAAAAATAATGAAATTTGTGCATGTTTAATGTCTTTAAAGCCAAACCTGCAGCCCAGGCTTGTAACCAGCCCTAGCACTACTTTTGGTTAGCTGAGTAGCAGCTGAGTGTACATTGCCTCTCCTGTGGCTCACTGCAAGTGCCTCCTTTCCCACAGACCATAGAACAGAATCACAGAATAATTCAGGTTGGAAAAGACCCTTGGGATCATCGAGTCCAACCATTAACCCTGCTCTACAAAGTTCACCCCTAAACCATATTCCCCAACACCACAGCTAAATGACCTTTAAACACATCCAGGGATGGTGACCCAACCACCTCCCTGAAGGATGAAGCCCCTTGATGCTCCAAGCCTCCACACTCTGCTTTGACAGGCACCTTTTGCCTGCTCTGTGTGCCATCCTTGCCATGCCAACTTGGATAAGGGCAGTGCTCAGGAGTGGGAAGGAGCAGGGGTGGTGAAGCAAGTTTAGCTGGAGAAAGCATGATGAGAACTGAGTTCACAAGATGTCACTGAAACATGAGGACTTGTTTCCTTTTAATTCAGGAGGCTGAAAGTGACAGCACTAAGGTGGTACCCAGCACCCAGAAACTGCAAAGTACTCCAGTGCCAAAAGCATAAAGGATGGATTGCATCAATCTGATCACCTGGGCAGAGTCTAAGCAAACTTAGTAAGTTTGCAGATGACACCAAGCTGNATAGAGAAGCGGGAATTGCTCTGTTCTCCCTAGTGGAGAGTGATAGGACAAGGGGAAATGGATGGAAATTGCCCCAGGGGAGGTTCAGGCTAGACATTAGGTTGAATTTCTTTGCTGCAAGGGTTGTGAGCCATTGGAACAGGCTGCCCAGGGAGGTGCTTGAGTCCCCATCCCTGGAGGGGTTTAAGAGACAGCTGGATGTTGTGTTGGGGAGCATCATTTAGTGGGGTGATAGGGCTAGGAAAAAGGCTGGACTCGATGATCTTCAAGATCTCTTCCAGCTGTAACTGCTCTATGATTCTATGATAAGCAGATGTTCCCAGGTAAGGTGCATCCTTTCCATGAGCAGAGGCTAAATTGTCAAATGGGCTTTAAAACCACATCTGCAGCAAGTTTTGAGCACACAAGCATGTCCTGCCCACAAAATACACTGCTGCTTGCTTGCAGAGGCCCCTTTTACATACTAAAAGCTGGTACCTAGGCACAGTTTGCATCCATTAAATGTGCAGGTGCAGTTTTATGGAGATCTATGAGAGGAATGTGACCATACAGCACACAACTGCTGTTTACATAGTAGCCTTGAGACACTAAGGTAAGCATCTTCCCAATGGATGGGCCGTGCCAGGCACAGCAAGGGAAGGTAGAGTTTAGAGCTGAAAGTGCATCCATCTTCAGGGCTGGCAGAGGGATTGAAGAGACAAGTCTAGCCCCTCCTGGTTTGCATGGCTGTGTACCAGTGCTGGCAGCAATGACAACACTCCAAGCTGAGGGTAACGTGTGCCTTCTGCAGAGGTGAAACAGGAATACTGAGAGAGTCTTTAGCACCAAGGGATTAAAAAGATTTTTTTGATGACTGACAAAACCCTTATCTTGTTTATTCTTCCTCAGTGAGCTGCATTCTTTTTCAGGCATTACAAAATTATGCTGTGTGCCTGACACGAATCAGCATGTGAGTTACTGAGCAAGTTCTCTTCAGCAAGTACCAGCTTCCAGAGCCATGATGTGGGACCTTGAGTCACATCTCAGTTACTAAGTTCTATTGTACTGAGCACTTCTCTTTTGTTCTGACAGGAGAACACTGTCAATATTGTCTCTGGTTATGAAACAAAACTTTTCCCTGGCTTCTTGCTGAACTGCAAGAGCAAGGTCTTCACAATAGCTCCACAGACTAAGAGGGAAAGGCAGGTTTCTATTTAGCTTATTATTAACATTTATTTATAATGGGCACAATTCTTCCTATGAAATCTTATTAAAGGAAGTGAAAAGAAACAGAAAGGAAACATAGAAAAATTACCTTCAGATTAGGAAGTGTTTTGGACAAAAGCCACACCAATTCCTGTTACTTAAATAATGAGTGAAGAGTAAAAAACCTAATTTGGCAGGACTCAATTTCCTGCCTTCTGAGGGAGCTAGAAAGAAAATGTGATAATAGAGCAGCTGTTCCCCACACAACTTTTGGGCATCACTAAGGTGTTGACCTCTTGCTAGAAGTAAGTGATTTGTACACTTTTGGTTGTATACAATACAAAGTCTAGGCCCAATTCTTGCAAGTATATGACAAGCAAATCTTCAGAAAAAATGATTTTACAACTTGATATTGCTGGCAGGGAGTGAAAGGAGTGGCTAGCAGTTTTAAATGGGTGGCTAATTAGATGTACAGCATCTGGAACAGCACAGCTGCAAAGAGCTCAGGGATTCAGATATCTTCTGTTAATACAAACATATCAGTAATGTCCTTACTTTGAACACTACTTTTTGTCCCTTGGATTACAGATAACTAGCTCCCAGTATCACAGAAATAAATGGAAATATTACTGTTTGCTATGGTATAACACCACATGAAGTTAAATATAGTAACAAACCCACTGGAATAATGGCAGCTATGCTTTTTGATCGCACAGACACAAAGAAAATAAACCAGAAAGAAATCCCTCCATTTTTAATTCTCATTTTGAGAAGAGAACAAATCTATTCATGCAATGGGGAGTCCTGTTTCTTTGATGGGAAACAAATGGCATCATGTAAACACTTCTTCATATTCAACATCTAAATACCCTAGCTCAAAATACCACTTTAGACAAGCTATAGACATGTAACTTTTCTTAGGGTTTGCTTTCAGGATTGACTTAAGCTGCTCAATGCCTGGCAAAAATGGGCAGCCAGGCTCTTGCTGCAGGTGTGCTGATGAGCTCCTCCTCCTCCTCCCTTATGGCAGCAGCAGCACAGCTACATCACAGGGTCACACAGCACCTCACAGTCCTGATCCAGCTAAAAATTGCTGTCTTGCACAATAGGCTGATTTTCAATCATTTCACCCCAGATCAGCCACCACAGCTGGGCAGATGGAGAGAAGTGGCTGGGAACAAGCATGGGGACAAGGAGAAGTCTCCTCCTGGAGAAGCTCACGTGGGGATCAGCATAAACCTGCCAGAAATCCACATTTGTCACAAGTGACTGCATGGCTCAGAGGAGCAACAATAACAAGTCTCCTGGCTGGCTGCTGTTCTCTTTCAGAGCTTGCATTGCATGGGGCTCTGTTATTCTAACACTGATACATTGTCTCTTTGGCTTTCCAAAAGGGTTTTAACAACCTCTCTCTCACAAGATTTCTTAAGAAAACTTCACAGGGACCAGCTTTGCACAGCTGTAGAAAAGCAGATGTTTACAAGGTAGGAAACAGAGCACAGGAATACGAGACACAAAGTCAGTTCACACCATGGAAGAAAGTGACCAGTGGAGACCTGTTGCCTCATGTTGAAGGCACCCAATCTCTTCAAGAAGTTCTTAAAATCACCCAAGAAAGGGGACAAACAGGGAAATGACAATGCTTGCTGCTGATGCTATTTGGGGTAGAAATGATGGAGGCTAAAGAAGTTTGCACAAGAGTATGTATGTATGGCTAGGCTTGGCGAACGAAGCTCCAGGGAGGGCTCCATCCACACTCCTCCTCAGCGCCTTTTCCAAGCACTGATAAAAAGAGTATAGGAGATAGCACCCTCGAGCCTAGCTATGGATTTTTTTTAGGTGAGACACAGCATGTGCAGAGCTGGACCCACCCTTTAGTCCTAAGGTTCATCTGCCAGGGCCTAGCAAGCTTGGACGCTGGCAGCCAAGTCCTTAGGATGGAGGTTTAACCTCTTAGCTGGAAGGCCTTCCAGGGCTAAACGAGCTCCATCTGCCTGGGTTTGGAATCAGAGTTGTCCTTCTCCTAGGATGACTGCCAGAAGGCTAATGAGCTCATGCTACCCATCCAAGGATTCTAGGAACATGGGTCTCACTCCCCACACTTTCCCGTGGGCAATGAGTTTAATGCTCCCTCTGCTGTGGGCACAGTTATGGCACCAGGGGCCACAGGAGACCACAAAGGATTTGCAGAGTGTGCCTGTGCACAAGAGTAAGTTGGTAATAAAATGACATAGGAAGAGCAATGTATGGGAAGTGATGCTAGGAAACTTGAGGAGAAAAGTTTTCCTTTAAATTCAGAGTGGTTGGCTCTGAACTGAGTTCTGAGCACAGTGCTGCTGAGAAAGGAGATCTTGGAGTGGTAAAACTTCTGTGCAGAAATTATCTTGGTGCTCACAAAGTTAGAGAAAGCAAATTGGAAGATGGGAGGAAAAACAAAAAGAAACTGTTGTATTTCAGGGGAGGTTTAGGTTGGGATATTAGGAAAAGGTTTTTCACCCAGAAGGGTGACGGAGCACTGAAAAAGGCTCCCCAGTCATGGCACCAAGCCTGACAGAATTCAGGAATATCTGGACAATGCTCTTAGATACATGTGTGACTTTTGGGGTTGTCCTGTGCATACATGGGAGTTTATCCTGATGATCCTCGTGGCACCCTTCAGCTCAGGACATTCCAAGATTCTGTATATACACACACTTGCATCTTGCATGTTCTATGCAATTTGATCCTTTCCCTCCTGTACAGAACTGGAGAAGGGCAAAAGAGGGTATGGAGGTGGCCTGAAAGGATAGACTGGCTTACAAGGAGCAGCAGCTACAAATCCTGGCAAAGCAATGATCCAGAGGAGAAATGGTAGAGATCTATTTTATTGGGTTTGGCTGAGATGGAGTTAAAGTCCCCATACAGTTTTCAGAAACGCTGTGCCTCAGATTGAAGATAACCTGTGATGTTGTGACTACTATAAGGCTGGCATAGCACCAAAGCGACGGGGTGGACAAGATCCTGGGAAGGGACGTAATCAAGACAGCTGACCCAAACTGACCAAAGAGCTATTCCATACCATATGACATCAGCTCAGGGATAAAGGACAGAGGGGGAGAAGGAAGGGGGCGGGGAGAAGATGTCTGCCCCCCAAGCAACCACTCCACGTTCTGGAGCCCTGCTTCCCGGGAAAGGGCCAGCCATCGCCTGTTATGGGAAGTAGAGACTAAAGCTCAATTTTGCTTTGCTTTGCTTCACGCGCGTGGCTTTGCCTTTCTTTATTTTGCTTATTAAACTGCCTTTACTAAAACCCACGGGCTGTTTCCATCCGTTCTCTCCCTCTTGTCGTGCCGTGGGAGGTGTGGGGCGAGAACGTGATAGAGAACCTTGGGGGGTACCTGGCACTCAGCCCAGGTCAACCCACCACATCTATACAACCCTAAGTGACATGGAAAGGGTGAATCACACCTGACTGTGTGCTGCCTCTTGTAAGACAAGGCTGGGGGCATCAGATGGAGCAGGCAGATGGCAGGTTCCAAACAAACAGGAGGAAGCAGCTCTCCACACAACTGGGAGAGGAAACTCAGGAACTCTTCGCCAGGGGATGTTGTGGCTGCTGAAACTTTACATGGATTCAGGGGACAACCAGACAAGCTGAGAGGGGGGAAATCCTTTGGGGGCTGGCAAGCAAACAGAAGCCACCTCTGGCACAGGAAGTCCCTGAAACACAAACTGCTGGAGTTTGGGAGAGTGACAAGAGGAGGTTTCATTTTGCTGCTAGGGTATTGAGAGAGACAGAGCTTCTGGCCTCAGCCAGTATTGCTGCTGCTGTGTGCAGCCACACAGGATGCTTGAGACAAGGTCCCAGTTTAAAGCACTTGAGTGTGGACACCCTCAACAAGTACATCCACCACAGCTAACTGCTGATGGCACGCAGGCAAGGGAAGAGTACAGCTGTGTTCCTTATCTCCCAGTGCTTGCTCTGAGCAGCCAAGGTACATCAGACAACCTCTGAAATCAGCCTCAGTTCTCGACTCTTGGGCACACAGAGTGTTGACTGTGCTGTTTCCACCACCTAGACCCTTTGCACACTTAAAAGCTATCTCCTGGCCATGGCTTGGCACAGGTTGCCCAGAGAGGTTGTGGCTGCTCCATCCCTGGCAGTGTTCAAGGCCAGGCTGGATGCAGCCCTGGGTGACCTGGGCTAGTGATTGGCATCCCTGCTCAGTGTGGGGAGGTTGGAACTAGATGATCTTTAGGGTCCCTTCCAACCTGCCCATTCTAGGATTCTATGAGTACTTAGATACATTCCCAAGGAAAAAGAAGAACAGACTTACTGACTATTGGAAGCATTAGGCTCTGTGTGCAATGAAAAATAACTAACCACAATGAGCCCAGTGGCTTCCAAAGGTACCTAGAGAGTGCACTGAGAGCAAGGGATCTGCAGTCCCTTCAGCCACATGCTCACACCAGAGCATTCTTCCATGCCACAGGCTGGAAACACCAAGTCTTTAGGAGGCATTACAGAGATTTTTTGTTTTACCACCTGTCAATTTGCTGTTCTTCTGGTTTTGCTGTACAAAAGTCACTAGAGAAAAAACAAAATCAGCCTTTTGGAAAGCTGAGTTGTGCTGGATTTTTGTTCATAAAGCAGATATTCATTTAAAGAATGCAAACAGCCCAACAGCCATTTAAAACACTCTTAAGCACTATTTCTAATTATACTGCATTGATTAAATACCTCTGTATTTTAATTAAGCTTTGTTCATGTAGTAGCTCTCCTATAGTTTCTCCCCTTTTAGAGGAGGAAATGAATCTCTTCTTCCAGAGATTTTTTTCCATGGCAAATAATGCTTATCACTTCATTTACTTACAAATGAACCCCCAAATCTGCTCTGGACACTGTCTCAGTTGTGTTGGGTAAGATCAGTGTCAGTTTTGAAGTTCACCTGCATGGAGCATCCCCAAATCAATGCCTGCCCTCTTCTCATTGCTGATTCTCCACTCCTCCAGGGAAGTCCACTTCCAGCAGCCTAAAGTGTTACCATTCCAACTGCTGAGCTGTGCTAACAGATTGTGTGAGTGCTCCCAGTGTTTTGATGTAAAATCAGCTACCTACAATCACAGCTAAGGACCAGCCAAGTGGTACAATGCCCAGCACCAGGTACAATGAGGAAGATGTTCTGAATGTTAACACCTACTGCCCTCTACTTGCTTTGTTTAGAATATCTAAGCAGCAAAAACACAGAGAAAACTTCACCTTATATATATAAAAATACTTATATTTTTCTTTTCAATTACAAGAGTAAGATTTGTTATCATCCCTAGGTTTCAAGCTACCCAAGGAAATGCCATTACAAAATGCACAGATATGAACTGATTGCATAATTTTATCCTGCTTTCACAAGAGCTGATTTGAAGCTCCCCTTAACCATATTCACTGGGGCTCTGAATTCAGATGCCCACTTGATCTTTCCAGGAGCTGTGGTGGGAGCTGCACTGCAGTGCAGTTCCCCATGACAGACAGAGATAAAACAAGTTCAGCTTGTAAATCTTTCTCCTGCAATATGATCTGTGCAGTGAAACACTTCTAGAGGTCATCTGAGCACATGGCACATGCTACAGAAGGAGAGCCCTTAATGCTGAAACAGATAAGAGTGCATCCTAAAGGACAAAGTTCCTATAAGCCATAGCAGATAGCCAGCACCAGGAATGGGAACCCAGAAGAAGTTTGTCTCACAGTATCCCAGTATGTCAGGGGTTGGAAAGGACCTAGAAAGATCATCTAGTGCAACCCCCCTGCCAGAGCAGGATCACCTAGACCAGCTCACACAGCAATGTGTCCAGGCAGCTCTGCAATGGCTCCAGACAAGGAGACTCCACAGCCTCCTGGGCAGCCTGGGCCAGTGCTCTGGCACCTGAACTGCAAACAAGTTCCTCCTCAGCTTAATACTAAACCTCCTGTGGTCCAACTTGCTCCCATTCCCTCTTGTCCTACCATTGGATGCCATTGAGCAGAGCCTGGCTCTCTCCTCCTCACACTCACCCTTCACATATTTCTAAGCATTGCTGAGGTCTCCTCTCAGTCTCCTCTTGTCCAGGCTGCAGAGACCCAGCTCTCTCAGCCTGTCCTCCTAGGGCACATGCTCCANGGGCACACCACTAGTCACAGGTCTCCAGTTAGACTCTGCTCCACAAGTCTCAATAGTCTTGACCTGCAAATCCAGGATAATCCACAGTTATCATATCTGACTTCTATTTTAAAATCTCAGTTCTGCCTAAGAGTATTGTCTGAAATTCCTTAGCTATAGAGAACTGAGAGGAAATCTATTTTCTTGGGTTTATTTGGTTAGAGTTTACTCATATGCACTAACTTCTGGACTTTAATGCTGCTTCCCTCTGAACTACAGAACAGAAAATATTGCCATGTCCTTTTGTGGAGGGACAGAAGCCATGCAGTGGATACTCAGAGAGCCAGAGCTGGCCTCAAGTCCATGCATGCAAAGGCGATGCTGTAGCTGTGGGTACACATGTCCGTTAATCATGAACAATGGTTCTGCAACAGAAAAGATAGAGGAAGTCATGGCAAGCTGTTCCAATTTTATTATGCCACCTGCAGGTCTTCCAGAATGTACCAGAGGAGCATTCCCTCTGCATGAAGCAGGAGATAGAGGGAAATAGAAATGCCCACGCAGATATGTGGCTACATGAACCTGTGCTTCTGAAACTTCCATTTCCAAGCTTCAGTGCTTCCAACAAAGACTTAATATGAGGAAATTCAATTTAAAAAAAGGGGAAAAAAACAACAAATCATATGCTTCCAGCATAGTAGGTCCTTGTCTCTGCTGCTCCTTCTTCTTCTTCCCAGGCTATGCCATCAGTTCCTATCTCTTCCCATTCTCAGACTCATTCAGGTTCACAGTTGGAATATTCACCCCTACCTCCACCCTCTGACTACAACTGATTAATTTGATAACTAAGCTGTCAGACTGCTCAGCCAGCTTAGAAAAACCCCAAGTAAGACTGGACTGAGGCCTTCCATGGCCAGCTTTGGGCAGAAGCTGAGGCTGACAGACACAGCACGACTGCATGCCCTGCTTGCTGAAACAGCTGTAAGCTAATACTTGCATTCTGCAGGGTTCAGCTGCAAGCTGCTCTGGCAGACACAGGTCCCAAGCACCTTATTTACTCTCTGTGATTGGCAGGAACAGGCAGCAAAAAAAAATAATGCAGCAAACCCCACCTGCTTGGGACACCCCTTAGTTCATTCTCCAGCCCACTCTGATTGCTTATCCCAGGATGTCAGGGGTTGGAAGGGACCNGGACACAGCATTCCAGGGGAGGCCTCCCCAGGGCACAGGAGAGGGGAGAAGAACCTCTCTGGCTCTGCTGGCCACGCTCCTCTTCATGCATCCTAGGATGCCATTGGCCTCTTGGCCACAAGGGCACATTGCTGCCTCATGGGCATCCTCCTAGCCACCAGCACTCCTAGAGCTTTTTCCCCAGGGCTCTTCTCCAACACATCAGTTCCCAGTCTGTACTGATCCGTGGGCTTGTTCTTTCCCACATGCAGTACTTTACACTTCCCCTTGTTAAATTGCATTAAGTCTCTCCCTGCCCATGTCTCTAGCCTGTCCAGGTCACTCTGGATGGCAGCACAGCTCCTGGTGTGCCAGCCACTGCTCCAAGCTTGGGATCATCTGCAAACTTGCTGAGGGAACACTCTACCCCTTCATCCAGATCATTGATGAATATCCATTAGAAGGGTATGGAGAAAAGACATCCCATGGGAAATTCCCACAGCCTGTAGGTAAAATGCCTTATTTCTCAGCACGCAGTGAGCTCTAGAGGTGTTCTGGCAGCTGTTAATATGCCCTTGTGTGGCCAGGTTCTCACTGAACACCAAGCACCCCAGCAGAAGATCACTGGTGTCCAGCAAAAGCAACCATTGGTGCATCATGAACCTAGATGGCACACAAGGGAGTATCAAGTGTTTGAAATCCTTTGGTACAAGTGCACTTCACTTGTGGACTCTCTTGGGTGCTTTGTGCTTGCTGTGTGTAACTGAGAGCCCTGGCTTGCTTTGCTTTTAACCACAGGAGTTCTCGCATTTGTGAAACTACAGCAGAGAGATTTAGATACTCAAGGAATGTCTCTGGTTTTGTGATTATTCCTCCCACTTCTAAATATGATATTTTTTCCACTTCAGGTTTTATTAGTAAATTAAATTAATTAATTAAAAGTAATTAAATTGCCTTTTGGTATATTTTTAGCCTGTGCGCGTGCTAAATGCTGCACACTGAAGCCTCTCCATAGCCTTCCCCATTTATCCCCTGATATTCATGGCTACAAATGCATACTCTCGAGTCAATAATAAAAAAAATAAATAGAACCTAGATGCTTTTAGAAGCTATTTTAAAGAAAGAAGCTTTTACAAACCAACTGCAACCCAAGCACAGCTCATTCTCTGTAACTAGGTGCCCTCTAGTGACAAAGTCCAACTCCATTTCCACAGCCACTTCCAAGCCTTGGAGAGTTTTAGTTCTCAGCACCTCAAACATCTTTTGTTTTTATGTTTATTTAAACAAAACAAAGCAATACAGCCAGCCAAACTCCATTAAAAAGTCATTGTGTTAGCCTAAAAATCAGCCTTATTTATTGCAGCACGGCTCTTCGTGCTATTCCTGTGACTCCAGAGAGATGCATAGCCAGCTTCATGAGGAGTTATTTATATCACACAGCATCTAGTGATTCTGTAACTTCTCAGAGCTGTCTGCCCCTGAACAGTGATGCTGCTAAAGCAGAAGAGAATTAACCTGCTGCAACCAACCATTGCCTCTTGCTGCAAATTCCTCACCCCACACTGAAGTCCACCTCAAACCAGTCACTCCTCTGTATCTAAAGGGTGAATCATAGAATTGTCAGGGTTGGCAGGGACCTTCCAGCTCCTCTATCCCAAGCCCTGTGCCTGCCCTGGGCAGGGACACCTGGCACTAGAGCAGCTTGCTCCCAGCCCCAGCCAGCCTGGCCTGCAACACTGCCAGGGCTGGGGCTGCCACCACCTCTCTGGGCAACCTGGCACAGTGGCTCAGCACCCGCATGGGCAACAACTTCTGCCTAACAGCCAACCTAGATCTCCCCTCCTCTAGTTTGGATCCATTCCCCCTAGTCCTAGCACTGCCTGACATCCTAACAAGTCCTTCCCCAGCTCTCTTGTAGCTCCTGCAGATCCTGGAAGGCCACAAGAAGGTCTCCTGGGAGCCTTCTCTTCTCCAGAATGCTTAGCTTCATCTGCTCACTTAGCTTCCCTGAAGATGTAGGTGGGAAACAGGTATTTAGGGAAGTTTGGCCTACAGATGAACTCTGGGAAAAGAAAAACTCCTCCAAAAGCAAAGTCTGTGTTCTTTTTTGTCCCTCAAACATGTTAAGTTTGTGAAATGAGAGAAATCCCAGAAAAGATACAAATGTCTTTACTTTGTACAGCTACAAGTTAAGGCAAGAGGTGAAGATTCACTAACTAGTCTTGCTAGAAAACTGTGTGTCATCGTCGTGGCTAGACTTGGTGAACGAAGCTCCAGGGAGGGCTCCATCCATGCTCCTCCTCAGCGCCTTTTCCAAGCGCTGATAAAAAGAGGATAGCAGATAGCACCCTC
>VWZO01017924.1:108772-122553 GCA_013396975.1 Bucco capensis
CTTGGAAAAGGCGCTGAGGAGGAGCGTGGCTGGAGCCCTCCCTGGAGCTTCGTTCACCAAGCCTAGCCATACATACAGTGGCTGCTAAGGAGCTCACTCTAAACACCCCTGAGAGGGGGGGGTTCCTTCAGACTAACTCTGGACTGGCCCTGTGAACTGAGTGGGTGAACAGTCTGTTTAGAGTTTCATCCAAAAAGGAATCCAGATCCACCTGTGGTGCAAACTGAAACATGGTGAATGAGAAACACCAGAAATTCAGCTCAGAAGTGTAATCCTGAGCCAATGCTAATACAGATTTAGCCAGAGCTGCAAGACAACTCTGATGCTATATCTATGAAGGGCTTGTAAGTCCAGTATCTAAGCCTGCCTCAGACAAAATCCAAACCAAAGCAAAGCAAAACCCATAACCCCTCCCCCATAAAATCAGGATAGGATGAGTCCACATGAGCATTGCTGCTTAGAAGCCCACTTTTGTCTACAGTACATAGCAATAAGTCTCCAAGAACTGGTTTACCACACTAAATGTACAAACCCCACAGAGAATCAGCATATAGAATTTTTTCTAATATGCTTTTCCCACACATGCTTTTGCAAATGAAGTTGATACAGTACAATTAGGCAGCTTGGAGCATCTTTTCATGGGACTCGACAAATTTCTTAATGCTCATATGAAGTGTAGCAATTAAAACAAGTCTGGTTTGGATGCCATTCTACTGCCAAACAAGGGGAACCCCTCGGCTGTCCACATATCATAGAATCATAGAATCCTAGACTGGTTTGGGTTGGAAGGGACCTCTGGAGCTCATCTAGTCCAACCCCCCTGCAGTGGGCAGGGACATCCCCAACTACATCAGGTTGCTCAGAGCCCTGGCAAGCCTCTCCTTGAATGCCTCCAGGGATGGGAACTCAACCACCTCCCTGGGCAACCTGGTCCAGTGTTCCACCACCCTTGTGCTGAGGAACTTCTTTCTAATGCCCAGTTTAAAAATATCTTCAGACTTCACAATCCTTGAAGTAACAGATGCAATTACATCAAAACAAAAGAAAAAAGAATGAGAACCTACTGTACCTGTATGTTGTTCCTCAATCCAAGCTTGCAGATATATGAAAAGGAGTAGACCAGCTACTCCAAACATCAGTAGAGACACAAAGACTTGTCTGAGGTTCATGACCCTCTCAGGAGACTCCTTTTCAGCTTTCAGAAGGAAGCATGGCTCATTTCTCTGAAGTTCTCAGCATGCCTGCATCATCTTCAATCTGTTCCCCTGAGACATGCACCTGGAACAATAAGAGATGGACCTAGTTCTTCTGTTATGCTTTTATTCTTTACCAGAGCATATTCCACACAAGCTGGAGCTCCTACAGGCTGTTGCTTTCAATGCTTAGATGTCTTTTCATGATTTCAATGTTTCTAACTGTGGCTGAGTTCCAAGCAGACCTGGCTGTAGAGACCATTCCACCTCCAAACCACCAAACATCATCCACTGCTATAATGGAAGGAGGTGACACCCCAAAGGAGACACCTGAGTGTCACACCAATACACCACTGCCCACCAACCATCACTCTCCACCACTGCCCTGGGAAGGTCAGCACAAGACAATATCAGCAACACTACAGAAAGGATCATCTCTTTTTTTTCACTCAGCTTTTGTACAACACGTGAAGGACTTGTCAAGAACTTAATTCTTGCCAGAAAGCTCACTGCAAGTGAGATGGAATGTCGTTGTCGTGGCTAGGCTTGGTGAACGAAGATCCAGGGAGGGCTCCATCCATGCTCCTCATCAGTGCCTTTTCCAAGAGGATAGCAGATAGCACCCTCGAGCCTAGCAATGGATTTTTTTTAGGTGAGACACAGCATGTGCAGAGCTGGACCCACCCTTTAGTCCTAAGGTTCATCTGCCAGGGCCTAGCAAGCTTGGGCGCTGGCAGCCAAGTCCTTAGGATGGAGCTTTAACCTCTTAGCTGGAAGGCCTTCCAGGGCTAAATGAGCTCCATCTGCCCGGGTTTGGAATCAGAGTTGTCCTTCTCCTAGGATGACTGCCAGAAGGCTAATGAGCTCATGCTACCCATCCAAGGATTCTAGGAACATGGGTATCACTCCCCACCCTTTCCCATGGGCAATGAGTTTAATGCTCCCTCTGCTGTGGGCACAGTTATGGCACCAGGGGCCACAGGAGACCACCAGGGATTTTCAGACTGTGCCTAGAGATGGAATGTAAAACCTTAGCAAGAAGATTCCTTCCCTGATACCCTGCCCCTGCCACAAAGTTGCCATCAACCTCAGTTTATAACAACAGGACATAGAGGACACTGAGTACCATAAAAAAGCCAACTCCTTAACCCAAACCAGAACACTGACCTGCTGTGCTGGTTTGGGCTGGCTTCAACAGCTACTCTCCAGCCTCTGCTAGCACTCTATCTGTACTATCAACACTCCTGCCAGCACAAATCCAAAACATAGCCCCACACCAACTACTAAGAAGAAAATTAACTCTATCCTAGCCCAAACCAGCACACCTGCAAAAGAAAAGGTGTTAAAATTCAACACAATGGACATCTTTTGAAGTGTGTATCTGAGAGAAGCATCTGGTAAACTACTGGAAAGAATGCAAAGAAAAAACTTCAGCATTCAAAGGAAGACAGCCTAGTGAAGAAAGATTTCAAAGGGGAAGCTGTTAAAAGCAGAGTTCAGGTACATGTGCATCCAAATCAACAGAAAATGAAAATGCAGGCATTTAAGAGTTACTCTGAAACCTACAAGCACTGTGTGCCGTGACTGTGTACTTCTGGAGAACTCAGCACTCTTACACCTATAATTGCTGAGTTTCTAGAAGTACTCATACACACAAAGCTTAGCAGGAATCCCCATTAAAAATAGCTGTTGAGTGAGCAAGGTAACTAGGCTAGAGAAACAAGAGATTTCGAGAGCAACAAAGCTGTGCTCAGAACTTTACAGAATTATTTCCCCATTCCATGCCATTAAAACTTCTCTGAAGCACAAACTTGCCTGCAGTAAATGTAAACCAGAGTTTAAATATTAATCATTTACATGGAATTGTTCTGTAGAAGACAGATAGCTAGACATTAACCAATATTTTGTCTGAAGTCTTTTATTTTTTTTTCTGTTGGGCATGAAGTATCAGGTTAGCACCTGGAACTGGGAAGAAAGAGGCTTTATTCTAGCTAGTTCTTTCTGCCTTGATTCTGCAGAGATGGAATTTCCTGCACATGATAGACATGAACCTGCTGCAGCCTTTGTGATGATGCACAGCGTTGGAAGAAAGCAGTGAAGATTGGGCAAAACCAAAGAAAATATCTGGAGAATTCCCTGTGAAATGCCTTTTCCAAGGGGCTGGGTAGTGGAGTCTCCTCTCAGCCAGGTTTTCATTAGCTGTTAGCACTTGCACCTTTTCCCACAGTGTTCTCAATGTTGTCAGACTCCCTCATCTACACTAAAAGGGTAACTCCAGTCCTGTAGCAAAAGCTCTGTTTGCTTCTCTTCAGAAATCACTCTGATGACCACAAAGAAGCTTCCCAGTGTGAGCAATTCCTCAAGAACCATTAGTAAAAGGCCCAATGGATACAAACCTCTTCTGTTCTCCCCCAGACAAAAGCTGTGTTGTTCCTGTAAAAGGACATTGACAGCATCTGGAGGAGGGGGGAAAAAAAGTCAAATACATAAGACATGAAGATGTGAATGAGTATCTTGGAAAGGAATTAATTACATTGCAGGTACTAGAAGGTACAAATCAGTTTCTTCTGGAAAAGTTGTTAGAGATTTGTAACTTTACTTATAATAATAAAGGGAGCAATCCAGACACTCAAAGTGAGTGGTGGCATGCTTCCAAATAAGCCACTTGGTCACTTGTTTCCACCTCTGACTACACAAATCTCACATTTTCAGCCCTTCTTCCTGAAAACCAATGTCTGTGAGTGGACAAGAAAAGCTTTCTGAGGGCACCTGGATGATGTTGAGGGCAAAGTATCTCCCAGCAGACCCATGAACATTCCTGATGTATAGGCTGGCACTCCTGCTCTCCCCATCCCTGGCTGCCCAGCTCTTGCAGCCACCAGGAGGGCTCACACACCTGCACAGTAACATCCAGAATGCTCATCCAGCTAAAAGCTACTCCAGAAAGAAGGAATGAGGACTCCACTGCCAAAGGCAACACTGGTTTAATCAAACTAGAGCCCACAAAGGATTTACCCAAGCACAGTACTGCTGGTTTTGCCTTTAGCAATCCCAACCATCCCATGCATCCATGACACATGATGCCATAGCACCTACAGCTGCCCAAACACCATCTACAAGCCCTGAATTGTCACCTTGCAGATTCACAGTAAAATCAAGAGCAATTTCGATCAATTTAATTGGTGAAGAAGAAAACAGATGGTTTTCTACCAGGGTGGTTTCCATTCCGAGGGGATTGAAGTTCCTAAAATGAAACAACAGTTCAAAGTGCCTGATTTGATTTTCTTTTTAACACTACCAAACACATCCTAAAGCCAACTTACTCCAACATCAAAGCCACTACAATTATCTTTGTATCAAGAGTTTTCATGCTACCTGCAATTAGTTTAACTTATTTAAAGACATTTCTATGAAACTCTATTTTTTGTTTATGCATTGGCATAAGTTTTAAGATGAGTTTTAAACAAGACTAGCATTAGTTTTAATTAAGGCTAGCCTTTCAGCACAGCTGAAATTCTAAATACATTAAAACCACCCAAAATCTGACACTATTCTGCTACCTTGTGTGGTTTTTAAAGGCTTTTCAGCTTGAATAAGGAGTTTCATTTATTTAAGCTAATGATTTGTAACTCACATGTGAAAAAAATGATAATGATATTTTTAAAAGCCTGTGTCTATGAGTCTTCTAGCAGAGCTTGAAAAATAGCTGCAGAGCACTGACAGATTTGCTCCTTTAGTATGAAAAAGCAACAGCCATGGAGAACACTCCCTGGCATCCTGGCACAGAGGAAATACGTGCACGGGTTCCTTTCATCAGGATGAATGCTCTCTTGGGGCTGTGAAGGAAGAGCCAACAACTAATTACTTTCAACCTAGGTATATTCAAGAGAGATCTGCTCTATCCAGAGTTCAGTATTCCTAGATAAGCTATAAATCTTCCTTTGCCTCCTGTCCTGGGCAACATGGCTCCTCTGGGTGGTAGCTCCACCACCTTGCTGGATAGGATGCTTTCTATCTAAACTAATCTTGCTAGCTGAGCACTAATGTAGCCTAAGAAACTTCTGTGTCCCTCTTACCTATGCTGAACTTGTTTCTTGCTTCAGCCCAACCTTCCTTCCCTCTCTTCTGGAAGTACGAACACCAATGTCCCACCTGTTTCAACACAAGTCTTCACAGAACATGTCACAGGGACTCTCACACCCCAAGATTTCAAGTCCTTTTGAGAATTTAAGAGAGATTGCTACATATTATATTATCCATTATGGAGAAACAGTTAATGTGGCAGACAAAACCACTAGATGTCTTAGATGAGAACACAGATCTCTTTGCAACAAAACTATACGAACTTGACAAGTTTAATAATCATTCACTTCTGAGGCCAAATTGTTCAATACCATTGTCAAATTTAAGAGTTTTAGGAATCCACATTCCACTGATGTAAAGTCCTTGCATTTTCCCTCATGTTTTAGGTCCAGTTCATTAGGCACAGTCTGAAAATCCCTTGTGGTCTNAGCAAGGTCCAGTTCAAAGAGGCACATTCCTGTACAGGACCAACACAAGCCACAGAAATAACACAGCCACCCAAAAAGGGGGAAGAGTGCAACTCCTGCTTTTGGCATGATTCTTCATTCCAGTACATTGTCCTCCTTTATCTTCCTAGCAAGATAATCCACCTGCAGCAGACGAGAGGCACCTCCAGTACTCAGCTACCATCCCTGGCTTCCTCCTACTCCAGACCACACAGAATGCATGGCATCTGGTCACACTATGTTTGGCTAACTTAGGATTTCCTCACCACTACTACTCTCACCATCACCTAGTTCCTTAAATCAAAACCATCTAAAAGCAGAACATCAGATTGCCTCAGACTATTCAGAAACTTTTCCTTTAAACTCCCCTGCACCTTTTTTCCTTCATCTGACAAGAAAAAAAAAGATGATCAAGATGAGTGGTTAGCCAGAAGAATACTGATGAAAACCAAACCCAGACACTCTTTATCATGGTGAAAGCATTCCTATTACTGTGGGCCACCACAAATTCCCACCCACAAAGCATCTCCTTAGACACAACTGAATTAATGAAAGCAAAAGGAGAAAAAGGACACAGAAAGCTACTCCAAGCCCACAGGTGTTTTTTTTTCTTCACTCTTCCTTTCCTTACCTCAAGAACCAATATATTTTCTGATGCCACCACTTGAGTATTGCAGCAGGAAAATTTTGCCCTGAGGAATATCCTGCTGGACACTGGCCCAGGCTACTTTCAGCTCAGTCAGCAGGAGGCAAGGATATCTCCTGACTTCAACACTCCCCCTCCTCTGTCACTTCTCATCTGCTAGCTCGTGCCCTACTTCTTGTGGAGGTGATCCTCCAGGATTACCTTTCCACTGTCCACAGCTCAACTTTCTGCCTTCATAACAACAAGGGCAAGGCACAGCTCCAGCTCTTAACAATGCTTCCACACTTCCTTCTATCAGTCAGAGCTACTCTTCATTCTGGTTTAGTCTAATACTTCCTAGGAATAATATTTGCCATTGCCTCTTCCCAGCAAGTTATGGTTGGGGGAAGTCAAAGTACTTACAGACATTTGAATTAAGTGCTTATCTGACCAAGATAACCAAACCCAATGCTGTCGAGAAAGTTTGCACAAATAAATCAAAACCAAACCAAACTCCCAACCAAGCCAAACTTCTCCTAATGTAGCCTTTTCTATCCACAGGAATCTACTAGGGGGGATCAGGGGGCTGAGAGGTGGAATGATTAATAATTTGGGAGGCCTCACTACAGGGCAGAGTACAGGCAGGGTAGTGATGGGATGAGTTTCTCTTTCACTCCATGACAGAAGTACTTCAGTACCTGGTGCCAAAAAGGGAGATACTCAGTATCCAGACCCACTGGTACATCAGTCCTGCTGACACTTCAGCAACTTCTTCACCTGAAGAGCTGCTAATAAGGAGGTTGTGTCATAGTGGAACTGAAGACACCATCTGGCCTGCACAACTTTTATCCTTGGCAATAACAGAAGATTACTACCCACCAAACTTGAAAACCAAGTTAAGAGATTTTTGTTCAGAGTTCTCTAAGACAAAAATAATGAAATATTTTGCATGAAACATGTAGGGATTTATCTCCAAAGGAGCATGCTGTTCAAATAAAGTGAGCATCTCTGACTCCCTCACTGAAAACCTTGAAACAATAAAGCCCCTTTAAGAAAATAGACCTTAAAAATTCACAATTTCAAGAGCAGTCAGGAAATTCCAAACATCAACATTACCAAAGTGACTTCCCACCCTGCCAAGCTGCACATATTTAACATTTCTCTACTTCACTCTTGTTACACAGCAGACCACAATGTTGTTACAGCATTTATGCTTTGTTATTAATGCACTTTATAGCACAACTTGTTAAATAAAATTGACAACATAGCAAAGAAAATACGGTTTGCATTTGATTTGATAATTTTAATCTGTTAAAATCACTAGCTCCTCATTATCCTTTCAATATATTTCTAAGGAAATAACCTTTTAATGAAGCAATGGACGTAAACAAGACATTTTAGTAAAGAAGCATATATTAATTTCTGATGCCATTAAATCACTCCATATGAATTTGACTAGGAGACTGAAAGCAGCCCAGAGTTCCTACAGTGCTTCTGAGAATAGGAATAAATACTTACCCGCTCCTTCTCCTCAACCATAAATCCTATTGGACTTCAGACCATATTAGTTTAATCCACACAGCAACCCTCAGCCACTTGTAGGTTAATGTAAAGCTGCAGTTCTGACAATTATTCTTTATAAAGAGATAAAAAAGCACTATGCTTGTGCTAGCAATGGAGAACTGCAGAGTTGTTCTACCCATGAGTATGTAGGTTCATCAGGAAACACATGACCAGCATCATGAAAAGTTTTGCTTACTTTGGGAGAACAGAGAAGAGACTCCAGTACTGAAAGGAACAGCTTTGGAACTTCACCAGTTCCCCAGAATATTCAATACCAAGGGTTTTATTCTACAGCTGCAGGACACCTCGCTTCAAAAAGGAAAAACAAAAGAAAAAGGCATTCTAATCCTTGATAGCAGCTCCCAGTCAGGACTGGGGGAACCCTACCGCACCTCAGCAGACAGACAGGTTTCAGCACGCTTAGCTCTTACCTGCCTAAAGCACTGCTTGAAGTCAGCCAGCTGTCCCATGGAAATCACCTGGATTTGGGGAAGTTAAACAGAGACAGCAACTTGGTGGCTCTCAGTCTTCTAGCAGGATTAGAGGTGGACCTTCTTCTCCCCGTCAGGACAGGGGAGATTAGGGAAAGGACAGTGTCAGAGAGAGCTCGTCCCCTGGTGGAATTACCGCCTGCAGCGAGCCAAAGTGTTCTCAGCATGCCGAGCAGGCTCACAGCCTGCCCCAGTCCTTCTCTCCACTGCCTGAAAACGCACAGGCAACATTAGCCATTTTTTGTTGTTGTTGTTATTTTGTTGCTGTTGTTACGTTGCAGACGTGCCCTGAATGCCAGATTCCCGCTGTATGACGATGGGATATGAGGTGGGATGAGGAGTCAGCAGAAAAGTTGGTGTTTCTGCGGGGCGCTGCCCTCCCGGTACCACCACTCGGGGCTCAACCTTCTCCTCAACTTCGGGGGACGATGCGAGGCTTGCCGCAGACCCTCCCCGCGCCCATTCCCAGGGGTGGGAGCCCCTCGCACCGGACGGAGGAAGGACTATCCCCGGGTCACCTCCCCCCGTCCTCTACTCGCAGTTCGCGATAACCTACCGGAGGTGCCGCAGCGCTGCCGCCTCCTCCTCCCGCTCCCGGAGCCCCGGGGCTGGGCGAGGGAGCTGCTGCCTGCCGGGCCGGGGAGGGAGGGGGGAATCCTGCTCAAACCCACCCACCCACTCGTGTACTCACTCATCCGCCCCGGGTAAGGTCACAGAATCATTAAGGTTGGAAGAGACCTCTAAAAACAACTGTCAACCTATCTCCCCCATGCCACTAAACCATATCCCTAAGTACCACATCTGTATGTTTGTTGAACTCCTCCAGGGATGGTGACTTCACCACTACCCTGGGCAGCTTCTTCTGGTACCTAACAACTCTTGCTGGGAAAAAAAAATTCCTAAGATCTATTCTAAACCTCCCCTGGTGCAACTTCAGACCGTTTCCTCTTGTCCTATCACTTGTAAACTGGGAGAAGAGACCATCCCTCATCTCACTACCACCTCCCTTCAGGTGGTGGTAGAGAGAGACAAGGTCTCCCCTGAGCCTCCTCTTCTCCAGACTAACCAAGCCCAATTCCTTCAGCTGCTCCTTATAAGACTTACTCTCCAGACCCTTCCCGCAGCTCTACCCCGCGGCAGCTCCTCACCTTCCCCCTGCTCCCGGAATGCGCCTCTGCAGCCACACACAAACTTTAACCGTCAAACTTTGGGGCTGGGAAGGGGCTTCCCCCTCCTCCTTTGCGGGTTGCCGGGCAGGTGGGTCCCCAGGGGGAAGGTAAAGGGATCGTTTTCTCGCCCTGCAGAGCCCGAGGGGGTGTGCAGGGAGTTGAGCGCTGCTCCCGCCTCTGAGCGCCCCTCGGATTAGGCGCTTTGATAACAGGTTCTGTTGCTGATACACACCCAGAGCTAGGATCTCCCTCTGCTAGCAAATAAATGTGTCTAAGCTGCCATAGCTGTAATAAGCTCCTGAAACAGGTAGCATAAAAACTTTATTGTTGTCTCCAGGAAAAGGGGATGAGGGAGGAAGATCTTTAATTAGTGCTTCCCAGCACTTCACATGTGCCTTGTAAACCTTATCAGCTTCTTGTGACAATAGACTAGCTGTGTAGATAAAGGACACTTAATGGGCACATTGCTTTACTTCAGCTCTTGCTAAAATAGGGTAAGCACAGAGCAGTTCTGACTTTCCAGACCTGTGCTCAAAGCATTGGTATCTGGCAGTGTTCAAGGCCAGGCTGGATGTGGCACTGGGCAACATGGTCTAGTGTTTTGGCATCCCTGCTTGTGGCGGGGGGGTTGGAACTAGATGATCTTTGAGGTCCCTTCCAACCTGGCCATTCTATGATTCTATGATTCTATGATAGATATTCTCCTTTGGACGTTTTGCTGCAGTGCTGTATCCCTAAGATTACCCCAGGACTTGCTTCTGAAATGCTCCCTGAGTCACTGCCCCACCTAGGCTAGAAAGGCCTTTCTTGGCCTAACAGTAACAATGCTTAACATTTCTACATCTGTTACCTAACGGGCCTAAAAACATCTCACACCCCCTTACAGCCAGTACACAGGCATATCTTCTCTCACCAGTAAAACACAACTACTTCCAAGGTAGAGCTGAACATTGCCAACCAGCTCCAGATGGTGTTTCAGAGCAGGCAGTAGAAAGCTGAGTGCTGCTCTGATTTCCAGGCAGGGTTAACTAAGTACAGTGTTATTACCCCAGCTAGAGTTCAGACATTGGAGATAACACACATTCATTGAAAAGTGCTCAAAGGATCTGTAGCAGCCAAGACCTCTGTGCAAGCGTGTTCCCTGTGGATACCCAATCCATGCCCTGAGCCATCCTGCTCAGTTTGGGTTGTACGAGTACATATAGCCTCACCGTGGTGCTATGAATGTTCTCTCCTTCATCTCACTTAAGGAGCTCCCTAGTCACAATTCATTCTAGAGGCTAGTAGCTCAAAGCAGAACCAGGGAGCAAAGATTTTCCCTCGTTTTCCTTTAAAACCATCCACGGAGCCACTCTGGTGAGTAAAGACTACCCCTCACACCTGTAGCTTGTCTGGCTCCCTAGTAGAAATTAAAGGGAAGGAGGGAAGGAAATAGGTTTAACAGCAGGAACATGCCATTTGTTTGCTATTTCACAGGAGATGAGCACATTTACACTTCTAGACCACCTGGCAGGCACATGATAACCATCATGCCCTAACAAAAAAAATGCAACCTTATATTTAAATTACAGCTCTGTTTGTCTCTGGTGGCCAGTGAGATTTTAGACAAAAACAACATGCCTCCTGAATTTTAGTTTCCTGAAGTAATACACTCAGAAGATTGCAATGAAGGTCACTGGAGCTTCTAATAAGGATATACAGATTAACCTTCTGAGTGGTGTAGATTTAATTTCACTCAATAAGTACATGCTGCAAACATATTTCTTCAGATTGATCTGCTCAGGCTGTACCCATCAAGTGATTAAAGTTATATATAACACTGAAATGATCAGATGTCTTGCTTTTTTTTTTTTTTTCAGTTTAAGGAAAAAATTAATTGCTTTGGGATAAAGCCAAGTCTTGTTTAACAACTTAATAATAAAACCCAAACCCCTTTGCATTTAGCTCATATAATACTTGCTCCACCACAGATTCTTCCAGTGTAAAGGGCATATTTGAGCTATGGATTAAAGAATCCTTACAAGATTAAAAATTCAACATGCAGGTGAAATTAGACACTGGATTAGGGAGATCATCAGCTATGCAAATGTAATCAGCACCTCCTGAAGCCTGACACATAGCAAAAGAGACGGGAATTACCAAAGGGTGGCGGCAGCCTGTCTGTGTCAGGGGGTAGGGACAGAGCCAGGGCGTGCATCACAAACCCTATTGTTGGCAGGTTTCTGCAGGTTTCCTGTGACTCCTGGTAGACAAGAAGCTCAGTGATGGAAGCAGCAGAGTCATCTCCTGCCAGCAGTGAGTCTGCTGGTGGTGACACCTCCTCGCTGTAACAGGAGCACTCAGTGCAGGTGGAGAAGGAACAGAACACGTCACAGACTGAAACTGAAACCTGCCAGAAGTTGCAGGTCAATCCACTGAATTAAAAACACCTTTCACACACAGAGTCACATAGAACCACAAAGAATCACAAAGGTTGGAAAAGACCTCTGTGATCATACCTAGCACTCCCATGCCACTAACCATGGCCCTAAGTAGCACATCTCATGGCTAGGCTTGGTGAATGAAGCTCCAGGGAGGGCTCCAGCCATGCTCCTCCTCAGCGCCTTTTCCAAGTGCTGATAAAAAGAGGATAGCAGATAGCNTTAGAGAGTGATCAGGTCTCCCCGAGTCTCCTCTTCTCCAGACTAAACAACCCCAGTTTACCCCATAGCAGACCAATTTAGGCTTTTTAAGTACATTTTCTGTGTAGAACGTTTCCAGCTTGAGCATGTTTTCATCTCGGTTGAGCAGCAACAGCCAGGCAGACAAGTTTGGTGTGAAGGGGAGGTCATGGTGACCCATGCTGCTTCTCTGTGCACAGGGGGTAATGCTCCTAAATCCACCCTGGGGGCTCAGCCCCATGGTGGGACACACCATTGCCGTGAGCTGTTAAGAAACTCCTCAGTCTTGCTGAACTGCCCGCACAGTTGTGGTTTCCATTTGCCATTTGTCAGAGTTCACAGCAAAGCTAGCTCAGCCACCTACACAGACACATCTAAATGAGATGTTTAAAGAGAAATTCAGTATGAAAACCATCGCTCATGTAGCAGCTGTGACAAAACTGTGCCTGTTTGGCCAGATCCTGTTCCAAAGGGGTAGGATTAGACCTTCAGAGGGTTTTTTTTTAGATGAGGAAAATTCATTCCAAGTGCCATTATCATTTAGTGCAGGGAATTCTGGGCTGGGCCACGCTGGCAGAGTGTCAGTGCTGTGTGTTGTGTATCAATATAAAGCAGATTAGACAAACTTTGAATGATTAAAAGCATTTTATCATTATGAAAGTGGCTTGTACTCCAGGGCAAGTAGTTTATTTTGATATCCTTGAGCTTTTTTAATTTTCAGCTAATTAGCTAGAAATACACCACCTACAACATGCTCCTTTTCTCAGTGAAGAGGCTGAAATTTGCCTCTGCTGAGCATTGCTCTGGGACATTTGCTTGTTTCTGGAAGAAAGCTGCTAGCAGCTTGGTACAAAATCCACTTGCTCAGTATCTGGCATGCTCAGGTATCAAAGCCTTTCTAAGCAAGCTATGTGCTCCTTGAATCATAGAATGTTGAAAAGCATTAGGCAATTCAAAGTGTCTGCTGCCCTTCAGCTGTTGCTAAGTTTTGTACTTAAGAGGTCTCTGAGAACAAACCCAACTGGACCTCAACCTTTCAATAAGCTAACTGTGAAGCTATTTTACTCTAATGGGCTCCTGGCCCAAAAGACAGCTGAGAGGAAACAGGAGCTGCAAAGGTTAGTGTGTTATCTTACTCCAGTTCTAAAATGTTCTTCAAATGGCAGCTACAGCTCTGTCAAGTGCTGCAGGGCTAGCAAATGCCTCAGGGTGTCCTGAAAACTGATTTTCTGAAAAAGTGAGCTCATCCAGTATTTACAAGGCTGGTGGAGGCTTCCAGTCAGAGGTGTAAGTAGGAGGGTGAAGGTTAGCTCCCTTGCTCTTGCTCTCTTTGCCAAAGCACTGGGTGAGCAGGGGGTGAGTGTGTTCTCATGCTATTCTATGACAAATGTACATCTTGGATCAAAGTCTACCAAGCCTTGCAGGCTCCATGCATGGAGCTTTTCAAGACAAGACTGGATAAAATCTGAGCATTCTGCCTTGACCCCATAGCTGACCCAGTCATCCAGAAGGACCTGGACAAGCTGGAGAGGTGGACCCAGGGGAACCTCA
>VWZO01017925.1:0-18890 GCA_013396975.1 Bucco capensis
CCATTCCAGAAAAGGTTTGCTAGTAATGCAACTGGCAGCATCCTTATAATTGGCCCCATCCCGGAAATGACAGATTAACAGGCATTGCAGACCAATTCCAATTGTATATGAACCATACACAAAAAATTTTACACAAAGAAGTTATTCTTTACACTCGCCTCTNACTCCCACTGGTGTGCCGTGGCCACGTCGCCACTGCGTTGCCACTCTGGGGTCTGCTGCTGCCCGGAAACTGGTGGGGTGTGGGCGTGTCCTGCACCGGTCGTCCCCTGCCTCCGCGCTCACCAGGGGCTGCACCCCGCGGCTCCACACAGCTCCATGCCGGGCAGGCAGCACCAGGTGAGGGTGCAGGTCACTGTGCCGACCCGCCGCCACCGGCCCCACTCCTGGCTGCACAGCTTAGCCGATGGAAAGGGCTACCACCCATCAAGAATTTACAAACACACACATTAATGGTCGGGGGGGGGGGGAAGGGGGAAAAGATGGATACCTCGGTCATTTACATACCCTATAACAAGAGGTAATGGGAAGAATGAGATTGCCCCTATGTTGAAATGCAGAATAGACAGAATAGACAACCCCACCAGAATTTTACATACAACACGCTTGTCAAGTCATAATTTGCAAGAGATGAGTGACTTGCAAAACTTGCCCACCTTTTTCTTGGAAACATCATGCCTGCCCATACATTCTCCATCCTGACTCTCAGAGAGGCCACTGGTGGTACAGGATTGTGTTATCCACAGCTCCAGGATCACAGTGATTGCCCTCATGCTAGGCCCTCTGGGGCACCTTGGCCCATAACCCAAGAACCGGCAGGTGTCAAGCTCAGGGCTTGGTGTTTTCCGCACATCAGAGCATTTCAGCACTGGTAGGTTCCACTTCAAAATCCAAATGAAACCCAATTTTTATGATTTAAAAATCTCCCAGACACCCTTCTCTGTCCATTGATGCTGACTGGGTATGAGACTGGCTCTTCCAAAAGAAAGAATGCTGAAACCACACATATCAAAACATCAACCTCAATTCTCCTATGAGCCAACCACCTCTAAAACAAATTCACCACTGTGCAAAGCATCTCTTGGTTCCTGCCAATTCCTTTGCAGTCTATGTACAGAGCAATTGCTCTGGGAAGCCATTTTTCACCAGAAGCATCAGTTTTCTATCAAACGGAGCTCCTCTGCTGAATTCATGCAGTTAGTATAGGTACTTCAACTACTACTTCCATATGGATGAAAGGCACAGTGTAAATACAAGCTCAGTACCTTTGTTATCTCTATTGTTAGCCTCCCCTGCTTCCTGCAATACTCATGCCAGAGTCCCTGTGCCCTGTTATGATATTTTGGTAGTGCCTCGCCTGCACCTCTGCCAGCCCCTATGGACACTCTGGTGGAAAATAGGCACAGCCTCCTCATCCCCTCCTGAGTCAGCAACTCTGCATGGGTCTGTCCACAGCTGGGGCTTTGCAGTCCTTCAGACCCAGGAAGGGACATGCTGGTCTGGCATCCATTCTAGGGCATCTGCTGCAGGTCTCCAAGGAAGGACTCTCACTGCCAGCTGTATGAACACTTTATGGGCAGGAAGGGATGAGCCCCACTCATGCAGGACCCACAGAGCAGTGTCTTTCAGGGTCTGAACAGCCTAAATGGGAGTGGGTTGCAAATGGCCCCTGGTTCCTCAAACACTCACAGGGTGTGGGGGAAAGAGGGAGAAAGGCTGAAAGCTTGAGGGAGTGTGATTATTTACTGTAGGTGGCTGAGAAAACAAGGTCTCTAAAGCAGCTGCAGGGCAATGGAAATGGGCAAAAGGCATATTTGTCAGTGCAGTTTTTGGAGCATCCTACGCTGGAGAACCAGGATGCCTTTCTTGTCCAAAGGGCCTTCGCCCGACAAGCCCTATCCACAACAACACTAGTGCATCTTGAATGACAGCTTCTGGAAGGTGCTGGAAGGCAGGTTCTTCTGCAGAGTCCTGCCTCTGCCTGTGCCTCTGCCCCATTGCTTTTCTCTCACTGTGCATGCATCTTCTCTCTGCCTCTGCACTTCTCCACAGTCTCCCAGCCTCCCACCTCACTGCTGCCTTTCTCCACATCCCTGTTCGTCCTTTACCACTGACAGGGCAGAAGCCACACTGGCTCACAGCAAGGAAGGAATATGAAGGGGACAATGACCTTTTCTGAAGCAGCCTTTGAAAAAGGAGACGTTCCCTGAGAAGAGAAAGGAAGAGGGGTTGGGCAGTCCGGAGGTAAAGCACAGAGGGAAAGCATTGATGAAGCAACATTCAGCAACAGAACAGGCTCCCAGGATGCCAAATATGAAAAGGTTTTTGCTCTTCAAGGGGAAGAAAAGCTAGAAACATGAAATATTCATGAGTGCCAGGTGTGGGCTCTGAAAGGCCTTTTCTCTTCCCCACTCACCCTCAGAAGACCAGGTGAAAGGAGGAAATTAAATGGCATTGGCTGTGGGCATCCAAGGAAGAAGGATCCTCACTAAATGATGCTCAGATAATGCTTTCCTGCTGCTCATCCATGCCCTTGGGCAAGGGGTGGGGAGGGTGCTCAATCCTGCACCTATCCAACACAGCAGTGGATGGTCACGGGGAAGAGAAGCAGTGGTAGGGTGAGAGGGGGAGCCGGGGAGCAAGTTGTCAAGTGAAAGCCGAGGGCTGAGCAAAGCCAGAAGACAAGGCAAGTCACTGAACTCCCTTCCCAAGTTTGGGCAAAGCAAATAATATGCCTTGCCCCAGTGGCATGCAGAGGCCCTTCCTGACAAACTCTGCAGATGCTACTGTGGCCATAGCTCCCTCCAGACTCTTGCCATTGAGCCTGATTAGCCTGGTCATCACAACTCAGCAGACTCAGCCAGCGTGTGCCAGCCCTGGGGATAGCCTGGCAGCGGTGGTCAGCAGTTGGGGCAGGCAGGGCTGCAGAGGAGGAGAGAGGCAGGCAGCTGGAACCAGCTATGCACCATGCAGTGCAAGTGTGCCTGGCAGCTTTCCACCACCTGCCCCTGCTCAGCATCACCCTGTCACTTAGCCTTCTCTCCTCCTGCCTCTTTCCAAGAGTGAGGACTAGCAGCTGAGCTGATTCACTCCCTAGCACTAACCACCCCATGGAACAGAGGGCTGTCTCAGGAGAGGGTGACAAACCCTGTTATTTCTGGTTTCTTGTATCTCATCCATCTTAGAGGTTTTCAAGTCCTCCTCCCTAGATCTACAGTGAGGGACAAAGATAATGGATGCAGTGTTAAAAAGAGACAGCAATTCGAGGCATTTGTTCCCTTGCTTAGAGAAACAGGCTGGAAGAGAACATAATTCTCTGCACCTATCTTATCTGCATCATAGGTCAAGCAACAAAATGCCATTTTAACTGGAGAGTGAAGCATCATTCTGTCCCTCAGCCAGGCCACTTGTCCAAGTGTGCCTTCTTTCCTTCCTCCCCTGCCTCAGGACACATGGCAGTCCACTCAGCTCATATGGGGTTGGCAGGATTTTCCAACCTTTACAGGAATTTTCAGAAATGAGGAACCATTCCAGCATATAGACTGTATTCATGCAGAGGGAGAGATGCCCTTTTTTTTTTTGCAGTCAACCCCTGTAGTTAAAATAATCTCTGTTTTGTGTGCACAGTGCAAGCTGGTGCTCCAACCTGCGGCCCTTCTCTCTGATCTCTTGTTGATCCGAGATTTAGCTGTCATTTCACACACTGCATTCATTTACATTAGCTAAAATCTGGGGCCAAGCTACTGCAAAGAGAAATCAATCAGCTGTGTGTATAACAGCAGATGCATTGCCAAGTTAACAGTTATTATAACCCACAGCTTCCCTCAGCACTCAGATCTTTATCCCTTTGCTGCATTCCTCCTAACTGGATCCTCTCCTGCAAACATATATGCAAGCAAGAGGAACTCGGCTGGAACAGCAGGTGTGCAGCTCCAGATGCTTTCTCTTCAAACTGCAAAGACAGCCTCAGTGACATTGCAGACCATCCCTCTCTGCTTCATACCAGTTCAAGAGTGAGCATGTCCAGAGGGCTGGCCTGACCCAGATTAAACGAACTCCATGAAAAAACAGCTCCAGCTGACAGTATGAGGTAGTGAGAAATGTTAAACCAACTCTGCTAAGAGAAAACTGTCCCAGACACAAATCACAGAATCATTGAATTGTCAGGGTTGGAAAGGACTTTAAAAATCATCTAGCTCCAACCCTCCTGCCATGGGCAGGGATGCCTTCCACTAGATCAGGTTGCTCAGAGCCTTATTCAGCCTGGCCTTAAAAACTTCCAGGGATGGGGCTTCCACTACCATTGTGGGCAACCTGTTCCAGTGTCTCACCACCCTCATAGTGAAGAACTTCTTTCTAATGTCCAATCTAAATCTCCCCTCCTCTGGTGTATCCATTCCCCCTAGTCATATCACTACCTGACATCCTAATAAGTCCCTCACCAGCTTTCTTGTAGGTCCCCTTCAGATACTGGAAGGCCACAATAAGGTCTCCTCGGAGCCTTCTCTTCTCCAGACTGAATAACCCCAACTGTCTCAGCCCATCTTCATGTGAGAGCTGCTCCATCCCTCTTATCATCCTCATGGCCTGTCTGTCTCTGGACATGCTCTAGAATGTCCATATCTTTCTTGTCCTGGGGGCTCCAGAACTGGATGCAGTACTCCAGGTGGGGTCTCACGAGAGTGGAGAAGACGGGGAGAATCACCTCCCTCGACCTGCTGGCCATGCTTCTCTTGATGCACTAGCCTCATCCAGAGGCATGTAAAGTCCTCCCATTGATCTCTCTATTAGATTCCTGGTTTGTCTGTAGGATGCATTTAGGATTGGGGATGTTGCAGTTGCAGGTTGTTCAGCTTGATTCACAGTTTAAGAGCACCACTAAGCCTCTCAGTGACACCTCACTCTTGCCTTGCCAACAAGCAAAGCTTTCTAGCATGCCTGAGTGGCTCAGACACCTCATACCGCTCAGCCTGTTGATGACCTGTCCTCCAGTTATCCAAATCTTTGTCACTGCTCAGCCTGACCACAGAAAATATCAGAGCATGACATTTCCAGCACTTATAAAGATTCAGCCAGTATAAAAAGCTGCTGTTCATTTTCTCAGTAGCTTGGGCGCACATTAAGACTCACCTCAGTGTAGTAACTTCCCTTAGGGTATAGAATCAAGTTCAAGTACTAAGCATTCTCAGTCCTTACCTTCAAAGTACTTCTCAAGCTCAAGCTTGGGATAGCCAAAAGAGAGATTAAAGCTCCAGGAAAAAAATGTTGGTCACAGATTCAACCTGCTGGGACAACAAAGCTCTCCAGAGTAGATTTAAAGTGTACTAATGTAAGAGAAAGAGCTCTCTCATGCTTCAGGAGTCAGGGACTAGTACAGACCTCACTGCTTTTCACTCTGAAAGAAAGACACTTACCTTAGATGAATCGGGTCAGGGCAACACAAGTATCAAGATGAAAAGAAGAAGAAAAGAGAATATACCACTTAAAATGCCCCCAGTACACTGAGCTCAAACAACCATCAAAAATAGGGTGCAAATGAAACCCAAGTCACATCCTGGGGGGAAGACAAGAAAAGTAGCAGATGGGTGCTGCATAGCCATGATGCTCAGCACACCACCAAAGGGGGCTCAGGTGCCAGAGCCAGGGCTGAATCTCAATATTCTGAATCCCTCAGAGCTTTCTTCCTTCCTACCTGCCTGTCGAATGTCATAAGCATGTCAAGGAGCTAGGCCTCTCTTAGTGAGACTTAGCATACAGAAGTGTAAGCAACCGTGAAAATTACAGTTCCTTTTAACATGGTATATATTAACAATTCCTGTCAAGGCATGGCCTGGCTCACATCACAAGTGGTTACTGCCCCATTTCTTTGCTGGAGACCTGCAGTAAATCACAGAATCACAGAATCATTAGGGTTGGAAGAGACCTCTAAGATCATCAAGTCCAACCGTATCTATCATTAACATACCACTAAACCATGGCCCTAAGAAACAGGCCCAGCTTCCATCATAATGCAGTAAAGATCTCTTCATAAAGGATTTTTTTTAAGGAGTATCAAGATGTTGAATGCAAAAAACCTCCCCCAAAAACCATCTTTGGACAATGCTCTGAGAAATATACACCAAGGTAATGGAAAAATATCTTCTCACTAGATCATAAATAACACCAAAAATGAACTGTGGCTTGAATGGTCAGACTATAGTTGCACCTTGCAAGCCTTTCACAGAAAATGGGTGGTCTAAACAGCTCTCTGAGTTCTCATATTTCACAGCTTTGTCCAAGGTGCAAAAGACCCAGTGCACAAAATAGTTCCTCCCTGCTGAGCTGGAGCCTTATCAACCCTGCAGAGGTATCAGAATCCAGAGCCATGCCAGATGGAGCTGCCAGGTGCTTTAAGTAAGCCAGAGGTAAGGCCTCCTGATTGCAGACCCCCTCAAGAATGAGGGCAAAATCCAGAATATTTACCTTGACACTTATAGGCTGACACCTCTGGAAAAAGAGGTGCCTCAGTCCAAGCTTTGCTGTGATCCAAAAAGGAGGAGATACCTCAGCTCTGCTGCAGGCTTCAGCAACATCAATAAGGTCCATCAATAGCAACAGAAAGCTCATCCACCACAGGCACTCACACTCAGTATGTGCTACTGGAACATGGTTGGTAGCCACATATCCTGTGACATGAGCAGAAACAGAGGCAGGCTAAGGTCTTGATCAGGACCCCCCCTTCTTCACTCTCTCACCCAATTAACTCCTTGCAAACTTTTGTCTGTTAAGTAACCTTGTCTTGGAGAATAATGCCAAGTGTTAGATTATTTCTTACAGAGATGTGTCTCTGGAGGGTTGCTGTCGTTCTGTTCTTTTTTCCTAATGCTGAACATCTAATAAGTAACACCTACTACCACCTGCTACTATTGTTCATCCACTGATCACCTCCATCATCTCATTTTTTTCCCCTTTATCCCTGCAATGATGACTACATTCACTTTCAGTGAAAACTCTATCAAAAACACACAGTGCCAGCTTTTCTTTCAGAATTGCAGGGGGTCACCCAACACCAGGGACAAAAGGTAACTCCCACACCATGGCTGTGAGATACTTGCCTCTGTTCTATAAATACCCTTAAGTTTTTTACACATCTCTAGTATTGTGTAAGTAGGACAGAATAATGCAAAATACTATGTAACAGTGTCAATGCAACTTCTGGTTAAGATTCAAGGGAGTTAATTTCCTTTTGCTGTCTCTAACAGGAATAGTGTTTCTTTCTAACACAGGCAATGCAATGTGTGTGAAGAGGAGAATCAGTCCTTAAGCACACAAAGATTGAGAAATCTAAGGTTATGGTTGTCCATTGCCCTGCCCACACACAGTATAATTTGCATTAGTGTAATATGACATTATCTTTCACCCTTATAATGCACTGTCATTACTGCTTGCATTTCCATGGTATCCATTGCTTGATAGGTCCCATGGGACAAATTCTGCAAAACAGCTCAGCTCCCATTTAGGCAGCAAAATACATGTCTGGGCTTTGAGAGAGCTGTGTACACTGCAGGCTAAGCATGTTTGAACAGGCAGCAGCACTGTCAGAATGGAAGCTGTAAGGCATTAGGCATCTTCTAAATTCTTGTTCTTCATGTTCCCCTAGAGGAGAAGGGGAAAATATAGATTCCAGCAAAGGCCTCTTTATGACTGGTTGCTTTCTGGGCATTCACAGTATCCCAGTATGTCAGGGGTTGGGAGGGACCTAGAAACATCATCTAGTCCAATCCCCCTGCCAGAGCAGGATCACCTAGATGAGGTCACACAGCAATGTGTCCAGGTAGCTCTGGAATGTCTCCAGAGAAGGAGACTCCACAGCCTCCTGGGCAGCCTGGTCCAGTGCTCTGGCTCCTGCACTGGAAAGAAGTTCCTCCTCATGTTAATACTAAACCTCCTGTGGTCCATCTTGCTCCCATTCTGTCTTCTCCTAACATTGGATGCCATTGAGGAGAGCCTGGCTCCCTCCTCCTGACACTCATCCTTAACATATTTATAAGCATTAATATGGTCCCCTCTCAGTCTCTTCTTCTCCAGGCTGAAGAGACCCAGCTCTCTCAGCCTGTCCTCCTACGGCACATGCTCCACTCCTTTCATGATCTTGCTGGCCCTGTGCTGGGCTCTCTCCAGCAGCTCCCTAGCCTTCTGGAGCTGAGGGGCCCACAACTGGACACAGGATTCCAGGTGGGGCCTAACCAGGGCACAGTAGAGGGGGAGANTATTGAAAGCTTTACTAAAGTCGAGAAAACCACATCCACTGCCTTCCCCTCATCTATCCACCTAGTTATGCCATCATAAAAGGCTATCAGACTAGTCAAGCAGGACTTCCCCTTACGGAATCCATGTTGACTACTCGTGATAAGCCTCCTTTCCTCCAAATGCTTGGAGATGGTGGCAAGAACAAGCTGTTCCATCACCTCCAGGGATGGAGGTGAGACTGACTGGCCTAGAGTTACCCGGGTCATCTTTCTTGCCCTTTTTGAAGATTGGATAACATTGGCCTTCCTCCAGTCCTCAGGCACCTCTCCCGTTCTCCAGGACCTCTCAAAGATTATGGAGAGCAGCCTAGCAATGACCTCTGCCATTTCCCTCAGCACTCTTGGGTGCATCCCATCTGGACCCATGGACTTGCGGATGTCCAGTTTGCTCAACTGATCTCTGTGTGTGTGTGTGGTTGGTTTTTGGTTGTTTTTCTTTTGTCCAGGCTTGCTTTACTTCCAATAACACAAAATCCAAAGTGCTTTTGCTAACGCCTGTGATTTTTATCAGGAGTCTCAGGATGCATGGCATAAGCCTTCAGGTGTGAAGTCTTGCTATGACTTGACAATCTTGGATCACAGTAGAAAAAAAACTGAGAAGTTTCTACTCACTACTATAGGGGGAAAAGGAAGACTACAAGATCTGAGTACAGGTCTACAGGACTGAAAGCCATGGGTAAAACAGAAATCTGTGGTGTTTTTTTTTTCTTTTCCTTTTTCAGATCTCATGGTTTTAAACTCATCTGACAACCTACAGGCACACTAATTGTGACTTTTGAATACCTGTTTCTAATAACAGTGAAATCAAGCAGACTGCTTCAGAGAGAGACAGATTACTTTCTCCCATTGATGACTACCAAAAAAAAAAAAAAGTGAGTAAGCAGTGTATGGTACAAAAGAAGGCATTACTAGCTCCACATTTTCTGCTTTTCACTGTTCCCCAGCTCCCTGCCACAATGCAACACTAACACATTTTGTTGGTTTGGTTTGGGTTTTTTTTCCCAAATTCACTTTGATTACACATTTATATATATGGAAATCTACTGCACACTGTGGAATGCACATGAAAAACAGCAATGAGGTCAGACAAGTAAATAACATTGGAGCCTGTCTTCAGTGACTGAAGACTTCCTCCATCACTACAAGATGTGGGTCTGTTACAACCTGCTCAGTTTGCTAACAAGCCCCAGAGAAGCATTGATTTGTAAACCCATCCAGCATATTTATCCGAGAGTAATATATGACTTTCTCTATACTAGTCCTTGCCCTTGTTTTGGTTTTGATTTCCTCCCTTCTTTCCCTCCCTCCACCCCCACTTTCACTGCCTTCTCCTACACACAGAGGTGCCTCACACCTTGGCATGTTGAGCCCAGCAAACCCTGCCCCTTGTCTCCTGTGCATTACTCCTTCGAACACTGCTCCTTCTCTACTCTCCTCTCTGTTGATCCTCGCAGAGCTCTGCTGCCCCTCTCACTGTTTCACTGTAACCTGACCACACCTGCCTGATCTAGGGCTCGACTGACTTGAGAAGGAGCTTCACACGCAGCAAAGTGCATCTCTAAGTTACTTTTCCATCCCCAATCTGCGTCTCTTTCAGAGGGAAGGCATCATTTAATGGTCTGCTCTAAGCATGAATCACATTGCTTTCTTCAGTGCTTTGCTCCAGGAGGTTGGGTTGGTAAGTGAGGATGTAGACTGAACTCAGCACTGTCAGTTGAGTCCATCCCTTGTCAGCTTTTCTCCATCCCTTCACTGTCTGCCTGGGACAGACCTTACAAAGAGCTGGCAGCTTCTTCTTCTAATGCATTTGAGCCACACATAGCCTAACCATGGAATGAAAAGAGCTTTTTGACACCTTAACTTTTGTGTAAACATGCTGCAAGAGAGCACCACTCTTGTGCCACTACTAACCTGCTCAGGACTGTGGCTGAGTGTGGAGAGGAAATGGCTTCAAGTTGCACCAGGGGAGGAAATTTCTTTACTGAAAAGGTTGTTAAGTCTTGGAATAGACTGCCCAGGGAGGTGGTGGTGGAGTCACCATCCCTGGAGTTATTCAACAAATATTTAGATGCTCTCCTTAGGGACATGTTTTAGTGGTATGTTTATGATATGTTTGGTTGGACTTGATGATCTTAGAGGTCTTTTCCAACATTAATGATTCTGTGGATCTTCTGCGGATCTACAGATAAATCTGTGTACACATCTGCACGTGGTTCCAAGTATGGTTTCTGTGTCACTGAGATGTGATAATAAATATTTACAGAGCAGCTTATACAAAGAACTCTGGGCGCGATAAGGTTAAGTATTTGGAAAATACAATATCTGCATTTCAATCATCACTTCACAAATAAAGCTTGAAGGGAAAATACAGACTTCCAAAGAGTCAAATGGAAGAGTGTAGTTTTGAAAAGGAATTAACACTGGAAGAGAACACACAATTGACAGTCCTCTTTCAAAACAACTGAGGCATCTAAAGCAAAGACCCTGTAGGGGAGGGTCTTACAAGAGGAATCTCATCATCCCTTTGCATTTCCAACTGTTAGGGCAGGACAGTGCCTGTCAAATATGCTTGCTTTTTTGTCTGATCTAGCTGTAAATGAGACTGGTTTACAGCCTAATATATCTCAAGCCAGAAACTAATTTCACACACACTCATCAGTGAAATTAGTTCTTCAAAAACACATTTAGAGAAGCAAGTGTTGTCACTTATTCCCTGTGCCAAGTGCGGGGCTTGTAGCCAGGCTGCTCTGGTTTAGGTACTTTTACAGCACCAAACCCAGGTAGCTTGGTGTGGAACACAGATTTAAGGCAGGCATACAAACACAAAACATCTGCTTCTCCCATTCCAAGGCTCAGCTGCTTCAGACTATTTTTATATTGGTGCTTTGGTCTGGTGAGCTGAATGCAGAGCTACGTGTTAGGAGATGTCAGTTGCATTCCTGCGTCTACTGGTGACACTCACTGGGTTTCACTCACCTGGTCTGAAACATGAGACAGTTTAAATCAACAATCACTGGTTTATATCTTTGAGAACTGTAGAAGAAAAGTAGAAAACTCCAGTCTATTTGGACCCATGGAGCTACTATAACAACACATCTAAAAAAGAAAAATGGAGCTAGATCAAGATCTTAGTTTACAGCACTTCCAGTGGGAAGAAAAAATGTTATTTCATTGAAATGAAAACACTTCAGTGTTGTAATAGTTATTGAAGAATCATTTAGCAAAAAGGACAAGAGGAAAGCATTTTCATCCTAGAATAGCATTTTTTTTTATTTTTAAATTTCTTTGTCATGACAAAGTATAGGGAAAAATCAAAAAGCCAGACAACCATCTAAAATGAGGCAGAATAAAACCATATTAAAATGGATGGGAAATGTTTATTCTTATTCTTTCTCTGACTGAGGAAAAAAACATATTCAGAAAGAGCAGAACCTCCCACAAATCTGAAAATCTTTTTCCTGCACAGCTCGTAGTAAGAATATAAGATTACTTTTCTAATGCCTATACCTCCACATAAATGTTGCTGCACTTACACACCAAGTACTAGCACATGTATGAGCTTTCTATTTAATAAAATTGCTCTGCAGCACACTGCAACAGAATCCTTCTCTTCTGTACCTTGTGTTTAGCTGCAGTAATCTGCTTCCAAAAGATGAATCAGTTACTCAATTATAAGTGGAAATGGGAAGACATCAAGTGCAATGCAAGGACTCTTCTTTGAATTAGACCAATGCAACAAGGAAGAGTAAACTGAAAAAACATTTTCTACTCCAGTGTCAAAAAAATGTAAAAGTAAAAATGAAAGAAATTCAAGTGATCAGATATTACTACACACTCCCTACTCCAAAGCAGGCAGAAATAGAACTAATCAAGCCTCCCTCAGAAACCTTGTGCCTTGCCATGAGAAAGGATGAAAAAGCTAGAAGAAATAGCAGTGTTTCACCTAGCAACCTGCCACACAATCCTGAATGGATAATAATAAACAAATGGATGTGGAATCTCACCCTGAGCCCAGGACACACACATGCCCAGAGCAGAAAGCAAGAGAGTATGGAGAGTGTCTTCCTCTTCTTTACACTTGTTCAGTGTCTCACAGGACTGTCACACCAGCTCACTGCCATGGGATTGAATCACATGATAATAGAATCATAGAATTATAGAACAGTTCCAGCTGGAAGAGACCTTGAAGATCATCAGTGCAGCCTTTTTCCTAGCCCTAGCAACCTGCTAAATAATGCTCCCCAATGCAACATCTACCTGTCTCTTAAACACCTCCAGGGATGGGGACTCAAGCACCTCCCTGGGCAGCCTGTTCCAATGGCTGACAACCCTTGCAGTAAAGAAATTCCTCCTAATGTCTAGCCTGAATCTCCCCTGGGGCAATTTACTTCCATTAAATTGACACTGCATAACCTCTGGCATAATTTACATCCATTTAATAGACACTGCATAACCTCTAACTTTTGTTCCATACATTTTCAAACGAAAAGGCAGTGTTACTGGAGCTGTCATCAGGAATGCAAGACCTAAGCAGGAATGCTAATGGAAATGTGATATGTATTACAGAACTAGGGCACCTCACATTTTCTCTAATGCATGTCAAATATGACGTGCGAATGAAGGCATTATAAGACAGGGCAGAGCCACAGACTCCCTCATCCTGAAGTGAAATCCTAAATGGTCAGTAGCACATCCCACTAAGAATTGCAAGAAATGCATCAACTGCTGATAACCAGTAGCTAAAGATCAGCTCTAACTCTTGAAGCAAGGAAGTCTGAAACCTAGAAGTGTCTCCACATAACTTCAGCCTTGCCCACCTGCCAAGAATATAAAATAATTTAACTTATTTTAAAAATGGTGATTTTTCCTTTACCACATTGCAACAGTTTCCTTAGAGTCATTCTGAATTGCCTCCCTGCTAGTTTTCTGGCCTCACTTCTTTTTTTTTGCTTCACATAGTGCAAAATTTCTCTCAAATTTCACCATAAATTTCTTCCTTCAGTATGCAGACTTTTCAAATGCTGGCAGACTATTAGAGTGTTACTGTTCTTTGGGTGTTAAAGACAGACCAATTCAGCACTCTACTACTCATGTAGTAATCACTCAGGTTACTAATCACTTTGTCCATTCCCCTGATAACAAAGTACCATTACTCAGTCCACATGGCCAGACACCTCAGAGGAAATCAGTCCCCACCTGAGTACCCACGTGGAAGCCTTTGAAATGGCCACCATTGCATGTCAGGCCACACTGCCACATCACAGCCTTTTTAATGTGGCCAAATATCTGCCTTTGAGATAACAGAAACATTAAGGTTGGAAAAGACCTCTGAGATCATCAAGTCCAACCATACCTATCACAAACATACCAATAAACCATGGCCCTAAGGAGAGCTTCTAAATGTTCCTTGAACACCTCCAGGGATGGTGACTCCACCACTGCCCTGGGCAGCCTATTCCAGGACTTAATAACCCATTCAGTAAAGAAATTTCTCCTTACATCTAATCTAAATCTCCCCTGGTGCAACTTGAGGCCATTTTCACTTGTCCAAACCATAACACCCCATCTCACTCCAGCCTCCTTTCAGGTAGCTGTAGAGAGAGCTAAGGTCTCCCCTGAACCTCCTCTTCTCCACACTAACCAACCCCAGTGCCCTCAGCTGCTCTGCTCTTCAATAAGACTTGTGCTCCAGACCACTCACTAGCTTTGTCCATCAGCACAAATAAAGTGAGAGAAGCCACTGGACTGAACTCCATTGACCGTTACTCTCTGGGCTTGGCCATCCAGCCAGTTCCTTACCCAGCAGAGAGTAAACATGTCTAAACCATGTGCTGCCAGCTTCTCCAGGAGATCAATCCCCCTGCCTCTCCCCAAATGCCTCACACTCCCACAAAGACCTCAATATCCCTCTACCTCTCACTGTCTTATCTCCCACTTTCTTTGCTAGCACCTGCAACAAGTTCAGCTTAGTATCATCATTACGTCTCACTAACGGACTTTCATTTTGCTTCAGATCAGTAATAAAGAACCCTTAAAAGACATTAAAAAAGGATTTGTGGCCAAAGGTCCCATTAATTATGTTTGCTGTACCCCACTGGGCACCTTCTTCCAATGCAGCTCATTCCCATTTATCACAAGCCTTTGTTTACAACCTCTTTGCCAGTTTTCACCCCTCAAGTCAGTGCTTCCTCTCCCAAGGAATCCAATTTCTTCCCCCCCTCCTAAATTAATGGCAGTATGTCTTTCTTCCAAAGCATGCTCTGCATATAACCAGATTTATGTAGTGAGAAAGATACTCTAAAGATCTAACCACAGAGTGGAAACTAAGACAGCATCTATTCCACACAAGTAGAGTTTTACACTGATAGAACAAGCAGACAGGAGCAGACATCATGGCTGGGACAGTCAGGAAAAATTCAATGGCTTGTGCTTTGCAGAGGTCAAGCAAGATGACTGCAAACATCCCTGGTGCCTCTGCATGGACGCAGCAGATCCCTGGTAGGCCAGTTCTGATGCCACTCACACTGCTCTTCCCTGGGCAGCTCCCGCCAGGGGAGGAGTGATTCCAGTTGTTTCAGGAGATTAATAGGAATAAGACAAGGCCTAGTGTTTATGCCAGTCAAGCTTTGATCCCAACCACTGCTCCCCAACTGGAGTACTGCGTCCAGGTCTAGAGTCCACAGCACAAGAAAGAGCGGGTCCAGAGGAGGGCCACAAAGATGATCAGAGGGCTGGAACACTTCTCTTATGAGAACAGGCTGAAAGAGTTGGTATTGTTCAGCCTGGAGAAGAGAAAGCTTTGAGAAGACCTCGTAGCAGTCTTTCCAATACCTAAAGGGGGCTTATAAAAAAGAGGGAGAGAGACTCTTTACCTGGTCAGAAAGCAGTAGGACAAGGAAGAATGGTTTCAAACTGATGGAGGGGAGATTTAGATTGAATGTTAGAAAAAAAATTCTTTACTCAGACGGTAGTGAGACACTGGAACAGGTTGCCCAGAGAGGTTGTGAATGCCTCATCTCTGGCAGTGTTCAAGTCCAGGTTGGATGTGGCCCTGAGCAACCTGGTCTAGTGGGTGGCATCCCTGCCTATAACAGGGGGGTTGGAACCAGATTATTTTTAAGGTCACTTCCAAGCCAGGCCACTCTATGATTCTATGACTGTGCCTCAGTTCCTTCACCACACTTTTCAGCACCCTCTGTCCCTGACTATTGCTCAGATACAAAATTACACCCAAGGAAGAGGGCAAGATACCACTATGGCTTTGGAGTCAGAGATCCTGAAGTCTGGCTCCATAGCATGCTCAAGAAATAGATGACACTGTGAAAGAGACTTTGTCAAAAGGGGAAACATGTGATACAAATTGGGAGGTCGACTGTACAAACTTCTTTAGATATAGAAAAGAAAAAGGAGTGTCAGATCTCAAAAGAAGGATTAGGAGAGCTCTGGCAAGGTCTTAGCCACTGCAGGCAGCCTGATTAGGGAGATTAAAGGGAAGAGCAAAGAAACATCCTGCACTTCCGCAAGACAAAAAACTTGTGGAAGGAATGCCTGAAGTCTGACGGAACTGCTTGTGGCAGCTGCTGCCTTTATACAGGGAATAGCCAGAACCATCGGAGTGACACAGTGGAACAAGGTCAGTGCTCTTGCAACCCCTTGATCCCAACAGCAAGCAACTTGCCCACCAGTTCACTTCCATCCACCTGGATGCAAACACTGCAAAGCCTGAGCCACCTCCATCAATGTCTCCTGAACGAAATAAAAGCAGCAATGCCTGCTTCCCTGCTCCAGGGCTGCAGGTAGAATAACACAGACTTGAGGGAAAAGAAAAAAAACAACAAAAAGGAAAAAAAAAGAGAAGAGACAAAAGAAGGTAGGAAGAGGAAGAGGGAAGAAACAGTTCAGCACCAATAAAAACTGCAAAGCACAGTGAAGACATTGGTCTCCTCTCCATGCTTTACGCAGGAAGGAAGAGAGGGTTACAGAGGGTCCACCTCTAATATGGGAGCAGCATGTGCATGGCCCATGCCCCAGGGCTGTGGCTCACATCCCAGGGCTGCAGTGCAGTAGCTCTCTGGTTGGCATGCAGACCTGAGCTAGGGACTGTGTCTCAGGCATGAACAGCACCAGCAAACAGCAGTTTGGCTGCTGATACATCCAGGCTTATGCCCTTCATGTCATCCCCTCAGACCCATGCCCAGCACTGCTCAGCCTAGTTTATACACACACACCAGCTTGCAGAGGGAAAACTGGCACAAAAGAGGGAGGAGGTGAGAAGGAGGAAAAAAATAATCAGAGCTACATGCTCCTAAGCTGTAATGTCATGAAAATTTTTCAGATGAGAAGATCTGGAAGAGCCTGTGAAGGCCTGAGGAAACCAATTCTCCGTGCTTCCCCCAGCTCACTCCTCTCCAGACCTGACACATACCCCTTTTTGAGGCTGCAGGCGTTATCAAACCTCTGATGTTCTTCAGTAAGGGTGAGAAAAAAATCCTTTCCTTGTTCAGCTTCATCTCCTGAGCCATTTGTATGGCCCCAGCCAAAGGATGACCAGGGCAGATGTGCTGGGAGACTGTGGTTTTACCACCTGTCTAACAATACCTGTTGGTCCCATGATGTGGAAAAGCCTGGACACAGCATTCAGCAGCACCTGAACTCCACCTGGAGAACACCAGCACACACAACGTAACATACTCCCCACAAGCCAAGCTGAGCAGGTGTGAGGGGAAAGCATGACTTACTAGGCACACGGTTGATAGCTTTCAGGGGCCTCAGGACACGGACAGTACGGATTGCAGACAAGTTAATGTTTTGGAGATCCAGCGAGTACTCCACCATCCTGCAGAAAGGCAGAGAGAGAGAAAGTTTAAAGGAATTCAAAATGTTGGATTGAGCACAGAGTTGTCATTACTTCATTGAAGGGTTTCTGGAAATCATGAAAATGAAACCTGAGTCTTTGGGAGTAAAGTTGAAGGCTGCAGGAGCAGGACTGGAGCTCAGAAAATGCAGCTTGTCTGCATCAAGGCAGCGAGCAGTGAGAGCATACCACAGGGACACAGGCCAGGAGCTGTGATAACTCTCACCTGCTGGGACCCGACCAGGAGCATGCACTCCTGGTGAGGGCACACATGAAGGGAGGACATTTCCCACAAAGCCAGGAGCAGAAAGGCTGCAACAGAGCAGTTTTGCTGAGCATTACCTGCAGTGCAGCATCATGCTCCCCATGATTCTCTCATCTCACAATGCAGGACGAGGTCCCTGGAGGTGGCTTCAGCTAACCTGTTTTACCTCACACAGAAACAAACTCTCTACTTTAAGAAATAACTGCTTTGGCTAGGTAGGAAGATTTCTCCTATGGCTGTGAATGACTCCTTTCTGACATCAACCAAAAGGTGTCATAGGACAGACCTAGACCTTAGCTTTTCTAACCCAACAACATGCTCCCTAAATAACCTCAAAGTGAAAATAGCTATGACTAATGCACTGGCTTTGCTCCAAAAGCAGTAGGTGCTGGTGGAAAAAGTGAACTGAACCAGCATCCCTTAGCCCAGTGCTCCTCTCCTCTCCCAGTACGGCAGATGTCCAGTAACTTGTCTGCCTTTCAGAAAGCATGGTGAGAAACTGGATTATACTAACCACTGACCCTGGCCATCAATTTCCACTTGAGGATCTCAAGCCATTTTGAACATTTTAGTGAACATAGGTGCATGAAGCCTACAGGAAAACATGAGCTTCTGTCACCAGCTTACCCAGGGTGACCCTGATGTGCCAAGGGGATCAATCATAGAATCATAGTATGGCCAGGTTGGAAGGGACCCTAAAGATCATCTAGTTACAACCTCCCCACACTGAGCAGGGATGCCAATCACTAGACCAGGTCACCCAGGGCCGCATCCAGCCTGGCCTTGAACACTGCCAGGGATGGAGCATCCACAACCTCTCTGGGCAACCTGTTCCAGTGCCTAACCACTCTCCGGGTAAAGAACTTTCTCATAATCTCCAATCTAAATTTCGCCTCCTTCAGCTGATAACCATCCCCCCTTGTCCTATCACAGTCTGACCGCTTAAAAAGTCTCTCCCCTTCTGTCTTATAATCCCCCTTTAGGTACTGGAAAACTGCTATAAGATCCCCTCGAAGCCTTCTCTTTTCCAGGCTGAACAATCCCAACTGTCTCAGCCTGTCTGAGGTTCTCCAGTCCTTTAATCAGTGGCCCTCCTCTGGACTCGCTCCACATCTTTTTTATGCTGAGGAGCCCAGAACTGGATGCAGTACTCCAGGTGAGGCCTCACCAGCGCAGAGTAGAGAGGCAGAATCACCTCCCTAGATCTGCTGCTCATGCCTCTCCTGATGCAGCCCAGGATGCAGTTGGCTCTCTGGGCTGCAAATATACATTGCTGGCTCATATCCAGCTTTTCATCTATCATGACCCCCAAGTCCTTCTCTGCACTGCTGCTTACTGTTCCTCACCCAGTCTGTACTCGTGTCTGGGGTTGCTCCTACCCAAATGCATGACCATGCACTTTGACTTATTAAACTTTATTTGATTCTCTTGGGCCCACTCCTCAAGATCTTCATCCAGATCCCTCTGGATGCATCCTGCCCTT
>VWZO01017928.1:6582-21404 GCA_013396975.1 Bucco capensis
CCAGCCAGTTCCTTATCCACTGAACAGTCCGCCCATCAAATCCATAGCTCTCTCACTTGGCCAGTAGAATGTTGTGGGGGACCGTGTCAAAGGCCTTGCAGAAGTCCAGATAGATCACATCCACAGGTTGTCCCTTGTCCACTGAGGTAGTCACAGTATCGTAGAAAGCCACTAGGTTTGTCAGACAGGATCTGCCCTTAGTGAAGCCACTCACCTAATCGTAGGATATGCTCAAATCATCGAACTGCCTAAGTAAACATACAATATCCCCTAGGCTGGAGCATGAAGATTGAAGAATATATATACAATACTAAGCATATATCCTTAGTATGCTACAAAATTCAAATACTGTGTACCCATGTTAAATTTCTACAGAAAAAGGTTTAGTTCAGCAGGTGTCCTCTGTGTATCTAGATAGGATTAAATATTTCTGTCTAGTCAAATCAATGATCACAAAGATGATGTGATCATGTTTATACTGTTGGACTGACACAGTAGTGAAGGGTTCTGAGGCATTCACAGGATTGGTTTTAAGAAAGGAAGATCTACTTAACCGAACTTGTCAGTGTATTATTCCTTTACCACTGAGACTAATTGAATTTTAAGTAAGTAAAAGTTAAGGATGAGAGCAGAGAACAAAGAAGGACATTGCAAGAGTTAATTGCTCATAAGGTATTAGCAATTGTGTTGATGTTCAGAAGTTGACAATATGGTATGCACAGCAAAAATTCTTTGGGCTATTAAAGTCTCTTCCCTTATTCTTTTCTAGAACTTATCTGTATAGTGCAGCTGATAGTATGGTCACAGAAAGTGTTAGCTCATGGCTATTAGATGTATTTTATTATTTTTAAATAGTAAGTAAAAAGCAAGCAATTCAGTTGCATGTCCCAAAGAAAATCATCCCAACTTTTGTAAAATTTCAGGCTATTTTATAATGTTTAGTGACTTCCCAGTGAGATCCTGTGGTTGTTGCTGTTATGTCAGCAGAAAATACGTACAAAAATCGGTAAGATAATTCTGAACATTTTAGCGACCCAGTGTCGCCTTGGAAGTAAATGGCAGCAGAGAAAGCAAATACATGAAGATCTTAAGAAATGCATAGAAAATCAAACCAGGAAAGCAGTAATAATGCTTTTAAATCACAAATTTAATCCATTCAAAGATTACTAATCATGACCAAAATTATTAAAGTGTCATTCAGAGAGATTATGAGAGGTTGAGTAGAATGTATTTGTTCTATAGGGTCCTTCTTTAAAGTCATCACACTAGAGAAAATGTAATAGTTACCCAATATGACTGTTTTTTACATATCATGGAAGTATATTTTCTATTAACATATTATTTAGGAGTCAGGAAGGAAATAATTTTTGACTATTTTCTTACACAATAAAGAATTTTAGAGTTGATAAAGTTGTACTAGTATTAGTAGATAATTCAATTAATCTCATTCCATGACACCAAAATAATTAAACCAAAAAGTGTCTTAAGTATATACTGACATTTGCTATTGATGCAAAGTGTAATTCTGCAATTTTTTTGTATTCTTTGATCTTGAGGTCCTTCACAGTATTAAAATAGAGTAATGAATTCTGCCATTCATGCCTCTGATTGAATAGATGAAAATATTAATGTTACTACCATGTGTTATGTACTGTGTACTGAAAAGATTCTAATTGGTCTTGATATGAATTATGTCTTTCACAGTTTGTCTTAAAGAGCAGATATTGCTTTGAACTGACCTATGTACCATTAACTAAATACTTGTGGCTGACAAAAGCCTTCCATTGTTGGTGACCTAAAAAGTAATGTTGTGACAACAGCACATCAATTATAATGGAGACATTCAATGACTTCATGAAGTTACCTTTGCAGTTCTCTTTATTATCATTAAGCACTCTCAGTTTGTTTTATGATTTCCTGCAAAAACTGTTTGTAATAGCCTATGGAGAACACCATGTGCTCCACGTAGCATCATCAACTTAAAGCAGAAGGAATTCTGCTCATGCTAAATTCTGTTTTCATTGACATCTATGTAAGGTGATTAAATTGTTATTCCTGTTATTGTGAAGGATATTGTTTCAGGAATGTAGTAGTAATTCTTATCAGAAGGTAAAAATATTCTCAATACAGAATGTGAATGTATACATATTTCATGGTTTAGAAGAAGAAAAGTGGCTTTAAAATTACTTGATATGTTAATATGAGATTTACAGTAATCCTGTGAATAGTCTGTATTCAGAAAGAACATGCCACAGATGGCAAAACTAGGAGGAAGCTGTTCTTAATGTTACTGATGACCATAAGTCTGCTGAGACAGTAGGTGTCTGGGGTTCCCCATGTAGCTCAACGCAACTTAGACATTCAACATTATTTTTCTTTCTTAATAGACCCTTGTACAAGAAACTAGTATCTCATTAAATACCATAGGCTAAGCAAGATCAAGTCTCACTCATGCTTATAGACAAGTCATTAATGAGAAACTCATAATGATGTTGTATACCTTGGCAATAATTCAGTGACAGAAGCAAATTCCCATGGTGCAGTCTTTAGAATTTGGATCATTATATCCTGCACACTTGTACTGTACCTGCTCTTTCATCTCTAGCCTTGATTTTTTTCTTCTTCCAAACTCTTGCATGACACGTCTGGTTACTGAGAAGCAGTTCACTGTGTCAGCCCCTGTGCAACTCACTAAGCACTCAGTAAGACAGGGCATAAGAGCACACCTGGGGAGCCTGCACTACCCTGCCCATCCCTGCAAGGCTCAATGAGGCTGCAGTAATGCCACCAGAAGCCACAGCAGCTTCTGTCTCTGACTTGCCTATGTTAAAAATGTTGGTGTAGTTCAGTGGCTGGAATTTGACCATAACAACCACTTTATCTGTGGGAAGTTTCTTTAGAGGAACCTACTAATCTGTTGGCTTTGTGGCGTACAAGTGAAGAGCTTGGATAATGATCTATAAAGATCTATGCTGGCATACTCTGTATAAGTTTAAAAAGTTTGTTTTTATGAGACTCCTAAGGAACGGTATGAACATACTTTTCTGTGAAATGAGTTCTCTTACACACTTCAAATGACAAACCCTCGTCAGGGTGGCCAAAAGAAAGGAAAAAGAAACCCAGCACCCACTTCAGTAATTGTTAAATTGTACACAGTACTTCGACATTTACAGTATTTCTGTCAAGACATGAGTCAACTTGCATAGAGCTGTTAGGTTCATATTCTCTGTCTTTCAGTGTGGCCTTTTAATAGCTTGCAACTATGAGTGACGAGTAGAACGATGCTTTGTAATCCCCTGGTTTTCCTGTATGTATTAAAATGTGATTCCTTCTTTCACAAAATGTATAACAACTAGAATCATAGAATTGCTTGATTTGCACAGGATCTTAACAATCACCTAGTTCCAATGCCCCTGCATGGACAGGGACACCATCCACTAGAACAGGTTGCTCAAACCCCATACAAACTGGCCTCAAACACTTTCAGGGATGGGGCACCCACAGCTTCTCTGGGCAACCTGTTCTAGTATCTCACCACCCTCCTAGTGAAGAATTTCTTCCTAATATCCGATCTAAATCTACCATCTTTTAGTTTAAAACTATTACCCCTCATCCTATCACTACACTCCCTGAAAAGGCCATTCTATGATTCTATGATTCTATGAAAAGAGTTCCTCCCCATCTTTCCTGTAGGCTCCCTTTAAATACTATTCTGCTATAAGGTTTTCCCAGAGCCTTCTCTTCTCCAGGTTGAATAATCCCAATTTTCTCATCCTGTCTTCATAGCAGAAGTGCTCTGTCACTCTGATCACCTTCATGGCCCTCCTCTGGACTTGCTCCAATAGGTCCATGTCCTTGCTGAAGTGGAGTGACTTAATTTCTTTTACTTTTCCAAGTTCTTTCCTCTATTCTTATACTTGTTTTTACAATTATTCTGAACATACAGTCCTTCACTTCCTATCTGGTTCCAGAGATTGTAAGCTTTGCCTCTTAGCACTCATTTACACATGTATTTTTTTCCTGTGAGTGGTGGTTTCTCCTTTTGTTTCATTCTTGAAATGCTGAAACTAATGAGATCTTAGCAAACAATAATAGTCAGGTTACTATATTATGATATATTATCATAATTTCTGTTAGATTATAGTGATTACTAATGATTTCCCTAAAAGAAATTTGAACCCTGATGTGACAGTAAGTCTAGCTTCTGGGGAGCAGCATTGCCTAAATGACTCTTGTGGTTCCTCATATCCTACAGAGGTGTTTCTGAGTACTTCAGCTACATTTTGCTACTTCCTGTCTTCCTGGAAAAGCTAACACTTTCAAACACAAGTATTACAAGGGAAGTAATCATTGGTATCTCATTTCTGAACAGAAGAAAATCTGAATATTTGCTGTGTAATACCTGTAGGAATTCTAAGACACAGTGATTTGATCGCCACTTTACTTCTCGATCTGGGTCATTTTTAAACCTATATCTAACCACCATCTGTAAAAGCTGCACAGTTTCTAGTCTAGATATAAATATGCAACAGTATTCTCCAGAAGTTGTTATTCTGATACTTTTCAATAATATGTAAGTTCACACTTGAGAACTATAATAAAAGAATGAAAGTCATTGAATTTGAATGAGAAGAAGTCAGGAAGAAAATTTCCCCTTAGAACTGAACTCTGTAAAGGATCTAAGTCTGCACACAGTGAAAAAAATTGGTTTGACTACATGCTGGCAAGAGGATGAAAATGACCTTTCTTCTTCTCCTTTGAATATCTGTTCAAAATGTCAGTCATAGTGACATTGGTATTAAATTTGACAATTCTATATTTATATTTTCTTCATGAGAAAAATATATCTACTATTATCGTATTAACTGTGTTAAATCTGTAAGATATTTGACATTTATAATTCTAGACTAGAAACCAAGCACTGGAGAGTTGAAGCACCAGCTCTTTCATTATCTAAAACTATGGCCTTAGGAAGCCTCTTTTTTCAGTTTCTCCATTTGAAAAAGAGAGATCACATTTTCCTATCTATATATCAGGTGGCTTTTAAATTAATTGATGTCTTATCAACGTTATGCAGAAGCAAAACGCTTGATAGAAGTCAGCCATTTCTGAAAAAGCAATTTAGGGAAATGGGTTTTATTCTGTGGAGAGGTCAGTTTAAGACCATCAGGGATTAGTATTTTCAAGTCATGACCAGTTTTACAGACTGCTGGAGAATTTTCACCAGGGGTAGATAAATTAAACCAACAGTTTATTTACTGAAATCAAGAGTATGTCAGCTAGCAGGCAAAACTGATAGGATGAATATAATACAAAAAACCGCAATGATACTCAGAAATGTGTATTAACATCTATAACTAAAACTAGCAGTGAACTCTTTGAAATTGAGCAGATGCGATTACAGAGTAACTTTATACTCCTCTGTTGAAACAAGATTTGTAGTAAATACATGGAACAGAAAGGTAGTCAGATAGGTCTGTTTGTCAGTTAAAGCTTCAAAGGGAGGAAGGTGATAAAAATTAAAATGATGAAACCTTAGAACTTCTTAGAAGTCAGAAAACTTTCCTGACTGAAAATTTAAATTTTCCTTTTTTCTTTCTCTTTCTCTCTCTTTTTTTTTTTTTTTTTTTTTTGTAACACTGAAAGCTAATGAGGAAACAGATATGTGTTGATTAAGCTGTTGAGTCCTTTATTGTCACTCTTTCCAGAGGTGTTTTCCAGGGTAGTAGTGGAAACCTATACATCATAGTTCCCTGTAAAAGTGAATCCATACCAAGTGACAGACATCTTGTGGTATCTGAACTGCAGGATAAAAAGCCTGAGAAAGGATCTTTTACTACTTCTCCAAAGTCATATCTTTTAGCATATTCTTTATTTTTCTTTCCTTATTCATTATTAACATGTCAATATAGCTTTGTTGTCTGCTAAGGATCCACCAGGGTTGCCTACTTGAGGGGAGGGAGAAGAAGCTGTCAGCTTCTTCCATAATTATGTGGAGAAAGGAGAACACAATGAAAAGTCCACCTCTTTCATATGGTGCTAAACTTTATTTGGTGTCTGATCACTGCACTCTTGGAGAAGAAATTTAGAAGAACCTCAGATCTTTCACACATCTTTTGATGTGTGGGCAAAAGATGAAAAGACAGTTTCAATATAGACAAATGAAAAACAGTGGAAAAAATAGTACAAATCATTCTTATACAATGCTTCATTTGGAACCAGTTCAGCTCAGGAAACAGATCTTTTTGCCATTGGTAGTTTTGAGAAATTAACAGGTCAACGAGCAATAGAATAAAAAAAGGCAAAACCAGTGCTGCCTCTCATTGGGAAGGGTACTCTAAACCAGAAGGATGATGCCTTTTCATGCATCAACATCTTGGTGTCATATGTGGTTCTGGTTTATGCATTTCAGGAAACATTTTGGAGTTAATGAAGCTGCAGGGAAGCACAACCAGAACGATGAAGGGAATACAGCATTAGCACATACCTCATAAGGAGAGAACCTAAGACGTTTTGGTTTGGAGAGATGGCTATAACTGTTAGGGAGGGATGGAATACACCTGTCTCGAGGAGGTAAGCAAGTCTTTGTCAGCACGCTGGCCAACTTGATGAGTCAGGCTTTAAACTGAAGGACTTTGGGGCAGACTCCAAGATGGCAATGCTCATGCCATCCCATCCAACTAGGGAGAAAGCCATGCCAAATACAGCAGTGACAAATGTTCCTTAGCTGCCTTCAAAGTTGAAAGCCAGAAGGCCATAGACTACAGTCAACCCTCTTGCACCCTTCTAGGGAAATCTGCCTGCTCAGTCACCTTTCTGAAATGCCTGTAGACCAACACATGCAACATAGGGAATAAAGACGAGAAACTAGAGATCTGAGTGCAGTAATAGGGCCATGACCTCATTGCAGTTAAAGAGACATGGTGGGATGGCTCGCATGACTGGAATGCTGTCATGGAAGGCTATGTATTTCTTAGGAAAGGCAGACCAGCAAGGTGACGAGATTGATAGGCATACGCTTCGCTGGGTTAAAAACTGGATAGATGGCCGAGTCCAAAGAGTTGTGGTCACCTTTGCTGATGAGGCAAAACCAGGACAGAAGTGGAGGAATGAGGTAAGCAGTGACTACACAAAGATACTTCAAAAACAAATGTTAGGAAAAAATTCTAATAAGGACCATATTACCATAAGGCAGTGAGATCAAAATTAAGTGAATGAAGAGCTGAGACTTCAGGCTTGATTAACCCCTAGAAGAATTTCAAGAGATGAGAAAGTACACGATAAACTTAGATGCCCTGAAATAAAAGGTCAGGTACAAAGTTGATAACAATGAATTTGCAAAGCCAGAAGCCTTTTCTGTATGTTACACTGGTAGTGAAGAAGAAGCTGCTGCTTAAAAGTCTCCTGACCTTTGAAAGCATCACTGACATCTGTGATTAGGACATGCACAAGGACTGACAGTAAGCTTCAGTATTCCATTATGCATATTTGTGCTTTGTCATTTTGTCTTCAGGGTACTATGTACAGACAGTAGATAAATCATAATTCTGTTCTGCACAGATAATACTTTGCATTTTATATTTTCTGCGTTATTTTGAACTGTAAAAATGTATGAGACATTTAGAACTTGGATTAATTCCTCAAGGGAACTTCAGTGCTTTGCACCTCCTCAATAGGCAGTTTAGGTATACAGGAATGTGATATTTTGTACTGCTTAAATACTCTTCAGAGATGTTTTTAAAGGTCAGGTAATAGATTCTTATTTTGAAGTCAAGCGTTTTGCTTTCACTACAGTTTAGTTTTGCTCACCAAGGTTTAGTTTCTCTGTTTGTCTGCAAGCTAAAATTGCTCTGAATTGATTTAAAACAAATAAAACCTTTCCTCTGACATCTTTTCCTGTCCTATGTCTTGGGCACAAATTTTGTCATCACTGTCCAGTCCCTGATAACCTCATAAATCTGTTCATGGTCTCTTCCCATACTTTCACTAATATGCCAAAAACCCCCAATGCTCTCTCACAGGCCGTCCTAATACACTTTTGATGTAAGGAGTCTGACTCATTCACTGACCAGTATCCGTGCTTGGAACTACCCAAAGGCTAACATGTGTAGGAAGAGGATGAGTGTGCTTATGTTAGTGAGAGAAGAAATTAACTGTTTTGAGATCTTTGTTCTGAAATACCTGTGTGAGCTTGTCTTTGTTTGGTTTGTGCGAAAATGAAGTGCTATGTATGCAATTTGGACATAAAAGAAAAAGAGAATCGCAACAGCTGGAAGAGACCTTGAAGATCATTAAGTCCAGCCTTTGTCCTAGCCCTATCAACCTGCTAAATGATGCCCCGCCAATGCAACATCCACTCGTCTCTTAAATACCTCAAGGGATGGTGACTCAACCACCTCCCTGGGCAGCCTGTTCCAATGGCCTGTAGTGAAAGGACAAGGGGCAATGGTTTTAAATTGGAGATGAGTCAATTTAGACTTGATACTAGGAAAAAGTTCCTTACCACGAGGGTGGTGAAACATTCAAGGTGAGGCTTGACAGGGCTCTGAGCAACCTGATCTAGTTGGGGATGTCCCTGCCCACTCCAGGGGGTTTGGACTAGATGATCTCCAGAGGTCTCTTCCAACCCAAATGATTCTGTGATTCTGTGTGATTCTGTGAGGTGCTAGAGTGCATCCACGGAAAGACAATGAGGCTGGTGAGGGGTCTGGAGAAGAACTCTTATGAGAAGCAGCTGACAGAACTGAGGTTGTTTAATCTGAGGAAGAGGAGGCTGAGGGGAGACCTTATCTCTCTCTACGACTACCTGAAAGAAGGTTGTAGTAAGATGGGAGTCGGTCTATTCTCCTGGTTTGCCAGTGAGTAGATGAGAGGAAATGGCCTCAAGTTGCACCAGGAGTAGATTGTATAGATTTCTATATTATTATGTACTGTTATATAAATTACATTATTACATTAAACCATGATGAACAAGACATAAAGTACTCAGAAGTCCGATTTTTCATTATAGAGGAACTAGATAGTAGTTATCAAGATGTTTGTATTGAATAGGTGAAAGGTGATCAGAGAGGGAAGCAAACAGCTCCAGCTGCTGTACTGGATGACTTTCAGGTGTATGTTTTCTCATACAATTTGTGTGTGTGTGTGTATGTCTGTGTGTAACTTACTCCTTTCTTGCACTTAGAAATAAATAAGTACTCGTAGAGAAAATGTTCCATAGATTTACCTCTAGTTGTCTGAGATGACCACAGCTAGCACTTGTATCAATGAATAATCACAACTCACACTTAAACTGCAATTCAAGGACTGTCTGTTACCCCATCACCTAATTATATCTCTCGCTGATGGACTCTGCTTACAGCTTTTATTAGAAATACTAATGACAAAGGAACTAATGGGACAATCACACCTGGTGGGAAGTTTTCAGACAAATTTGGAAATCTCATGACTGCCAGCTGGCTCATCTGGAAATATAGACACGTGTTTAGAGGAAGAAGGATTTTCCTCTATTCTAGCTATTTTTTTAAAGGAGCTTTTAAAAAACAGTTTTGTCCCTATCTTTCTTTCAAATTAGGGATCAAGTACTGTATTGCATCACACTAAGAATTTACTGATGTTATGAATGTGCTCTGAGATACAAAAAAATAAAGTAATAAGAAATAAACATTTAAATTAAATAGGTTTTTTACTTCCCTGCCTTAAAAGTAGAAGGAAGACTAGTACATTTGTATAACTTTCAAGGTATTAAGAAGCAAGTCTGAAACACTTCTATGGCTTTTCAAGCTTAATTGATTATATCCTGGAATAATAACATTTTTTACTTTTTTAGTTTTCATAATATTGACTCTAATGCAGCAACACAATAAATGGTGATATTTAATTATTCATTATCAGGATCATGAATTAGACTTCATTTTGCTCAACTTTGTGTATTTAATTTGTTAATAAGGATTTTTTGAATGACACATCAAATCACACTGCAGTCTCTGCTAATCTTTAAGGTCCTGTGTTTTAAACCAGTATTTCTAAAAATTAATGTAACAGACCAACTACACTTCCTTAACCAGCACTCCAAGTACAGGCAAAAGCCATGACATAGTGGATGTGCATAAAGATTTAACAGCTAAAGGTTACAAACCTCTGTATTTCCCAACAGTAACAGGACTTACAAATGATTTTCCAAAATCTTCAGTTTTAAGAGCAGATGATGATGAATGGTAGTAGAACTCACTCCGCACTTTCCCTACCCAGCAGCACAGATAGGCCAAAGCTACAGCCAGAACTGTATCTGCAACATCCAGGTGAAATTTGCAAAAAGGAAAAGCTGAGTAAAAAACCATTGGTTTAGAGGACACGTATGCATAGTTTTTTACGTGCATCTCTTTATTAAGTTGCATTGGCATTGGGAGTGGGAACATAAATGAGAGATATCTTCTGTTAGTGATTCACCAGCTCTTATGACAACTGCAGCTATTGATGGTATTTGCTAGGGCTTTGGTAGAAGGCCACAGATACATTGTCTGACGTCCCTGAGCACAGCTGTCAAAAGGAGCTCTATGAATGTGGTTATTTGTCCACACTGAGTTTTTGATTGTTCCTGCCTAAATGCCGGTTTTCTGTGGGCAATGAGGTTAAGCTTTGCTGCAGGGCATAGAACTTCTGCACAGGTATCTTTTTAAGTTCAAGCCAATGAACTCATCACCTGAAGGAAAAGTCAGACTAGCTGCTAGCAATTTATGTAGCAAAAAAAATGAATCATTCCCATTAACTAGGATACAAAAATAAACACAGGAAATATGACTGTTCTGGGTGGGTCTACAGTACCCAAACAATCAATGAACACATTGATTTTTCTCAGAACATGAGATAAATGGGTGTCATTATTTTTAAAGTACATTGGAGTTATTGTATATACAGATCTTACCTGGACCTCACCACCCTGGACATAATGAAGACAGTCTGAAAAAAGGTACAAAGATGTTGAAGGGAGTGGAACATCTTTCCTATGAAGAAAGGCTGTGACAATGGGACTACTCAGAATCATAGAATGGTTTGAGTTGGAAAGGACCTCTGGAGGCTATCTAGTCCAACCACCGTGCAGTGGGCAGGGACATCACCAACTAGATCAGGTTGCTCAGAGCCCTGTCAAGCCTCACTTTTAATGCCTCCAGGATAGGGCCTCAACCACCTCCCTGGGCAACCTGTTCCAGTATTCCATCACCCTCGTGGTGAGGAACTTCTTTCTAATATCCAGTTTGAATTGACGGATCTCCAATTTAAAACCATTGCCCCTTGTCCTTTCACTACAGGCCTTTGCAAACAGGCCCTCTCCAGCCTTCTTATAAGTTCCTTTTAGATACTGGAAGGTCACTATTAGGTCCCCCCGAAGCCTTCTCTTCTCCAGGCTGAACAATCCCAGCTCCCTCAGCCTGTCTTCATAGGAGAGGTGTTTCAGCCCCCCAGAGAAGAGCTGGCTCGGGGGATCTGGAGGAGACACCAGAGTTAGTGGGAAGGAGGGCTAGTAAGGGTCTTCAGCCTGTTGCCATACAACAACTCTGTGCATGCTGTGTCTCACCTAAAAAAAAAACCATAGCGCAGGCTCGAGGGTGCTATCCGCTATCCTCTTTTTATCAGCGCGCTTGGAAAAGGCGCTGAGGAGGAGTGTGGATGGACCCCTCCCTGGATCTTCGTTCGCGAAGCCTAGCCATACATACATTTGTCAGGAGGGAATGAAGAGGGAGCCAGAGTCTTCCCAGTAGTTCCCCATAAAAGGACAAAAGGCAATGAATGCAAATTTAAAAACCCAGGAAATTCAGTCAAGACAATAGTTATTTACTGGAGGATTGTTGAACACTGGAAGAAACTGCCCAGAGTGGTGGCAGAGTCTCCATCCCTGGAGATATTTAGCAAGACATGGCCTTGATCAACCTGCTGCAGGTGACCCCAGAGGGATGGGCCAGTCTGTCTCCAGAGGAGCCTTCTCACCTCAGTCAGTCTGTGATATCTCTGATTAAACATCCTAAAAGAAAAAGCAAGGAGAAGATTGGACCAGGATCATTTTCCATTTGGTCATTGCTCCCTCCTGTAGTCTTACAGGGTTACTAAGAGATTAGCAACAAATCCTATGTCTTTAATTCATGTATTTAGTCCTATGTATTTAATTAATGTATTTATTTTTATATTTAATTAATGTATATATTTATATACATACCTCCCCTGAGCTATGTACATAAAGCATAAGCAGACAAGTCATGGCTGGTTAAGGATTTTGAAGGCTCAAATGGACTGATCGCTATCGGAACACCACATTGGGATCCAGGCTGCATTGAGATATTTCCTGAACAAACATAATGCTATCCTAACACCACTTTTCACCTAATTTGGCTTGTACTTTTACAAGCATTTGCCTATTCTTGGTTATCGCTCCTCTGAAGACAAGTAGTATAATGCACAGGCTATTAGATAGACTTTCAGTTCCTATTGGGTTTGTCACAAAGTAGGTGGCTGATTGGCTGCTGTTATGTCTCCCTGTGTGTCACAGTGCATTTTCCTCACTAAATAACTTCAAAATATAGTTGTCAGTTGGCATTAAAATCCACCTTGCATTTTGAACAACAGACTGTCAAAAGGCTGAAAAAAGATGAATGTTGTTGGTGAGATGAATATAAGGAAGAATATATCTGTGATTGAGAATTTAAAAAAACACATAACCTTTCATTACTATAAATATAGGCACAAATAATACTCAAAGGAGAGGTGTAAAAGAAAATTAAGAGGAAAAAAAGCAGAAAAAATGCGTTCTGTCTATATCTGGCCTCCATTAAACACAGTTCTTTTGAACACTCATTAACTTAAATGGCAAATAGGCTTGAAATACATGAAAAATCCCTTCTGCCAGGATGCCTAAAAAACTCTTGACAACAGACAAACAGTGCTCTTTACACACTAAACTGCATGAGCAATAATTTAACTCAGTTATTCATCTGCTGTTTCCTGTTTCTTGTCTCATGACTGGACTGCAAACTTTCTTGAGCAGGACTAATTTGTATGTTGTGCCTCAATATAACGCTAACAATTCCTGGTGCTGGTCCAGACCTGATGTCTCTAGTTTACTACACTAACATAAATAATAATGGTCTAATTAATAATTACTTAGAGGGAAATCTTTCTCTTTCCTGTGCCAATTGGAGAGATGCAACTAAATAGAACTAATAAACAGAATAGGTCAGGAGTAGGGTAACAGACAAATAGCAAATCACACGTGCTATGCTAATGCAAAAATAAAAGCCAAAATTGAATAGACAACTCTGTTTGAAATGTCAAGGATTTCAAACCTCAAACAGAAGTACATAACATATTTGCTGAATACACCTCTTCTGTGCCTCCCTTATTCACTCTGTCCCCATTCCCAATTAAAGGGAAAAAAGCAAAAGAAATACTTGTGTAATTAACGGCAAATCCTTATCTTTTTTTCCATATCCAAAAAGACATGTGTTTTAAAATAAGAACTTTAAAGCAAGGCCACATGTTGTTTAGAGAGTTATTCTTTAACCTCACTTTCTGGAGGCATTCTTCTGCCTGCATCCAGAAACACATGAGGACTGAGTCATCCTCTTTTTTCATGAACTAAGTCCAAATGGAGCAGGATAGATTTCATTGCCCTCAGTATGCCCTCACAACACTTCCAGCTTTGCATTAGGACTGTGATTATAATCAGATCTCATTCTTCAAGGCTTCAGCTGATCAGCTGTAAGAGTGAGGGCCATAATTTGACTTGTAAATTCTCCTCTTCCTCTACACGTGTATCTTTTCTTTTGAAGCATTGGCAATTGACTGCAGCTGGCTATTGAGTGAGGGGTACCCGTACTTCGAGGTGGCACAGTACTTGAAGGTGCTTGACTGATGTGTCTGATTAGGGCACTCAAAGTCAGTCTGATAACACAGTTCAGGATCAGGAAGCAATTATTAAAAGAAAACAACAACAACAAAGAAAACCCCCACCCCACACNACACCCCCCCCCCCAAAAAAAAAAAAAACAACCCCCCCCAAAAAAACAAACAAAAAAACCCGCTAAAAGTCCTCCAGGGAATTTATTTATTTGAGGTTGATCTAATAGAATTATTTTACAAGATGGACACTTTCATAACTGCTGTGACTCCAAGGCTGTTGTGGAAAAAGTAGTTTTGGGGACTTCTGGATTAGCTTTGAACATTATTTCCTGAGAAGTTTCATTTTTATGTTAAGTAACCTTTAAACAGGCAGCATCTGAACATTTCTTTATTTGCATTGGTGCCCAGGTTTCACTAGCAATGTGTGACCAGGCTACGCATCACAGACTGACTACCTATGTCCATATTGCTGCCTGATCAGGTACTCTGCCATGCTCCTCTGCTGGTGCTCTGAAATGCTGAAACTGGGGCTGGAGTTAAGGTCTCTCTTTTCAAGAGTAGATACAGGTAAATTTTTGAATCATGGACAGACTGATCACATAAATGAAGTAATTTTTAGTAATCTGATACATGATACTGAGTGAGAGATGAATAGATATTTCACATGGTTTGTCACGTTTAGAGTGCAGTGATGTCAGAAACAGTTATGCAACTATTGTTTGTTTTCTGAGACTGGAGCTGGTGCTTACAGGTGAAAAAGTGTTTTTCACCCCTTTGAGCAATGTGGAATTCCCAAAGAGGGGTTCCTGCTTTGACAGCCCAAAATTTAATTCCTCCCTATTTGCTTCCATTAGCACTCTATCAAAGTGTACCAAAAACCATACAGAATGGATTGCTTGCTTTCTGTGGAGGAAAAAGAAAAGGGGGGGGGG
>VWZO01017928.1:21431-35358 GCA_013396975.1 Bucco capensis
GGGGGGGGGAGGGAGTGGGAGAAATGGGAGAACAAGAATTTCCTATAACTGTTAGGTTTCCACAAGTGTAGATCCCCAAATCACAGACTTGTACTATGAGTTTTTGCATGGTTATTTACTTAGATTATTAATCCAAATCTTTATTTGTGCAGCTGAAAAGTAAGAGAAAGGAAAGGCAGTTTTACTTAATGAAGGAACTAGATTTTGAAAAGAAAGAAGCTCCTGGGCTTGCTAAAGGCAAACTGAGAGCATGCAGAACGGATGATGAGGATATTGGATCCTGTTGATAATCAGAATGTCACAAATGGATGGTGAAACTTCAGCAGCCTTTGAAGATAAAATGCAGGTCATAAGAAAGGACAAGCTCTAGAAACAAGCTCTTGGAGACAGGAGATGAAGAGGTTCCATGGCTTCACAGAGCAGCCCCCAAAACAGCTTAATACAATAGAAATGGAGATAAAAGTTATGCACGCACTGTTGTTGTCTCCAGGATGGAGCCTGATCCAGTACATTTTAATCCCAATAAGACTTAGCTGTCTGCCAGCCTTAAATCATGGATCACATGCAAAGGTAGAATGGATTCTCAGCTAGATTAGAGTAAAACCAAGTAAAAAATCCTTCATCAACAGAAATTATATCATCCTCATCAAGTATAACAATTGTCAGATTTGTTCTTTTCTTATTACAAGTAAAAATCTCTAGTGGAAGGCAAACATAAGCAGCTGTTCCCAGGTAAGACAATAGAAAATGACTCCAAATAATTAGATAGAAAGACCATTGTTGGTGATTAATGAAAAAATCAGTAGAAATCATAGAATCACAGAATGCTTTAGTTTGGAAGGGGCCCCTAAAGGTCATTTAGTCCCACCACCCCGCAGTGAACAGGGACATCAAACGAAATAGATCTTTTCCACCAGAAGAAAGTTCCTTTACTGACTACCGTATTCAGGCAAGTTTAAAATAACGTTGGGAGATAACAGAATGCAAAACCAAGAAGTTTAAATAGGATGAAGAAAATACAATGTGATTTCTAATAAAAGTGTACTTATCAAGGTTCTTAATAGATTAACTTTTCTTTTTTCCATGGGATTTTTTTACTGATGCAAACAGTGTTCTCAGAGCAGTTTTATTGTGCTAACATCTATACTGATGTACCATATGTGAAGTAAATTTCATCATTTCAAAATAGCTTTTCTATTTTAAATAGTAATTATATTATGATATGGCTTTTAATCCATAGTTGTGCTCTTTAATAGACATAGTTATATCTGTTTAGCTATCAAAAAGCTATTATACTGATCTTTTTTTCCATTATTTCTTTTTCTTACTCTTAGTGTCTGTCTTCTACATTTTTAGTTTAGGTGAACCCCAAAGTCATTGCTCATACACACAGTAGGCAATTCTCTTGCGTCTCCACTGAGCACTGTGCAGATCCTGCTCCCCTCAGCTGAGACCTCGAAACACAAGATAACCACACTATATGTGTCCCAATAGTATTGATTTAATAAGACGGTAGAATGATTTCAAAGCTTTGCAAGCTTGCCCTTCATATTGATCATCTATGTGGGCTCTATGTTAAGTTTGCTTTTGTAGATTTTGGAATGTTTAGGTTGTCCCCCTAAGTTTCTTAAAATGATTATCTTATCACATGAGAATCAGCATGGCCAAGTCAGATACGGCGATGCACTTTCTGAGCCCTTCCTAATAACTAATGGCGTGAAACAAGGCTGCGTTCTTGCACCAAATCTATTCACACTCTTTTTCAGCATGATGCTCCAAAGGGTCACGGCAGAATTTGATGACCAGGATGGTATCTACATTAGATATTGTACTGATGGAAGCCTATTTAACCTAAGGCGTTTGAAGGCCCAAACTAAGACTATAAACCACCTTGTCCGGGAGTTGCTTTATGCTGATGACGCTGCCCTTGTTGCCCATACAGAAGTAGCTCTGCAGCATTTAACATCCTCCTTTGCAGCCACTGCTGAACTTTTTGGGCTGGAAGTTAGTTTAAAGAATATAGAAGTTTTATATCAACCTGCACCTCAGGAAGTTTTTCATCATCCTCATATCATCATTGGCGATTCAGAACTTAAATCAGTCCAACAGTTTAACTACCTAGGCAGCCTCATCTCCTTGGATGGTAAGATTGACGGAGAGATAGACAATAGGCTAGCAAAGGCATATAGTGCTTTTGGATACTCTATAAAAGAGTCTGGCAAAATAAACACTTGAAGAAAAGTACAAAGATCAGTGTTTATAGAGCCATTGTGCTGTCTACTCTTTTATTCTCTTTTATGTTTGGTACTGGCTTTACCTAAAAGTCTGCAAAAACATGTAATTAGGAAAGATTCTTTGGATTCATTGCCATATGCACTATTTTCATAAATGAATGAGCTGTTTGAAGAATACATATGGGTTTCTAAGGTAGGAACCAGGCCCTCATGTCCACATTCCAGAGAAATGTAGCCTCTCTTCCCTTGAAATCACTTTTACTGAAGTTTTCTGCTGTATTTTCCAAGATTATATTTTGAAATTAAAAAAAACAAAACACCAGATTTGTTTTTCTGTGGCCTTGTTGTCACAGAAATCATTACAGCTTACAGACTGAGATTTCAAGATAACATTCCTTATGGGTTCTCTTATTGATTTTGCTAGTACTATACCCAGGTAAATAAACAAAGTTCTAGGTTTTCCCTTTTATCTCATTTACTCCCTTTCAGTGCTTAGTGCATGAGTGCATCTGGCTACTTGAGCTATGGATGCTGCCATCTCAATGGTCCTATCCTGTCCATAGCCTTTACCTTTCTACAGCTCTTTTGCAGCCCAGGTTGCACAGGTGTGCCATGTCGGACCTGGGCATTGGTACCATCCCTGGAGAGGAGGGGAATAGTTTGTAACAGGAGTTGAAGGCAGAGAATGTTATATATTGGAGGGCAGCTGTGATATCCCAGAACACTCAAAAGGCACCAGATTCATTGTAGGAGCAATTGATTGAAATGCCAAATGTTCCTTTATAAGGCTAAAATACTTCCAAACAATTAGCTATCTGGGAAGAGTGAAGCAAGCCTCAAGCTGTTCTCCTTAAGTACAAAATCATCTTTCACCACAAACAAAAAACACTCTCATTTACCAAATACATATATTTCTAATAGAATTCTGCAATATGTAGTAGATTTTTGCTTTGAAATTTTGTATTTTTAAAGATTGTATTATCTGTAAAGCTTTTCAGTTTTCTTCTGTATGCCGTTACACTGCATGTTCTAAATACAAAACCTCACATCCCTAACAGAAACAAAAATGCTCGCATTTGTCTTTTTAGAAACATGATCTTAAAAGTCACTAAATAATGCATCACTTCTATTATATATTTTGTTGCAATACAACATATTTGGATGAAGATCCTATATCTAAGTGATTTATTTCTGTGGTTTAGACATATAAGTTTCATAGCTTTCCTGTGAGCTTTTATTCTGAAGCTGCACATTTTAGATGAATTGATCCATTTGTTTTCCAAGTTTATTAACTGAGTTCCTACTAGTCACAAAATTGCCCTATTTATCTCTTTTTTCCTAATTCAGAAAGTCTTGTCAAAACCAATTATCAGAATGATGAGCCATTTCTATAGCACAAGCTACTAACAGATTTCACAAGTTATCTAAAAGAAAAAATTTTCCAGAAGTCATGTTTATATTTATTTCTCTGAACAATTGTGAATAATGGCTGTTTGCATTTAGTGTGCAGATCAGTGAAGTCATTTCCTTTGAGCTAATCCCCAAGTAACAGACCACAGTCACAATCACAGTCACAGTCTCAATTTTGTAATGCATTCAGAAGCACTTTGCCCTGAAGGCACTGGAAATCTCTACATAAAAAGAAAGTAAGTGGAATCGGTGTCTTTACTGGCACTTACAAAATTCTATTATCAAGAGCTAGAAAAAACATAGCTGATCACACACAGAATTATCATGATTTGATAATACAAATTTTTCCCTCATTATCATTAAAACGCAGCTAGTTTTAGTGACCTTAATTTCTTGCTCTGTATAAGGTGCTTAACAGTAATGACAAGACAGTTGACTAAATATAATCCATATGGTATTGATTAGGAAGTTGATAGCAGTTGAACATTTCCATTGCTTCAGCAGATGTTATTGCATTGCCTAACAGTCATAAACATCAGTAAACAACAGGGAGAAGTGCAAAATTTACTAGCCATTTTACAAATCTTCGACTGGGAAATGGCAAAATGGAGAATTTCATTCATTTTCCTATTGTCTGATCATGTGATTATGGTAATTCTGTGCTCAATACTTCAGGTAGGTTATAGGAGCTATTAATTTTAATTATTGTTTTGACAACCACATGGACTCTGTAAAAACATCCTTAAAATGTGTGAAAACTTATCTAAATGATGCCAGCCTACAGTGACCTCCAAGGGGACTGCCTGGGATACTGTATTAGCTGAAGGAAGAGCTTGTTATCACTACTAAGCTCCCACACTGCCTACATGATCTCATCTTGACTTGTTTGAAATGCTTCTCTTGCTTTGGCCCCCAAGGACACTTAAAAAAAGGAGATGGCCTGCATCAAACCCATACCCTCTTCTTAAAAACAACATGAATGTGATGGCACTGGACTGCCTCAGGATAACTTGAACCCAGTTCTCAAAAATGTCTCAGGAGCTTTGAGAGTCCCCAAGCCTGCTCCCTTGTTCTTTCCTTCATGCCCATCTCCAACAGTGCACAGCCTTGGTCACTGCTCACGCCAACTTAGAATCATAGACTTGCCCAGAATCATGTGACTTGTCAAGTCAGAAACCACACAGAGGTCCAGAAGACAGCTTGCTCTCATCTGAGTGCTTTGGAAAGTCCTCCTTTATAATAGGAAGCTCCTTTGGAAATCTTTAAGGGGCACAGCACCCACTATACTGGAGACTTGGGCTGAAGGAGACCTCCCACGATCAAGGACTCTTCCTGTCCATAAAAAAAATTCCTAATCCCGTCCAGTCTCCTGAACCCTTTCTCTCCACTGAACTGCCACAGCTGCCTGGAATTTTCCTGTTGCCTAGAAGCAGACCTCTGATCAAGGTGACTGCTAAAATAAATCAGTAGAAGGGAAACTGGACAACATGTCTTTGAAGATGGAATTTCCTCACAGCAAACATGCATGCAACAAGCCTTGCCTGACCTCAGCCTGTGAGGTTTATAGCTGTACTGTTTTTACAGCAATCTAATTCCAGGCAGTCAAGAAATTTTTTGTACATAGAGCAGATGGAAGCCTTTGGAGCTCCAGTCCTGATTTTGCATTTACTGCTGAGAAGTGTTAGGGTATATGCTTGCTCATAAATAACATTTTGGGGCAAAAACCACGTACAAATGTTTCATAGTTAACAAGATGTCCACTGGCATGAAAAATAACATTAGCAATTTTCCAGAACAAGCTTCATGTGAATTTTTCCTTAAAATATGCTGAAATCTTTACATTATGCAATATTTCTGATAACTGCACCAAGCTAGGATTAGGCAGGCTTGTCCCCACCACCTGCCACTAGCTCCTTTATGCTCTGAGGCAAGTTTTGATGTTTTAACCAGGATGAATGCTGATGCCATTGAAGTCAGCAGAAGTTTTTCTACCGATTTCAGCCACAATTATGCAAGGGTGCCAATGAAGAAAAAGAGATGAGGAATCCTGGGCTCCCAGTCAGCTGCTGCTTTGTAAAAGCCAAGACAGCACTGCTGGTATTAGGCACAGTCTGAAAATCACTTGGGGTCTCCTGTGGCCCCTGGTGCGATAACTGTGCCGACAGCAGAGGGAGCATTAAACTCATTGCCCACAGTAAAGTGTGGGGAGTGATACCCATGTTCCTATAATCCTTGTATGGGTAGGATGAGCTCATTAGCCTTCTGGCAGTCTTCCTAGGAGAGGGAAAACTCTGTTTCCAAACCCAGGCAGATGGAGCTCGTTTAGCCCTGTAAGGCCTTCCATCTAAGAGGTTAAACCTCCGTCGTAAGGACTTCGCTGTCAGCGTCCAAGCTTGCTAGGCCCTGGCAGATGAACCTTAGGACTAAAGGGTGGGTCCAGCTCTGCGCATGCTGTGTCTCACCTAAAAAAAAATCCATTGCGCAGCTCAAGGATGCTATCTGCTATCCTCTTTTTATCAGCGCGCTTGGAAAAGGCACTGATGAGGAGCATGGATGGAGCCCTCCCTGAATCTTTGTTCGTGAAGACTAGCCACGACGATGACTGCTGGTATGTGGTGGTTTGAAATGACCACTATGATTATACCCTGGAGTGGGGGGAAGTTACCAACTTGCATGTCCCTGTGAAACACTGAATAATTCAAATTAGCAAATAACCTCCACTCTTCTGGTCAGAAAAACGGACCACCTTCAACTACAGGGCACTTAGGAGAGCAAGAGAGTCGTTCACAAAACCCCAGGGTTATGTCAGCCAGATGCTTTATATTCATATTGTTCTAATGATGAAAAAGAGGTGGTTTTCCTAATATTTTAAAATATCTCCTGCTCTAGATCAAACTCAGAGTTAGCAGAAGAAGGATGGTAGCAAAGCAGACTAGAGAAAACTAGTGTTATCACCCCTCAAGTCATTTTTTCAACAATCAATGAGTTCTGCCTTCTGATAGCACCAGATTATGTGGAAAAAAGCATTTAAAAAATGCTGTCAAAACCTACATGTTTTGGGAGTAAGTTTGTTCTCATCATCTTAATCTTTACCTTTCAAATCTTACTTATCACAATAAAAAGAGTAAATCATATATTTCTTTATAATGTTCATAGCATAATTAGAACTGCTCCTGCAAAAAGTCTGGTTGGTAGGAAGAAATTACCTGAGTCATGTCAAATGTCCAATAGCAGACACTTAAACCTGAACAGAAATGGAATTACTTTAAATTAAAGCAGTAGAGCAATTTTTGTCCTTATCCTTCCTGGCTCCAGAATTTTCTTCAAAATGGTAGCTATTTTCTAGCTATTTTAAACTATTTCAACCCAAGTGCTTTCTTGACCACTTTTTTGTTGGAGGAAGCAACCACAACATTGTCTGAGAAACACTACAAGCTACCATTGCAGTATACAAACAGAATTGCAAATTTATGTAATTTACCTCAGTAAACTTGCTTTTGTAAACTTCTTGTAGTTGTAATACTCTTAATCATGTTATTGGTAAAGCTGCTAGCATTACTCACCAAGATCCTATTATCAGTGTGATAGGTCTTTTCTAAAATTGAACAATTTGGGCTGAAATACTCTATGCCAGAAGATTGTCTTGGCATGAATTTGTGATTATTACAAAGTAGTGGCAATGACTGTAATTTCAACTGATGTTCTTCAGGCATTTCCAAGAAGGAAAATGGGAAAAAAAGTGTCTCAATCTTAAAATATCTATTTTTTCTTTTTCTTATTTCTTTTTCTTTTCCTTTTTTTATTTTGCTTTTTCTTTTTCTATTTGAAAACCCCACTCTTTGGGGCAAGAATTGAAATTAGGCAGAAAAACTTCTAGAACTATATGACTTGTGCAGACTTAATGGAAATCTGCAAGCACTTAGCCAAACCTAAGCCCCCTAACAGACTGCAATTGTGATTAGTACCTATGAACTATTCTACGTTGCTAAACTGCATGAAAAAGTAAAAGCATTTCCAACGAGGACATTTTTTTTCACTGTAGTCCTTCTGACTATGTCTAAAAGAACTCAGGATCAGAAGAGTGCTTCTGTCACTGGATACATGTCCTGTGACACAACTGCAGGGCAAGACCTCTGCTCACACTAATGCACCAGGCAGCTCGCAAGTGTGCAGAAAAAAACAACCCTGAAGATCATGAGGTCTGCAGGATCAGCCATCAAAGTAATGTAAATATCCTTCCAAAACAGGGCCACACATTCAGCAGAGGAAGAAAGATAGTTATTGGATCAGTGATCTCATGTTGTGCCCTGGGGAAGGAATGGCTTTTTAATTGTCATACTGAACGTTACATTTCTTTGTTATGTGTCAACCATTATAAGTTAGGCTGCTGGGGTTTTTTATGTTGATTCTTGTTTTGTTTTGATCTGTTCTTAATAAAAACAATCTCACTTATCCAGACGTTTATTTCTCAGACCATCTACTGGTGTTTAGGTATCCATCCACAGCTAACCTCAAACTTATTTTGGCTCTAATTTTCACAAAAATATTTTTATTTTATTCCTGATCTCTAGAGGTATCTACCATTTGAGTTTCAACAAGAGAAATCATAGAAACTTGCTAAGAAAATAGTGAATATAAGTATTAGCTAGTTGCCTTTTATGACTACCTTTGATAATATGAGTAAAGATGTTTTGTTTCACTGGCACTTGGAGTTCTGGTAATAGCATGGCTTCCATTTTCCAGAAGATATTATTTGAATCTTTCTGAACCCAGTGCATTTACTTCTAAAAAATGCCCCCCTATAGAATGAGTTTCTGAGTTGCTAAAATTAATATTTATTTCAGTTCATTTTATAAAAAGATTATTGGTCTCTTAGCTGGTTTTACTATATCTGCCAAATATGCCAATGTTTGGAGTCTGCAGTAGTGTGTAGGCAATATTTTAAGGCTTCAAAAAATATATGGGGCTTTTTAAGATCATACAATTCCCTTTTTCTTTTATACTTTTCTGCATACATGATTTCCACTGTGTTATCAGCAATTAATTTTTAGTTGAGCCCAACTGATAAGATAGATGTTGTTGAACATCATCTCCAAAACATCATTAAATCAATCAGTACTTGATATCTCTGATATAGAATAAAAATCAGTTGAAGTAAAGAAGAACCTATTTTTAATGGCAAAGTATTGTGTAGGAATATATTACATGTGTAAGTAGGTAGGAGGTCTTAAAATATCCAATGAGAGTCTCCTATTTGCTCATATGGACAGCTTTATATCCTGAGGTTCATATGCTCTTGTAATATTTTGAATAAACATGAGTAACTTTTTATATGTAAAGATATGGTCCCAAACATGTTGAAATTAATGTATATTTTTGAATAGTCTTGAGAAACATACAAGAGTTTCCTCCTAAAAAATTCTTCCTTTATTTTTATGTAATTACAAAATAACTTTGTTAATCAAATGTTTGAAGTTGTAAATGTCAGAACTGATAAGAACAGGAAGACAAAATACAGAGGGAAAAGTCCTTAAGTCCAGAAGGCAAGAGACAATTGACACCGAAGTTACATGTTAAATTTTCAAGGGATCTTTTCAGAGAAAATAAAAGGATGAGTATTCTGTTCTCAGAACTTGAAGTTACCATAAATAAACATGATTATCTTTTCCTGAGAAATCTTATGGTGCTTTTATCAATTACAAACCTACTAAGTATAATACTAAATATTACAATTTTTTTTTTAATCTCATCTCTTCCACTGGATATCTCAGATTTTTTTCAATCAACAACTCAATTATTTTACCTTGTTTACTATCAATCAACAAGGTAAATTAATATCCAGTGCTTGGAATAAAGGAATAAAACCTTTTGAAACAAAGTATATTCGTACAAGAAAATGACATTACAATGCATTTAATTAAAAATTTCAACCATGTTTAATTTTATTATTATATGTAAGGATCTGTATCCATACGACATGAAAGAGGAGCCTTGCACTGTGCAAAAAACATGCTTTGAAAAAATTTCAAATGAAAAACCGTTTTTAGGTCTGAAAATACCCGTTAGGCAAGTCTACTGACTGCCTCTGGCTGGAATGTGGGGTAAAAAGGTCAAAAACAGATATCAGGATTGTTTGCAGTAGAATATTGTGTCTGTGTTTGCACCAAAATTGACAAACCAATGCAGGTATCTGCCCTTCATAAGAAGTATGTAGTCAATGAACAGGAGAGCTTTCTTCCATTATTATGTTTTAATCTCACTTTGGTTGAGGAAAAGATCTTAAACTGAAGAACTGAGTCCAGTTTTAATTTTCATTTTAGTATCCTGAGTCAAACTTTTCCCCTTTTTTTCATTACAAGAGCATTTTATCAATGACAGACTCTAACAAGATTCATGTCAATTGTGAAGTTGGCCTGTTTGATCTTGATGCATACTGTGGTTTAACTCACTTTTTTTCTACTGAAGACTGACAGTGTCATCTGATGAGTCAATGGGAATGACATGTCATTCCAGACAGACATGCACCCTGCAGTATTTGAACAGAATAAGAGTTAGACTGTGTTGTATGCTTCAGTAACTCTTTTCTTTAACTCCCTTGAGGTGTGGGTAAAAAGAATCTCATCACTCTCTTAAACTGCTCTTTTTCACTGAAAAATAAGTTAAAGAATGTAAGGCTGAGTTGTTTCTGGAGTACCACAGAAACTTTGTTTCTGCAGAACCTTTATTTCTGATCTACATAACTTCTTTTAAGTCTGGTTTGAGCTAAACCAGCAGCTTATGCCTAAAGATGCATTTGATAGTGAGGAAGTAAAAACAAAATGTTTGTTACCTGCAGAAATTGGTCTCAGTACTGTGCCATCAGCAACAGCCAAGCAAAATCTTCTGGGCTGAGGGAAAATATCACTGCCTTCCAACCTCACAGCATGCTGTGACTTTGTGGATATAGTTCAACTGTGCCCCTGAAGGGGCTACATTTTCCCGTAATGTGTCCTTTTCGTGTTTTGTCATTGGAAACAGGAAGGCAATGGTCACCTTCTGATGGCTGTGCAGCTAGTTGTGACAGCACTTACCACACTTTGCAGTGTCTCTAACCTGTGAATGTCTCTAACCTGTGGATAAACACTTTGCACTGCCTCTTTACTGCTACCTCTTGCTACACAGTCTGTGTGAAAATGGGATGATACACTTGTACCAGCCCTGACTCTGGTACATCACCATGCTGCGCAAAGACAGTGATCCACTGGTAGATAAGAATATTTTTTCAGGATTGTCTGTGGAGGCCTCACAAATGATAGTCCTTCTCTGTGTTTGATCTCTTCCTTCATCCTCATGAGATGAGCACTACTGCATTATGCCCTGGATGAATACCAGGGCATTCAGAACCCAAGTACATCCCTGACTTAGGATGGTGGCAGAAGAGCGAACAACAAGGTTTAGCTGCTGCCTTCAAATGAACAGAAATTTAGATCACTTTATTGTTTGCTGATTTAGGGCCATAGTCTCTTGCCCTTTCCATAGTTCTTATTTTTTCCATTTCTATGGAAACAACAAAATATGGCCTTGTCCAAAATATAGTCCCAAAGATTCAATCAATTTACACAAATAGTGGGTGCAGATTTAGAAATTAATAGTATCATTGTAGGAAAGTGTCACACGGACTAGCTCCTCACATCCTTCACTCACAATGACTTAAGTTAAGCAGTAATGCCTTATGTTTTTCCACACAGTCAGAGCTAACAAATGACTCATAGCTGTCAGTTTGACAAACAAAATCAGGTTTTTCAGTCATGAATATTTAGTGATTAAGTTCTGATGATACATTTGTTTATCATCTGTGATTCAAGTATGGTTTGTACCTATAGAGTTTAGCCTGGGATTTGTCCACATGGTGCCTCTCGTATCTATTGCTTTGTAAACATGTACTTAGTAATTTGCTATTTATGCTATTTGGTAATTTACGTTGTGTTATTTCTGCTCTCTGTTAAGAATACTCTTTACCTTTAAAAAAGATTAAGATTAGGTACATAAACATCAATGCAAACTGAGGCTTGACCAAGCATTTGCGACGTTTTCTCTTACAAGTGATAATCTTCTAATCAAAAATCACTATTCAAGTTGTGTGAATAATGTTAGTCCTAAGAAAGATTCAAAAAAACTTGCTTTGACAAATAGTGGCTCACAAGCAGTTTCTCTTTATTCTCATTTAACTGATTTTTGGCTAAAAACAAAATCTTTGAAGATGAAAATGTTTGATTTTTTTTTTACAGATCATGTGATCTACACTTCAAGACAATTTCAAGAGGTAAATGTGAATTTTCTTTTTTTTAAATAATTTTCTTTGTAGAGTCCAATCTCTTCCACTTCTTATTCATCGCTATTTTCAGGACATACAAATAAAATCTGAATATTTATGTATTGTCACTTGAAATTAGCTTTTCTCAGTTATTACTTCATAGTCGTAATGAGATGATAATGTGCCTTTGTTCAGTTCAAGAGCCAGCTGGATGCTTCTTGTCCTGGCTGCAGTAGCCTGATGTTAATTCAGCCACTTCTTTTGATGTGATGAGAGTTATATTTGATATTTGCTGATTTATTCTACATGATTTGTCTATTGTGACATAGTGAGTCTGGATGACTGCTACTTCAAAATGACTGTAATGCACTCTCGTATCATTTGCCCCATCTATATTACCTCTTACTAAATCCCATTTAAGAGATCATAGTGATTTATCTTCATTAGACGTATATATTCATACATATTGACTATGTGTTTTCTCTCCATTTTATGAAAAAAACTGAACTATTAAATACAGAATCCAGAAAGATATGTAAATAAGGTTTTTAAAAGCTGTAATGTGGATAAAGGAAACAATAAAGTGTACCAGAGGTAGAAGATTTAAAATACAAGGGGGAAATGATAAAAATAATCCTTCCTCAGATCAAGGTAATTAAGCATATCATAGCCTGAAGATATGAAGATTGGAGTTAGTAACATATGACGGCAGTTCCTTCAGTTTTATGTCTTTTGTAGCAACCTTGTTTTACTTCCTTGCCTCATAGTGACTGAGGTCTTAAAATGCTGGTAATTCACCATGTTACTGACAGTGCTTCTGAAGTGAAGAACTTTTCCATTTGATGACAAGTTGCATAACCAGGTATTTAGTGAGGACATAACAATGAATGCTTCATATGCTTGAGCTGGATTTAGAGATGGAATTTGTCGTGAGTCACCTTTCAGATGATGTGTGACAGATGAAGTGATGGAATTTTTGAAATCTTTGTTTTATTACCAAGTAGAGTTTTTCAGCCTGTGGTTTGAATTGGTGCTGTGAATTGGTTAGAAGGAGGAAAACAAAAAAACATACTTAAACTACGAGGTTTGGAAGAACATGAAATTTTTCCAGCACTTCCTGAAATTGAACATTTTAATTTTCAAGTTCCTTTTTTATGTTTGCTCTCACCTCTACCTTCATTTTTTTTTTTAAATTTTGCTTTTGCAAATGAAGGAGAATGACACAAATGTTAGGGGAAAAGAATGTGTCATGTGTGCACCTATATATGGCTCTGGCTCAAGTCCCTGCACTGAGAAACTGATCATTTATATGATCCAAAACTATGTTAGAGAGTATGCATAGTTAGCAGATAGTGCTTGAGTTTGTCTTCTGTCCCTATTTTATTCGTCAGGATATTTGTAGGCTATAATATTGTCTAAAAAGACCTTCCTTCCAAGATCTATGTGGAGCTGCTGAGGTAAATTCTAACATTCTGATACCACAAAACATAGTGCTAAATATATTAGCAGTCTACAGGGCAGCTGTAGGAGGATGCTTCTTAAAAACTCACTTTTCCATTTTTTGGGGCTGCTCAGCTTACATCACTGGATATGGCTGTACCTGCAACTACCTATGGCTAGGAGGGAATGCTACATGCCTCAGACATTGAGTTCTCAGGTACTGTGTTTCACTGGTGTCCCTCAGGGCTCCGTACTGGGGCCTGTACTGTTCAACATTGCTATAAATGCTATCAACAGCAGCATTGAGTGCACCATCAGCGAGTTTGCAGATGACACCAAGCTATGGGGTGCTGTTGATAAGTTGCAGGGGTGGGTTGTCATCCAGAAGGACCTGGACAAGCTGGAGAGGTGGGCCCAGGTGAAACTCATGAGTTTCAACAAGACCAAATGCAGGGTCCTACACCTGGGTCGGAACAATCCTCACTATCAATAGAGGCTGGGGGATGAGATGATAGAGAGCAGCCCTGCAGAAAAGGACTTGGGGGTGCTG
>VWZO01017928.1:35501-143761 GCA_013396975.1 Bucco capensis
GGAGAAGAGTAGATTTAAAATGGATCTTAGAAAGAAGTTCCTCACCACGAGGGTGGAGGAATGCTGGAACATGTTGCCCAGGGAGGTGTCTGGGGCCCCATCCCTGGAGGCATTCAAGGTGAGGATTGACAGGTCTCTGAGTAACCTGATCTAGTTGGGGATGTCCCTGCCCATTGCAGGGGGACTGGACTAGATGGCCTCCAGAGGTCCCCTCCAACCCAAACCGTTCTATGATTCTATGGTTTGCAGGACCACATGCTGGGCAGTCCCTTTAGATGGAGTTTGTACCTTCGCTCATTTGATACTGAGTACTTTCTGAATTGTTTTAACTGAAGATCTGTGGACTAATGAAGGGAAAACAACCGTTTTTCTTGTAGTTTAAATGGCATTAATATGATAATTTTAATATATTTGTATAATTTGCTTTAGGACTTAATGCAATGCAGAAAATTTTGTTTTGCTCTACATTCTTTTGGAGTTTATTAAAACATATTTCAGCTCTATCCCAATGTATTTTTGCCCCATAGGTTATCTTTTTCCCCAAATTACCAACCAGTATGTGCCTCTGTGATGAACTTTTTTTTCAGCAAAATGGTTTTATTCTCTTAGCTTGGCAATTAGGTTGATTATTTTGAAGTGTAGACAGATCCTGTCATGCTAATGGAGTTAATTACTTCTGTTGCATGAAAACAGTTGCGAGGGATTTGCCTAGGCACTAGCTGTGCCATTTTCCACAGCTGTCTGGGGGCTGGGTAGTGCTGGACAGCCCAAGCGGTACTGTTATTATTGTCTAGAGGAAATCTGCCAGGCACCCAAAAGCCTTTCTCTCTTTTCTTGAGATACTTGGAGAAAATTACAGATTCTGGCATACTTGTCTTTTAGAAAACAACAATTCAAGGGCCCTCAAAGATGTATTGAAAACAGGTGAGCACTCAACAAGGGAGCTCCCAATCTACTTGCCAGAAGCTTGCTGTGTACCTTAAAGTGGTCAAAAAGTTGCTAAGGAAACTGCAGATTTAGTAAAGCTTTAACCCCCAAAATACGTAAATAAGAGATTTAGATAAAAAATGAGATGTTCTATAAAATCAATAGAGACAAACAAAGATTTTTCTGTGAACTGAAGATCTTGATGGTAGCAAGACTGGTATGAAAGGACAACAGATGATGAGGCTCTGGCTTCTGTCTTGTGTTTCTTGAGTTCTTGATAATGCCTGGTTGGGATTTATGGTTGTCCTTTTCTTGGGTAAACCCAGGAGTAGGCAGCTCCAAATCCAGGTGTAATGTTGGTGGAACCCAAGAAAGAACTTGCTCCAAACCATCATTCGGAAATTATGTACAGAAAGTTAAAATAAACAGTCTCTAGTGGTTGCAGACATTGAAAATTTTAAAATAATTTGAAGTAGTTCAGTAAACAAACCTCTCTTTTGAGTTAACACCACAATTATTCACATGAGAGTTCAGGCAGAGAATAAAAAAGAGTGGAAGATTTGGTTCAAATAATTGATTTAATGGAGAAATAAATTGGGAGAAAAATCTTTGAACATGGTCTATTTATGTGTGTGAAGTTTGGAATTTAGAGTTTCTACACAGAAGTTCACACATAATATAACGGAAAGGACACTATTTGAAAACTTATCTTGGGTAGTTCATGAAATATCAAAATACCAGTCTTGTGTCTTTCTTAAAGTTTAAATACAGTAGTTGACTCACTCCATCCCTGAGAACTGACATCAAAAGCAAAACCAAAATCCCCAGAAAATCAAGTTAAAATGGACATCAGGAAGAACCATGACGGTCTTGAATTGTAAAAATAATCTGACAATGTCCAGAAAGAAAGCTGTTTGGAATCAGTGCATTTTCTCCTCAAGGAAAAAGAAATGTATTCACAAATGTTATTACCACAAAGGACCATTGTAGTTATCATCTGATCTCCTTCATATTTTAAACATAATTCCTTTTTTTTTTTTGTAAATAATAGCTTTCTATTTTAAAAGCAGATTCTTTCCAATAACAATTTTCAAAGAATCTAAACGTTTGCATTTTTTACAAAAATGATTCAGTTTTATCTAGAAAAATGCAACAAATACTACAATTAGTATAAAAACTTTTCTTCTCACCTGATGGATGATATTTCCAAGTGGTCTCCAAACCAGGAGGAATGTCAAGAATGTTGGATCTCCTTAAGGATCATAATCCTCAAAAAGGAAGTGAGACTGGCAAATTTAGAAGAAATGAATCTAGGTTGTGATACTTATTACTCTTGAGGAAAGTATTATAATAATATTCTGAAGTATTATACTCTGGGAAAGGATATTCTTGGAGATTAAAGTACCAGCTTTGGGTAGAAGTGCCAGTCCATAGTCCAGAAACACCTACAGGGTGGTGAGACAGTGCCACCCACAGTAAAAAGAATGGCCTTTAAAGTAATGCATTGTCTTTAAGAGGACTTGCACACGTCTCATCCTTTAAAGTTGTCAGCAGAAGAAACATTATTCCTCTGTTTGCTGCAGAGTCTGTCCAGGATCACCACAGCTGTGAGTAGACAGATGTTACTTGGTGTACAAGAACTATCAGTAGCAGAGCATGAGGCAGAGGTCTTCTGCTATTTACTACCTGCTCTGGCCACTCCTAGAATGAGCCCTGTTTCTTCTCACATTGACACATGTCAATCTCTCCACTACATGTATCTTATTGCATTTTCTATTCTTTCAAAATGCTGATGGGCAATTGTTAAAATTATTGGTACTGAACTTACTGTAATGTATAGTTTAAAAAGGCTCAGAATTCAGCTGACTCAAACCTGGTTCTTTTTCTCTTCAATTTCTTTTAACTAAGAAAACTGCTTATATTATCAGTCTTTTTTCATTTCCTTTTTACGTTGTTTAAAAGAAAGATTTTAAAAAATTACATAATCTATTAAGAATAATCTTTCCTTCATATGAAACTCCCAAGCAATGTTCTATTTTTCTCTCACTAACTTTTTATAATCACTCTGAGATTTCTGCTGTACCTGACATGAACATAGCATTATTCTGCATCCACTCTGAATATTATGCGGCACAATTTAATTTTGTATGTATTTCTTGAAGAATATTCAAACTGAACACTGCTCTTCTCCCTTAATTGCCACATTTTTCTTTGCTCCTTCAGTAAGAGAGAGATTCTGAACTGACTAACTCTCAATGAAATTTTGAACACCCACACATTGCCTTAAATCTAGCAGATGTTATGCATTTAATATTTTTTAAAAGACTAGAATATTAGGACTCTTTTCCATAAATATCAACTGTAAGGGTGATGTACCAAATGAAATTTTAAAAACTTTAAAATTATAGGCATCATGTTACTAAATTAATGAAAATGACAGCATGAAATGTTTCACCATTAGGTTAATTTGGCTTTCTTTACTTTCACAAAGCAGTTTCAATTTCTTTTGTTTTAGGAGAAAATACAGAGCTGTGTCTAAAGGCAGATGAAAACAGAATTATTCTTTACTTATCTGACATCTCTATCTAGATTCAGGGCATTAAAATAAGGGCAAATAAAAAATTGTCTCATCATTTTCTAGAGATATCAAAAAACTTATGAAAATTAAGTTTCAAAGCAATTGAACTTTATTGGTCTGAAAATGTTTTTCTGGAAATACTTACAAAACTGAACAAGGATCTAGACTTGCTTAATGAGGGAGGTGTGAAACGACCAAAGACACTCACTGTGTAATAGGTGAGGTGAGGGGAAACAGAAGGAAACATCTCTATAAACAATAGTGTTCTGCCAGTGTTTCACATAATTTTATTCCATACCAAGAAAGATTTGAAACATTTTGGGTATCTCTATTTGTAAATTCTTTGAATTTTATAGGGTGACGATGAAAGTTTTACAGGGTGATAATGAAACAACTACTACTGCTCATTCTGTGCTCCTTTTAGCACCCGGCTCTTTCCCAACACCAGGGAATTTGACGTGGGGCATCTGAATATGACAATGTGGTATTTTGAAAACAGAAAACATTTTTGCCATTGACATGAAGAGAAGTAGTAACTGAACTCATGGGATGAATATCGGTACATGCTGACATGGCTGATCTCTTAAAAATTTTCTGTAAATTTTCAAAGACTTCCAGCTATAGCTCATGTTGGGTTTTGTTTTTCAGCCTTCAAATCACAGAAAATACTTGAAACACAGTTATTATGAGGAGACCATGCTGTTCTTTCTGTACCTCTGAAGAGAATTTAACGTACTCTGGAGAAAATTCTTTGCCTTAAGGGTAAGCACAAAATTTCATGGCTAAGAACAAGTCAACACTAGCACTATTTTTTCATCATGTGGAACATGTCAAGGCCTGCTCTCTCCAGTTATGTTATTTGCTAGATATTTTGCTCAGAAATAATCTGTATATTGCACAAAAAGCACAAGTAAGAGCTGTTTTGATGGGAAACTTCATAGTAGAGAAGTGTATTGCTATAAAAGGAGGTGTCACTGGAACTGACAAAAGCAATATTTATGCCTTTAGCTGTTGTCCTAAGAACTCATGGGAGATATGTGAAGTGCTGTAAGTTAAGTGCCTACCTTTAAACATGCAGTTCATTCAGCCTGCCTTCACATACCATATTTTCTAAATCATAATCACTTAATCTCTCCTGCACCCTCTGAAGTAAGTCTGTGTCCTTCCTGGAAAGGCTTTCAGAACTGTTCCAGGTTGCACACTACCCCAAATAAAACCACACCAAAAAAGTGGAGAGACTGCTTGCCATAACTAAAACAAGAGTCCTGGTGAAGCATCACAGACGTGCTTGCATTGGAAGAGTAGCACCTCTTTGATCCATCTTGAGCTTATAATTCGTGTCATCAGCAGATCTTTTTTCTGAAGAAGAGCCATCCGTCCTGCTCATGTTGGTGCATACTTTCTTACCTAAGTGTAGAACTTCACATTTGTCCTTCTTGAATGTCCTGTTTTATCACATCACTTCCAAATTTGCTAAGATGACTAAATCCTGACATTGTCCCGACAGGCTCTAACAGACTGGCATCTTTTGTTAATGAAATGCATGTCCACTAGCTCATCACAAAGTCAGTAGGGAAAACTCTGAGTAGTAGCCTTTTGATAATAAATATGTACAGAATCTCAATAAATCCTATTTAAGAGAAAACCATTAATTATTACACTTAATGACACAGTTCTCCTGCAACTTTTGTACTGCTTTGGACTACCCAGTTCCCATACTTTAACAATTCTTCTGTTTAGACTACATTACTCTTCTTTCCTTGTTAAGAGTATCATATGAGTCATGGTTCAATTAATCTTATTTCAATTGTAACATCTACAGTGCAGATACATTTTCACTCTATGATGCCTTTACAGTTAGCAGAGACCAGGCACTTGAATCACACAATGCCTCTGCTCTGTTCTATATAGCTTTCTAGAAATTCTTATTTTTCTCCATTGATTCTGAAAATTATGATTAAACTGGTTGTGGATGTCTAGTCTCTGAGTATCTACATGTATTAACTTTACCCACAGTCTCACAAGTGTTACTGAAGTCAGGTTAAACCTATCACCTGCCATATTTACAGAGCCTGTCGCAAAGATAACTTTGGCTAGATTAATTCAATTTACTTAACTACACAGACCTTTGAAAAACTATTGCAACTGAATTAATGAACTCAAAACTATTTATCATTTCAAAAATAATCCTAGGGATGTTCCTGCAGATATTTAGGTAACTAATGGCATAAAAATATATTAAGTACTCTCTAGAGACATCTGTGTTTTTTTTCTTAAAAGCCAATTAGCTTTGAGATTCCTTTTAGTATAACACATAGAATTAAATAGAAAAGAATGAGGGAATCAAGCAAAATTTTTAAATTTCAAAATTACTTGTGCCCTTCAGCAACAAAGAAAAAATCCTGCATAAATATTTATTTCCTCTTAGTCCCTCCCTTTCAGCCTGCTTGCTCCCATAGTTAAAACATGATGGAGATTTGTCACAGTAGTCTTAATGGACAAAAAGCAGAGTTGGAATAGCTTTCATTATGAAAGTAGAATCTAGTTCTCTGGTGATCTTGAGGATGTTATTCCCTGAATATCAATCCCTGGTCTTGCCTTGCTCTACATTCCAAAAAAATGAGGAGGGTACATATTGCTTCCAAAGCATGTTTTCCCTTTACAGGTAAGCAGACAGGAGAAGGAAGAAGAGTGAAGGCTTTGTCCTCTAACCAATCCATAACACAATGATTTTCTCATAAAACTGTTATTAACCTTTTACAAGATATCTTGCACTTCAAAAAAAATTGAACTATTTACTGTTAACAAATACAAAACATTTACAAAAAGTTACTACATATTAGCCTAGTGATATGATGGTCAAAATATACGAGAAGAGCAAGGCTTGTATCACAAGCAACATAATTAATTAAACCAGACTATTTTTCCAGACAAGCTTCCAGGAAGTTTTCCTTCCCATGGGTTTTTATTACTATTATCATCCCTATATAAGCAACATTTGTATGTGGTCCTGAAAAATATAGCTTTGAAAATTATGCACTCTTCACAGAAGAATCATTCTATAAAACCTTTCAAAAATCATTACAGTGAAGAGTACATAATGCATAGCACACAAAATTTTTATATGCTAGCATATTTTGTGTTATAATCCACTTACAGGAAGTTATATTCTATTTCTGAAGAGGAGGAAATGTCCAAAAAGTGCTATGAAAACTTTACTTGCACATAACATAACCTGCCACTAATTATAAATGTCTCCTAATACAACAAATACCAAAAGCTTTGCTTTCTGTTCCAACACACTGTACTGGGATTTTTGAATCAACTGCTGCAGTCCCAGAAAAATTGTGATTTTTTTTTTGTCAGAGTGCTGTTAGTGGAAGCGATTTAGCTTCCTATAATTAGACCTCACAGATTTTTTTTCCAACTCTCTGAACAGACAACTTCCATTGATTTGAAAGTTCTGCATTTTGAGATTGCTTGCCTAAGCACAAATATTTCCTTAAATTTAGTAGACTTATGTTTTTCCTAATCCTATCATTTGTATCTTTTAGCATATTCATACAAAAGAACTGTACATGAAAAGTAGCAAAATAATCAAAGTAAATAATAGAAAATCATTGAAAGTCAGATTAATAGTGTAGTCACCCTCTATGAGTAATGACACTTCTTTACTGGGGCAAGGCCTCCCTTCTCTGTTTATGTCATCACAGGGGAAAAAAGAAGCCTCCAAAATTGGTTTAGTTTAGATATCTGTTAGCTGGCTAAAACTAGGGGAGATTGATTCCACCCTGGCCTTTCTGTGCCTACACTTCTCTATTTAAGATAGGAGAAAATATACTTTTCTATTGCCTTAAATTTGTACAGATGAGAAGTGGAGACATGTCAGCTGAGCACAGCACACTGCTCTTCTGGAATTAAAGAGGTGCTTCAAGGAGCTACAGTTGCTCACTCTGTTCCCTTGAGGTAGTGAATTGTTTCTGCTGAAGTTTTCCATCTTTTCTTACTTCCCTCAGCTTCTACTTACTGTGTGAAATGGCCCTGTACAGGGAGAAAATATACAGATTACCTTTTCTTATCCTTTTTACAAACACTTATGATCTCAAAACACAACTCTTCGCTAGATTCTGAGATGAAATCTGCTGCTTTATTCAAATTGTGTATTATTTTGTTTCGGAAATTATCTACAGGGTTTTTTTCCTCCCTCTTCTCTCTCTTTCTGATTTTGTGGGTCTATTTCCTCTTTTTTTGTTGTTTTGTTTTTGTTTTTGTTTGAGCATCCCTCAGCCAGTCTGTGTGTAGCCTCCAGGAATGCTACTAGTGCCTTATGCTCTTTCATTTAGGTGGATGCACACGCTGTGCTTGGGGGTCCATTTGTGAGCTGAGCAGATGTTACTGAGAGGATTGTATAGCCTTGTAGGATTAATTTGGTAGAGCTACACCATGACTGTATTTTCAGCCTTGACTACTGCAGCTGTCAATAGAGTAAAAGGTTGATAATGAAAGAAGATTGTTCTTGTTTCCAATAAATCTCTTCTTTTAAACACTTTACATATTAATGCAGAATCTTTCACAATTGCAAATATTTCGTGCAATATATTCCTCTTTTAACATTTTTTCTTTATTCTAAGGTAATTTATTGTTGTGCAAGGCATTTACTTATTGCCGGGTATCAAACAGTTACCTATGAATCAAAAAGATCATTTCTGTTTAGTACAGACAGCTTTTGCTTTCTCCTCATCAAGTAACATAAGTTATCATTGCAACTGAAACAGACATGAGAATGACAAGGCACCAGGAAACTTCATTGCTAGTATTTTCTGCAGGAGACTGAATTCATACCAAACAGAATGGAGAACATAACCTGCTTTTTGTAGTTCAATCCATTCATTCACATAGTCAAATCAACCACATGTTAAAAATAATTATCTTCACTAATAATTCATACCCAGAGTCAAAAGAACCAATTCTCACAGTAATCAGGGCAATCTTCAAAACAGACAAAATAAATATTTGCATATGAGAGACAATAACTGAGTATAATTAATAAAATGTGTGTATTTACCTTTTTTCTGCAAAGAATGTACATTTTTTCCTAGCATCCATTTCTCATAGGAAAAATTAACTTCTCTATGAGAAAGGATTCTTGTAAAAATAAAAGTATTTTAACCTATATTCTTACATTTACATGTGAATGGATTACAAGAAACCACCTCTGAATCTCATATGGCTTGCACTTTAAGTCCCTGAAAGAGAATTCCAAGTCCCATTAGGCTTTTAATTAAAAGAGACAAAATATTTCATCAGAGGGCAGCTCAAGTATATAAGAAACAATGACAAGTTTTCCCTCCATGAATATTTTAATTTTGGATTAGGATCGTTTGTGCAGAGCTGATTTTCCTCAGAAGATCCATGAGCCCAGTGGGACACAGCTATGAGCAACATGCTTCAGGTGGCTGTGGTTGGTGCAGGGGGCTGCACTGGGTGATCTCCAGGGGTCTCCAGGGGTATTCTGCAGCATCTGTGGTTAAACCATTTTTTACCCAACAATCCACAGTCAAGCAAAATACCTTCTAAAAGATAGCTGAAGAGTACCTTTTGTGGCTACTATACAGCATGATTGAAAGAGCTTTAAGATGTGAAGTTATATTTTGGGGAAATGAAATGAAAAGTAAAAAGGAAATGCTTGGTAGAGCTAACTTATTATCTTTGTTTTTTTTCTTCAAGTAGGCAGATTGAAAACTATCTCCAGAGCCATGAATCATTCCTTGTGAACAGGATTCTTGGAGATATCCTTGAGGAAATATTTTAGACAGAACGTATACATCTTTTTAATAGCATCCAAAATCTTTAAACTTCATTGTGCCTAAAATCAGATTGGAACAATGTTCTTGCAATAGGAATATGAGAAAAATCTTTAAATCTTCAGAAAGATGTGATATATGTCTTGGGAAAGCACTCAGAGACATCATCGGCTTTTTCATTTGCACTACAGCCCCAGAACTATCTTATTATAGGGGTAAAAGTCTAATCTTGTTTTTGTCTAATAAAATGCTATGAAGTGATAAAGAATTTGATATACAGGGAAGAGCAGCAAAACAAGAAAGATTGGTTTCTAAAGTGCTAACTTACTTAATTCTCTTTAAAAAACAGCATTTGATGGATTTTCTTTTCCACTGGGTTTATACAGATATTTATAAGTACAGATACAGATATTTTCTGGTAAAGCCATGACACAGTTCTGCCTTTCATACAGTTTATAAAACTGCACATATTTACATATGACAGAGTAGAAAATAGTTTGCATTCCACATAATAACATAAGCATGACCAGGATGGGTATTTCAGCATTTGAAGTTAAATGAAGAAAAACATTCATGTACTTTACATACAATATTTAAAACAACAGTAAGATTTGGAAGGAATGACATTAAGAAAACACTTCTGTGATCGAGGTAGTCTTCAAAATCCCACAAATTTCAGATTGCTGTGCTCATAATTAACTGGCTACTTTTACAAAAACTAATGAAGGCAGAGATTGTCTTTGTGGCAGACTCCACAGTGACTGCTCAGTGACTGACATCACTGAGGGAAAAGTAATGTCTGGGTTATCTCACCATAAGGAATAATCTAACAAATGTACATTCACACAGGTTGTCCAAAGTGAAATAACAAAATACCTGGACAATGACAGCAACAGTTTCTTATTTTCACAGAATTGTTGGAAGAGACCTCTAAGATCATCAAGTCCAACCATACCTGTCACTAACATACCACTAACCCATGTCCATAAGTAGAGCATCTAGTGACTCCATCACCTCCTAAGTATGCCTAAGTATTAACAGGGAAATACTTATCTGTAACTATCAAGAGATAACCACCGACCCCCATAGATTCTCTCTCTTATTGCCAGTTATGAAACCAGAGAAAGAAGTGCCCGAGATACTTGCATAATTCACGTATCAACCTAACACAGTACTAAAACTTTTTAACAGTTTAATCAATGCTATCTCAGTATTTCCCAACACTCATTATCTGCCTTTTCTATCCTTTTTGGTTTAACTTGTAATTCATTGTACTAAAGGTAATCTTTCTGCTTCTCTCCCCACCCCACCCCCCCAGGGTCTGGAGAGCAAAAACTGCAGAATTCCAGCTCTTAAAATGCAACAATAATGATAAATACAGCAAAAGTCATCTCAACAGAGACTAAATCAGAAAAAAAAAAAATTATTCTGTATAGTTTGTTAGAAAGCAATTGCAAAGAAAATCAATATCCAGACATGGTTCCATAGGCATTTCCTTCTCTAAAAGCTTTTAATATATGCTTTCTGAATAGCATATTGACAGGTACCTGGATCATTGTATTGGTTTTACACAGCCATAAAGTCATATGTAGAAAGCATGCACAGTCTTTCTCACATCCAAACTCCCATGAAGAAAAGTGAATGAATTACTAATTCTCATTTCCTACTCTGACATTCAAATTAACTAAGATCAAACTAGCCTTGTATTTTAGAAACAAGCAAACTGCACAGTTTGTTATAAAGATAGACCAGCTTGGATTGATTAATGTTAGTAGAGTTATATCTTAGTGAGAAGTTGATTTCCTTTATCCTGATCAGCAAAATTTTAAAAAATAAAAGGCAAAATATTTTTATATTTCATTATATATGGACTTTTTTCCTAGCAAAACTCAACTCAGATCCATTTCTTTGCTCTTTAAGCCATTATCAATGATGACATTGTTCTCTTTTCCATCAGCAGCAAGCTGGAAATCATCTGAATGTAACTGTGAGCACCATTTTAGTTTTGATCAGCAACCTTTATTTTGCCTTGTTTGCAGCAGTCTTCACTGCTTCACTGTAATTTATTTTTTTTATTAGAAAAAACTTCTGATTTTGTGGCTAGTATCCACAAATGAGCAGCCTTTTAAAGCATTTAATTTCTGATTTACTTTTCCCCAGTGAAATAAAAGAATCTGTAATTGTCAGTGGAGGTTAATATTACCTTGTTCAAGGCCATGGCTGAGGAAAATGTTAACTGGTTGAAAAAAACCCAAACCAAACCCAAAAAACTCTCTATAATCATCTGTGAGAAGGAAGCTTTTCTCTTGCTGCTTGCCAGTGGACCAGATCCAGAAGATGGAAACGACTTTGCAGATTTTAACTCTTGACCAACCGAGGACTTAGAGTGACAGTGATATAAACCAGTAAAAACTATACAACAAATTTCTGTCGCTAGTTTGCTAGCTTTGGGGTCTTCTGTGGCCCTTGGTGCGATAACTGTGCCGACAGCAGAGGGAGCATTAAACTCACTGTCCATGGTAAAGTGACACCCATGTTCCTATAATCCTTGTATGGGTAGGATGAGCTCATTAGCCTTCTGGCAGTCATCCTAGGAGAAGGACAACTCTGATTCCAAACCCGGGCAGATGGAGCTCGTTTAGCCCTGGAAGGCCTTCCATCTAAGAGAAGTACACTCTAATAAAACCTATGTCCTAGGGACTTCGCTGCCAGCATCCAAGCTTGCTAGGCCCTGGCAGATGACCCTTAGGACTAAAGGGTGGGTCCAGCTCTGCGCATGCTGTGTCTCACCTAAAAAAAAATCCATCGCGCAGGCTCGAGGGTGCTATCCGCTCTCCTCTTTTTATCAGTGCACTTGTAAGAGGTGCTGATGAGGAGAGTGGATGGAGTCCTCCCTGGATCTTAGTTTGTGAAGCCTAGCCATACATACAATACATACAAGTTTGCTAGTTTGATTTTTTTCTTTCTCAGAGGTTTCTCTCAGTGTTTTTAAAAAACTACTACTTCTGCACTATAGAAATCTCTCTGTGAAACCTGCTTGCTTCACCTGCCAGAGAACTTAGGTGTAGGTTGTAAGCCTTGACCCACGGGTCCTGTTACTCTGTTCTAAGTATTAGAACCATCTCTGTCTTTTTATTCCAAATTAGTGCAACTGATGTGACCTCTTAGACAGGGTTAGACTGAAGTAATACTATTTCAGTATCATGCAGACTGTTTCGTTAACTATTTAAAATATTTTTTAGCATTGAAAAGGTAATAAACCCTAAAGCCTTCATTTGTTTTCTGTGTTGAAGGCCAGTATAAATTATATGCCTCAGTCTGGATTGACATGAGTTGTACTAAATTCCAAAGCTATGTACGTGATACCTTTAATAACAGTGTTCAGTGAGTAAAGCAAGATTGGAATGTGGCTTTAATTCAGTAGCTTCGATAATTGACTAAGTCACTGATTTTGTGCTGAGTATTTTGCCATTTAAAATTACCAGGAAAGGTAAATGCATTCAAAACTGAAAAAGAGCTATATAGAGCAACCATTTTAAAGGAATAAAATATTAATAATAGAAGTAGCACTGCTCTTTCTTGATTGACAGTTTTAAGCTATCAAAATAGATTATATAATAATGATTACTTTCATAAAACATAAAGTTGACAAGAAAACCAGACCAATGAACATTGAATGGCACTGACTTCAGTTTCAAAATAAATTTGCCCCAAAACTATAAGTTAATAATGCCACAGTTGGATAATGCTTCTTATGGTAGCACTATTGTCCTTTTTGATTTTCAGAAGATTTGGTGAATGTTTCCTACTTCTATCCATATGGGAAAAATGGCATCAAAAAAATTTGTATCCTTTTAACTTTTCATTTTAGGACTACATAATCTCAACATTTCGATACTTGTACTTAACCATGTGTAAACTGCAGTTCACTGCTTTTCTTTTACATTATTATTGAATGCTTATGTCAAAGGAGTTATATATTCTTTCCTCATACTGTTCACTTCAAATGAGTTGGAAGTATATGTGATTTAAAGCCAAAATGTACACAGGACTTTGGAAAAAACACTGGTTCTGATTACAGTAATTCAGAATAATCCAGAAGATAGAGTTGTTCACAAGCATGACTAGTTTCTAGTCTAATATTTTAGCCTTAGGAATTACAATTCAAGCGGTAAGAGTCAATCTGATGACAAGCCGTTGCGAGGTTGTGTTTCACTGGTTAAGGATACTTTTAGTCAATACCTTGCAAGAACTCTGACTGATGATTTTATAGATATGGTGGAATAGCAACTTTAACTTTCTTGTTTACAAAGCTCTATGAAATGTTAGACATTATCTTTGATCCTGCATTATTCTGATTCAGCAGCATATTTCACAGAGTTTAAATAGTACAAATAACCCCACAAGGCTGTCGTAAATCAGGATCATCTTATGCACAGAGTGTGAAGAAGTCATTTGTAAGGGATATCTGCAGTGCGTTCAAAATCATCTCATATTTCAAATTTCAGGGGAATGACAATATACATTGTTAAATCAAAGAAAAATGTGAGTAAGCAAATACATATAGGCAGGAAAATTCCCTTATGGAACAAAGCACAGATGGACATACACAGTTTAAGAAATTAGCAGCAAACAAACAAAAACAAAGAGCAAAATGGAATAAATGTAACTAAGTATATTCCTATTAAACATGCTTTTCTGAGTATGCTATTCACATCTTTAGAAAGTTATTTCATTTTTCTTTTTCTCAATTTTTCCTTTTATTCTACCTCCTACTTCATCATTTTTCTACTATAACTTGTTCCAGTGAGTTCGAATTTATCCTCATATTCAGAAGGTACAGAAGATAAAACTTCTCTTCTGTGCTGTAATGCAAAATATTTGTTATCTTGTCTCCTTCCTCCATTTCAAAATATCAAAGATTAAGCACTACACAGTGTAGAATGATGTCCCACTGCAACATCCACAACAAAATAAGATCCCCTAAAATTCAATAAATAAAAGACATTCGAAGTTTAAATCAGTGAAGAAGTGATCCTTGGTGATTATAGAAGCTGGCAAGGTTGGTAGAGTTTTACAAAGCCAAACTCAGTAGGTGAGCACATAACTGTGATATATAAGTCTCTAACCATTGTATGATTCAGTCTGCTCTTCTTGTTGCCTACTTCATCTCTTTTTTTTTTTTTTCCCAAATGCTCAGTGTTTCTGTTCAAGGAGGCTTCTTTCACCTTAGTGCTCCATCAGTGCCTGTTTTTGGCCAGAAGCACAAAAGCATTTACTGCAGCCCTCTTAGTGCCCCTGCTAAAGCAGATCTGAGGAGGTTCCTTAAGCCACAGAGCTTCCTTAACACCATAACTCAGAGTTCAGGGCATCTAAGCTCCATGTCTCACTTCTAGCAGCAGTCCCTCTGCTGTTAGATGCCCTCTAGATATGCTGTCAGCAGCATCAGAGAGGACATCACTGATTAGCTGGTCCTATTGATGTGCAGCTCCCACATTTGGTGCAGATATTTCTCTCAGGTAATTTTACCTTTCTGAAAGTTTCTTCTGATTTCTTTCCAAAACATAGGATCCTTTATCTCTCCCACTTTCTGCTTCATATCCTTTTCAATGTTAAGTTCTGTCATAGGAACCACCTTTCCCATTCTTCTCTCCACGATGTGCAAAGTCTGCTCTTTTTTATTTTTTCGTTGGAAATCAAGACTAAATACAAGAAAAAAGGTTGTACTTAATTCAAGCATAAGAGAGCCATTAACCTGAAACAAGTGTATAAGCAAACGAAAGAATATTGTTTAAAACAAGGGTTTATATTCATTTCCCTGAAGAATGGATTCATTGACCTTTAAAGAGACTTGTTTCTAGACAGTTCTGTCAGCATTTCATCTTGTTTTCTCTTTTACCTACATAATTATTCTTCTTTAAAATTCAGGCAACATGAGTGCTCTGCTATAGCTGCAGCATAATTTCCCACTTTCACCTTACGGTTAAAAGATGGTTTCGTGTTTTCTAAAAGTTACTTTTCAATGAAAATTACTTTGTGTTCATTAAATGTCATAACAGAGTCAGCAAAGAGGAAAAGGAAAGGTAAGAAAATTCTATAAAATGCATATACATATGCTCAGAATTCATGTTAAGATTCTGTCCTCTGTACTGAATTCAGAATTCATGTTAAGATTCTGTCCTCTGTACTGAATTCTTTGTTGTAGGCTTTCATCAATTTTAATTATTCAAAAATCCAGAGTCCTGAAAAAGTGTTATTTATCTTTCACAATAGGTAGCTGATTTGCAAAATGAGGTTTGTTGGCCTTTTCTTTTGCTGTGTGCTCTCACCTAACTGACTATTCCTTGGAAGGTGATGCTTGTTTTATGACAAGTATATGAGATAAATCTGCAGGTTGGCACAGAGACCTCCTGGAATAGTTACATGAAGAGGGGATTTCATCTGTGCTTCAAACATACCTTGACCAAAACATTTTTGAACATGTAATATTTTTCTAGTATTGCTGAAATAAGAGATGGATGGAAACATCATATCATCTAGTCTGACCCTCTGTATAACATAAGGCAATAAAGCTCACAGAAATGGTTCATAATCATATCTAAAAATTTATTTAAGCCAGAGGTTGCATATCTGAAATTGCTCTAGATAAAGGTAGACACAGGTAAAAGAACTATCAGTACCTTAGTTTTCTTCATGTTTGGAAAACTTAGTGAGATGATACCAGCAGGTAAATCATGTCTGAAACAGCAGTTCTTCCTTTTCTTTTACCTCATACAATGTCTACCAAGCCTGAGAGGAAATTTCCTTATTTATTCAAAGCTAGCACCCAGTGTTAGCCTGGGAAAGTGAGTTTTGCACTACAGAAATTTTCTGCATTGCAGAGTTGACTTACTTACATTACTCACTATTCACCTTGATTTAAAATATACATGTATCTGAAAAGAAACAAAAATTGCTTGTTTTGAGTTTGGCCACTACTTTGTCAGGTCTGTTTAAAAATTACTAAGTTAGAAGTACCCAGACTGGAAGTTGCTCAGGCAGGCTGCAAGCTATGATGAGCAGAGAGGCACAATGTGGAGCTGAGATCCACCAGTTCCTGTGGGGTGGCCAAGGCTAAGAGGGTCTGCAAAGACTTAAGAGGCTCTGGAGAGATTGAGTCTATGCTAATATTTGTGATACCATTCTCTGTCACTACNGTGAGGAGAGGGGATGGAGCCCTCCCTGAATCTTCGTTCGCGAAGCCTAGCCACGACGATTCTCTGTCACTACAGTCGGCTATCATGGAGCAGACCCTGTCTACTTTGTCGGACTCTCTGACCCTTGCTGACTGAGTCTAGTGCATCTTTGAGAACAGTCTTCAGCTGTGCTGGCACTGGAGCCACATCTGGGGTTTGTCAGGAACTGCTTTGGCTGGAATGGAGCACAATCAGTGACTGTTCCACTGATTTGGCAGTGTAAATGACTGATTGCCACTACCCATTAGTGTTCCCTAGAGCTGTTGATGTGTCAATATAAGCTCAGTCTCAGGCCCTGGAAAGGGTGAAAGAAATTTTCTAGATAGCAGTTTGTTGCCTTAGAAGCAAGGACATGGATAGCAGACTGACAGAGAGAGTGGTAAAATTTAATAACTATTTTTAATTTCCATTTTATCTTCCTTGCTTTGAGGTTTTGCTATTTGAAAAGTGTTCTGTTCTTCATGTAATAGAATTTGGCTTTTTATAGTTAAAAGCCGTTAGACTTTCTTTAGAAACCACTACAGGAAAGGCAGATTCACATCAAAGCCCTGGCCAGCTAGTCCCAACAATCTCTTGTCACTTGAGAAATACACAGAGAAAAAGACAAGAGAAGTGCCACAAACCAGTTGCATACAGCAGAAAATCGATACTTTCCTATTCCTGTCAGAACCTAGTTGAGTCTCAAAGGGTAAGGTTTAAAAGTGTCTTGTCTAATAACGCAAATTCCTACTCTTTTCCAGCAGGATACTTTCTTTTTAGAAACAAGGGGCTGTACAGTTTTATGGAGCGTTTTTTCACTGGTAGGAGTAATCTGGGATTCAACTTCTACAGCCTTTCTTGTTTGGAAACAAGTTAAGAGAAACTTAGGGAGGACTTACCATCAAGCAGAATGGTTTATGGCATTTTAAACATGTTCCGTTCCTTGTACTAAAAGTGCAGCTTTACAAAAGGCAAATTAATTCTGTTTACAACATAGCACTTTGAAGCTGCCTCTTTTTTGAAAAATAACATGCTATGCTCTTTTAAATTGCAAGTGCCACAGCCTCAAGTGACTCTGAGAAATCCATATTCATGATTCAAAAATTGTTTGGTATATCACTGGTTTGAGTCCTACACCCCAGATGCAAAATACAGTGACATCAATAGGAGTCTTTTTCCTGATGGGACAGACTTTGGTTAGACTGTTCTACAGACAATTTTAAACTTTCAGTATAAGAAATCTTTAAATGCTTTAAAATGTTTTTTTTCTTGATTTTTTTTTCCTAGCCACTTTCTTACCCAGCAAACACTACATCTGCCTAAGAAGTGAGCTGCCAGCTTCTCCAGAAGAAAGCTGTGAGAAGAGTAAGTTCCTTGTGTGAAATTTAAATAAGCATTGAAAAATCACAATGATAGAAATGGATTGTCAGGCTTCTTAAACAGGAACAGAAAGTATCAGGGAATAATATAGAATATTTGTGCATTATGTTTCTTTGAGACATACTTTTTGAGCATCTCTGGAGCTGTTACTTTCTTAGTGTTAATGGAGCAATAAAGATTTAAAGCAGTGTGGTCCTTTATTATTTCTTTATAACTCTTTATTGTTTATTAATATAAAAATATTTTCCTAATTCTATGCTAGCATCTTAAGATCTTACAGATTTATACTTCTTTCAGTCAGAGTTTTATTTTCAAGGCTTAGAGACATTTTCAGACTTGTTCCACACATTAGTGACTACTTGAAATCCTTTAGGATCTCCTTATTATATGATTTAGTTTTACAACTGTGGAGAACAAACAACTGTTCATTCTTTTTCACTGTGCTAATGCAAAATGGGTTAGTAAATATTACTGTCAGTCTTTCCAAGTGTCACTGTGGGACCTATCCAAATGCAGCTGAAGTTAATAAAAGGCTTTCTGTTACCTTGAGCAAGAAGTGGTCTGAACCCTGACAGAATAAATTAATTTGGCTGATTTTGTACTGAGATGGACTCTCCTGCTCCAGCACCTGATGCATGAGAGCAGTGCTAACTAAGGCCTGAGTGGTGCTGCACTTTTGGGAGAAATTCTTCCTCATCAGGGTTTTACCACTGCAGAATTCACTGATTATCTGCAAGTGATGGCATTGAAAGAGGCTCTTGCATTTTTTTCTTCCTTCTGAACTAAAACTGCATAAAGTCTGCTACTTGTTGCTTCTTGTAGAGCTATTACAGTTCCCAAACAGACATTTAATTTGTATGCAAAACCTCTTTTCTATGCAGTAACTTCTATAGGTAATTAAACCATGAATTAAAAACCGTAACAAATGCCAGTGCCTAATAAAGTTGCAGATGAATAAAAATCTCACTGTACTCAAAATATAATTTCTATGTAGTGGGCTGTATCTGAGCCCTATGCAACCGTGCAGCTCTGTAATACAATACTATCATTGCTAGTCACAGGCCACAAGCTTTGTAATGAATTTGCAGTCTCAGGACAGAGGCTTGACAGGCATGCTAAGTCCAAACTTTTCTTGACCTGTGGCATCTTTTTTTCACTTGGTTTGGCTGTGACTATAATTTATGTAACTGACCTGGTGTTTATGGCTGATTTATTTTATGTCACAGTGACAGAGGGTGACTGGGTCCCCACCCCAAGTCCCCCAGAGAGACACATACTCTGAGGGTTTCAGGGGGTGAAAAGCACTTTCAAATTCTGCAGGGGTTCTTATAGCATTGGTGAGGGACGGAAGTGGTCCGGCTAGCCAATGGGGGAAACCAGGGGATCAGGAACCAATAGTAAGCCAGGGAACCAGGAAAGACAGGGGAAACAACCAATAGGGTTAGGACAGAGGTGGGGCTGGCTCAGGAGGGCTGTACAATATGGCGTCGCTCATAGAAACCATGCGGTCACTGTGTGGTGGGGGAGAGGAATAACAATAAAACTGAAAGTGAACCAGTACAACAAGAAACCACACAATAACAGCAAAACCCAGAACTTGAACTGCAGTGCCTCTAGGCTGTCTCCCACACTCCCACATCATAGGATCATGGAATCATAGAATGGTTTGCTGTCCCTGCCATGGACAGGGACACCTTGCACTAGATCAGGTTGGTCAAAGCCCCGTCCAACTTGGCATTGAACACTTCCAGGTATGGGGCATCCACAGCCTCTCCGGGTAACCTGTTCCTAATATCTAATCTAAATCTACCCTTTTTCAGTTTGAAGCCATTACACTTTTTCCTGTAGCTGTAATCCATCATAAAGACTGATATTGGTATTGTTTAACCATGGTTTTACATAGGTAGCAGCAACTAGCAATATTTCTACATAGAATGAGATATTTGTGACTCTGACTTAGTGATGTGGTGCAGAGAAATACGGGCCTGGTACAAGAACAGGATTGTTGAGTTGTGAAGCCACAGATGTGGCACAGAGGAGGGCAGTAATGGTGTGATAAAAGGTGGAGCATATGCTTGGTACTGGAAATCCCATAAACATAAATAGTTCACCCACAGTCAGTTACAGAACTGCAGATCTGGTCAAATTGGTTTCAAATGTCACAAAGAGAAAAAGAAATGATATCTAGCATACGTAAAAAGTGTCATAAATAGACAATTCAGGCATAATGTAGAGCTGTAGATCAAACAAGAAAAAAAAGACTTAAAAGTATGATAGCAACCACATAAAAATTACTCCAACAGTATGATAGAATGAGTAAAAAGAAACTATCAAAATGAAAATTGCACTTCTCCCAGAAAATTACTCTATATGTTGGCAACTTGCCAAGACCCCCTCTCACTGCCATGAGGCTGAAAACAGTTATGTTAAGACCCAGATAAGCAGGGGAAGGGAAAGCATGAATACAAGCAAGAGCGGTGGAAGCTAAGAGTGTGTATAGAAATTCTAACTGTGTTATTCTTTCTTTTTCTCTAACATCCAGGTCTCAACTAATAGTGACTAGACTGAAGATTTCCACTATACTAACAGTAAAATCTTGGCTTTGTGTATATATATATAATGTGCATTTTTGCTTTACCCATAAACAAGATGCTCACATCAGTAACAAAGGCAGTGATTTCACTGGGATTCAGGACTTCACACAGTGGACCAATTTTAACCTACCCCAACCTCCAATTTCTTTTCAGTTATTCAGCAATGCACTTCAGCTCAAACTTTCTTTGAATATTGTCTAAAACCTGGAATAGTTTTCTTTTTTTTTTCTCCTGTGGTATCATGTCTGTACCAGCTTTTAGTTGTTTCTGCGCCCAAGGCCAGACCCAGCTCCCTTGGGAACAAGTGGTGTCTGCCTACTAGCATGGCCCACCTCAAAGCATGCATGCAACACATTGGCCTCAAACCTTGACCATTCAGCAGAAGTCCCATGTGCTTCTGGAATGACACAGAAGCCTCTAGGCATCTTATAGATAATTATAAGCTGTTACCCTGAACTTCTCTTGGTATTAGGCACAAAGAGTGATTTTCAAATGATGTTAGGAATGGCTTCTCAGGAATCAGTTTTTCTGCATTGTAAGTATCAGTTTGTACTCCTGTAATTTATTTTATTTCTGCTTTATGAGTTTCCATAATATAATATATTTCTGATTTAAGGATTCAGGATATGAGTAATTTAACATTGTTTTTAGCCTTAATTTTTTTGAGAAGATGGCAAAAGTCTAATCTTTGAGATACATTTCAAATCTGATTGTTTATAATGAATCTGTTTTTTAAAAATTGGAGACTCAGAGAATGACAGTACAAAAAGCTAGTATTTCTTTCCTCTCTTATTTCCCCAGTGGAAGGAATACGTTTTTGTCCTTCAATTAGTTTTCAAACTCCCTCCTGCAATATGATCCAAATGTTTCATGCTGGCCAAGTTATTAGTGACAAGTGAATGACATACAAAGAATTATACCTAAAATGTGATTTAACAAACTGATCGAGTCTTAAACATAGAGCAGATTGACTTTCAATGGACCACTTCAAATTCATTCCCAGTGTAATGGGAAAAGTATTTCCAATATTTTTAACACTTCTGTTAACAGGATAAAAACAGCCAGAGCAAGAATTTTAGCTCTATGAAGGCCAATTGAGATGATAGGACATGGATTATACTAATAGTATTATTTTTCTTCTTTTTTGGAAAAAATGTATCTAAGATGTTAAAAGCTTTGCATTTCACTTCTATACAACAGACATGTACAACAAAGATGATTGTATGTCATCCAAAGTTGGTAAAAACCAGGAGTTTAGAGTTTTTAGACATGTAGTCCCATGGATATCTATGCTAAAGAGCAAATGCACTCATGCAGGTAATTGCTAGAGATCATTTCCTTGCAAAATATAGGAAGAACTTTCAGATAAGAGAGAGAGATTTATGCGGGGGATACAATATAGATACAAATGGAGGACTAGACATAGAAGAAATTTATCTGGAAGTAAACTGAAGTGTACACAAGCTTTTAATATAGCTCACTTAGTGGCAGGCTATACAGTTAGAAATGAGAACATTTCCTAGTCCTACTCTGCAATCTATTTGCTTGTACTTCATTTTCTGAAAAGATGGTGTACACACTTACTATTCTTGTAAGTGCAGTGTGTTGTATGGTTTTTTACTAGCCTTGAGCTGGAAGAAAGTTTATGGGCAGATTTTAAAGGTGTCTATTATGTGCATGTACGTGTACACACACAGACACACCCACACACATTCATGGAAGACCTCTTTTTTTGTTTATTGAAAAATGGCAAACTGAAGACTTTCCTCTCTTAACCCTTCCCAATTGATTTAATCCAAGGTTTCCTCTGATGAACATATTCCTGTAAGAATAGGATCAAATACAGTATGGTGGATTAAAGACTATGCTGATAAATACTCAACTTTTTTAAAAATTAAGAAGAGTTCATTTCTAACACATATAGCCTTCTAGATACTTAAGTGAGGCCTTCTCTGAAGTCAAATACCGCCTTGTTTTCTCTTCTGCTGATGCATATACTGACAGCAAATGGGAAAGTATTTAACATGATAAAGCATTTTGGAAACCCTTTGAGAAATATGTTTCAGTAATAGTTCCTACCCAATTCAGCTAGAGCTTCACGTAAAACAATAAATACACAAGCCTTCCACACCCACCTACTAAAGACATTAGAGAGAACTCTGGTTTATTTTCTCCCTGGGATTAGGTGTACAAATCATCATTATTTAACAGATATCTTAGGAAAGAAAGAGTAACTTAAGCTCCATAGATCCATGCCTCTGTTCTTTGGTCCTCACTGCCCAGAACCTTGCCTCAGAAGGAAATCAAATCAAAGATACTAAGGAGTAACTAGATTACTGGGCTGACTTTATGATGTTTACTGAAGATTATAAAAAGATTATATAAGGCATACCCTAATTTTCTTCAGTTTCAACACGACCCAGTAAATCATGCTTGTATCTAAATTGGACAGATGTGGATTTGACAGATGGACCACTTGGTGGATAAGGAACTGGCTGAATGGTCGAGCACAAAGTGTTGTGGTCAACTACTTGATGTCCATTTCAATACTGGTGACAAGTGGTATTCCTCAGGGGTCAGTACTGGGACTGGGACTGTTTAACATCTTTGTCAGTGACATGAACAGTGGGATTGAATGCAGCCTCTGCAATTTTGTCAATGACACCAAGCTGTGTGATGTGGTCAGCATGCTAAAGGGAAGAGATGCCTACAAGAGGGTCCTTGACAGGCTTGAAAGGTGGGTCCATGCAACNGGAACTGGCTGAATGGTCGAGCACAAAGTGTTGTGGTCAACTACTTGATGTCCATTTCAATACTGGTGACAAGTGGTATTCCTCAGGGGTCAGTACTGGGACTGGGACTGTTTAACATCTTTGTCAGTGACATGAACAGTGGGATTGAATGCAGCCTCTGCAATTTTGTCAATGACACCAAGCTGTGTGATGTGGTCAGCATGCTAAAGGGAAGAGATGCCTACAAGAGGGTCCTTGACAGGCTTGAAAGGTGGGTCCATGCAAGCCTCATGAATTTCAACAAGGCCAAGTGCAAGGTTCTGCACCTGGATCTTCAGTGTGAAGGTGGTGAAACACCATAACAGGCTGCCCAGAGACCATGTGGATGTCCCATCCCTGGAAGCATTCAAGGTCAGGTTGTATGGGGCTTTGAGCAACCTGACCTAGTGGAAGGTGCCCCTGCCTATGGCAGGGGGTGTGGAACTAGATGATTTTTAAGGTCCCTTCCAACCTAAATCACTCTGTTATTCTATAATTTTTTGTGCAGTTTCCTTGGATTCTCACCAAAGCACAATTATTTTTAAATGAAGATTTTTATTTTATACATAACACAGACATCTTCCTTTGAGAATAAGAAATGGCTATCATAAAAGTACACTTTTACTTACAAAGAAAAAAGCAGTTAGTATTTCACTCCAGTTCCCTATGTAATCATCATTTTTAGTTTGGCATTAAATTTGTTATTCTTTGGAAAGTGTGCTCTGAATACTTACACTACTTCATTAGATACAACTTTTATCTTTTATATATTTATCATTAAAATTTTCTAACTCAAAATCTTGAAATACAAGGCAGATATGTTAGGAAGATGAAGTCGTCTTTAAATATTCATGTGAACAGTACGCTGAAATTATTTTTTTCTTATTACAAGTCCTGGTTTTCATAGTGATATTTTCTGATGAAATGAATGTTTTCCCTTGAAAAGGTCCTGATAGGTCTAATTTCTTTTGAAATTACTTCTGAGTATAAATCTGTGGTCTAACTTCAATTAAATTATATTTTTATTGCCTCCCATAAACAGGGAGACAGATGATATTATCGTCATCTCTGAGGAGACAAGTTTCAGTCATTGCAACAATTTTATTAAAAAATAGTAATTAATTTCTTCATAATTTTTTCCAAGATCCAGTTAAGTCTTCATCTGAGCTATAAAATAGGATGATGTATATAAAATGTCATTTAAATATAAAAAGAATGACTTATGTCTGTTTTCTTCATAAGTTTACAGAGAAATTTGACATAATACTATGCCATTAGAGAGAAAAAAGTACCATAAAAATGCTCTAACTTCAGTGACCAAGTACAGCCATCAGATAAAGAAACAAGATCAAGACAGGAAATTGCATATGACTATGTAAGACTTACAGAGGATTTTTTCAGGAAAACCTGTTATAGCTGGAATTCAGCAAGACCTCAGTGGTTTTCAACTCATTTTTTCTAAAAAAATCAAAGATTCAAGTGAAGCCTGAAGAATTACTGGCCTGAAGAATTATATCCAGAGGCAACCACTGGATGGTTGGAAACGTATCCAGTGCCCCATGCTAATACTTGGAACACCATCCTGGGACTTGTAAAACCGATTTTGTGGTGACATGGTGCCCCAGAGAGAATTGAGTCTGACAATGGGACTCACTTCTGAAATAATCTGATAACCTCCTGGGCCAAGGAACATGGCACTGAGTGGGTGTATCACATCACTTATCACCCACAAGCCTCCGGAAAGATTGAGAGATATAACGGACTGTTAAAGACTGTATTGAAGGCATTGGGGGATGGAACATTTAAACACTGGGACATGCATCTAGCAAAGGCCACCTGGCTAGTTAACACCAGGGGATCTGCTATCTGTCCTGGTCCAGCCCAAACCAGACCCTTACATGCGGTAGGAGGAGACAAGGTCCCTGCGGTGCACATAGGGAAGTGACTGATAAAAGTAGTATGGATTGCTCCTCCCTTGGGGAAAGGCAAACAGATTCATGGGATTGTCTTCAGTCAAGGACCTGGGAGTACTTGGTGGGTGATGAAGGAGGATGAGGAGACCCAGTGTGTGCCCCAAGGATATTTGACATTTGCAGAAAAATAACCAAATATTAAAGCTATATGTTGCAGGAGGAAAAGAGTTCAAGTAACAAAGTGAATCCCAACTGTGACAACACATCTAGCCAGAGTTAGCACCTAGCAATCGAAGACGCTGCTTCTCCTGTCCAAATATCCATCCTAGAAGATGAGCGCCCAAGACATTGAGGGCAAAAAGCTTGAAACTGTTATGTATTATATGGTGACTGAGTATGATGCAAATGGTTTGGAATAAAGGGTGAAGATTGTATTGGGTTTGGCTAAGACGGAGTTAATATTTTCCATAGCAGTCCTCTCAGCACTATGGTTTGTGTTGAAGATAACACACAGTGTCATGACTGTGGCTGATCAGGGCTGGCATAGTACCAAGGGGATGGGTGGACAAGATCTTGGGAGGGGCCACAACTGGGACAGCTGACCCAAACTGACCAAAGCGCTATCCCATACCATATGACGTCAGCTCAGTAATAAAGGGGGAAGGAAGGGGGGCATCCGGTTGGAAGAAGACGTCTGTACCTCAAGCAACCATTACACATTTTGGAGCCCTGCTTCCTGAGAGAGGGCTGGACATCACCTCCTGTAATGGGAAGTAGAGACTAAAGCTTAATTTTGCTTTGCTTCACTTCATGCGCACGGCCTTGTCTATCTTTGTTTGCTGATTAAACTGCCTTTACCAAAACCCATGGGTGGCTTTCATCTTGTTCTCTTCCCTTTTGTTTTGCTGTGGGAGGTGTGGGGGAAGACATGATAAAGAACTTCGGTGGGTACCTGGCACTCGGCCAAGGTCAGCCCACCACAGATCAATAAGCCAAAAAGCGAATTTTTCACTTGGTGTAAAGTAATAGTATATTACACAAATGCTATTCCAGCTGAAGGTTCAGTCAATTAACATCACAGTCCATTAAAAAGATTGAATACTATTGGCGTGGGAGAAGATTCCTAAGCACCAGTGTCAGGCTATATTTAAGAGCATCATTTCCCTAACAGATGCTAGTTGTCAATTCACCTGGGAAATGTACAAAAAAGTTTGCACACATCAAATGACCCTTTACACGATGAACTCTCTAGCTTCTGGAAAACATTGCTGTGGAAATTTTTTAGGTGAGAATTATCGTTTATTTGTCAGTGAAAGCTGATGGTTATGTCCCATTTCAAAAAAAACAAACATGCAAAATCAGGGCTTGAAAGACTTAGATATGGTCATCAAATATAGTATTTCTTTCTTGGTTGCTGTAATAGTCAACCTTAATACTGATGGAAAAGGGAGAGGAAGACAGAGGAAAGAAGGGTTTATTTAGAAAAAAGTACTTTACACTTGAAGGCTATCATTATATATAATATTATCCCATAACGTGTAAATCTCCCAGAAGACATGATAGTGATCCAGTGGAATGGACTGATAAGGTGCATATGTCCTCCTCACAGTATTAAGAAATTAAGCAAGTGGGCTGGCTTTCTGCTTAAACTGCATAGGAAGGAGAAATTAAAGAATAAATGTGGCAATTTGGAGATTTCCAAAGGAGGTATTATACTCTTCTGCATTATTTTTCCAGGAGCCCAACTGCAAAAAAGGGAGCTGGGTTAAAAGCAGAGTCCTCAAATGATAGTTATAAATCAAAACATCCTGGATAAATGAAGGGAGTGGGATGTGGGGATGACTGACAAAGGAGTAAGGTAAAAAAGACAAGTGGAAGAAAGAGAAAAACAGCACACAAAGGATGTGGTTTGAAAGCATCAACAAAGCTGAGAGCTCAGAGGTTGGCAGAAGCAGCTCCCCAGGCTGGCGCCACAGCTCCAGGTGGGAACCACAGAGGTGCTGAAGAAGAGGAGTCCTGCTGACACAATGATGAACAGCCCTAATGGAGCGCCTGAAAAGAGATTAATTTCAGCCCACATTATCTGACTCACTTTAAGGTATTTGTTTTGAGATGGGGTTTTCACTTCTGTGGTTGAATGATTGGCCTCTGCATTGCCAACAAAAACCCTGCTGTTTCTATCTGGAGCTGGTCTAATTATTTAAAGTAGACTCAAGTGAAGCTGCAAGAAGCTTGGAGATCATTAGAGGCAAAGCCATGCAAAAATATGAACACAGACTTGCCCTTTAGCTTTTCTTCCTCTAACAGAACAACAACAAAAAGAAACTGGAATAATGAAATTCTACTGTTTCAGTTGGCTGAGTTGACAAACTGAGGGAGAAGTGGGGAGGAAAGCAAAGGCTTCATCCATGCAGAGCCTTTTGAAAGAAGAGAAAGTAAATGTGCAATATCATGGATGGCAAATTTCTTCCAACAATGAACTTGAGAAATTTTATGGGTGATGTATATGTAATGCATGACAAAATCAGAAGCAAAAGCTTTCAGCCTGGGAGTGCTGGACCTGCAATGAAAACGCCACAAACAGCAGAAGGAATCCCTCTACAGTGATTTCACTATTGATGATCCTGTTCAAGCACTTGTTAGAGCAAAATGCAGATCCTTGCTTAAATAGGTGCCTTGACACTTCCACTGGCATGTCCTCACTGAAATGCAAAGCACCTGGATTTCCAGGCTGACTTGCACAAAAACACATACCCATTAAGCCCCCGATTCCCAGCCACTGTGGTAGTACCTGCAAGGCTGTCCTGGGAAGAGGCGGAGGCTACTGATTCTCTCACTAAGGCTGGCTGAGGGCAGGCACACTGCATGCTCTGGCAAGGATTAGGCAGCCCCAGCATTTTGTCATCTTTTCTGGCTCTGTGAAGGAGCTCTTCAGTGTTACCTATCAGATCAATTCAAGTGCAAACACAAATAAGTATTTCAGCCTTTCCATTTTTGCCTCTTTTCTAGTTTCATTTGACTGAAAATAATTATTAGAATTCTTTTAGAACTATGAAAACACACCTATAGAAGTATTTATATCTCCAAGAGCATTTTTGCTTTCTTCAACTGTATCACTAGCTCCACTCAGATGAGAACTTCTCAAAATCTTGCCTCACAAAACTCAGAACTATTCTGAGGTCTCTGAAAGACAAGAAAACACAACATCAGTGGTGCAGGTTCCTTAATTAAATATTACACCATGCACTCAACTTTGACATTTTAAAACATTTTATTTGTAGTATTGTTTACAAATGCTTTGAATTTTTAATCTTTCCAAGGTTATTTTCCCTTATTCTGGATCTCACCACTTATTTCTTTTACTCTTTTATTTAATACTTAATGTGTTATTCTGAATTTGTTCTGTTGAAAACCATGTGCAACTGTCTGAGGTCATGAAATGTGAATATATATATATGTAAAGCTGCATAAAACAATGAAAGACACAGAATATAGTCGTGACTATCTTTCAGTGAACTAGGGGCCATCATATGAAGCTAGTAGGAGGCAGGTTCAAAATAAGAGGATTTCAGTAAAACATCATATTCTGAAGTTCCATTAATAGGTAGAAAAGTACAAAAAGTAACATTTTTCCCCTTTGCTTTGTTTCCTAGATCAGTAAAAGAGAAACAAATAGAAATTGCTTTACAGTTTGATGGTTATTTCAGAAGAAGGACTGAAGAAAATTCCTTCCTCTATTTTTTATAAACCACTTCTTCATATGTGGCATTGCAAAAGTATTTGTTCAATAAAAGCATAACACAGATGTTTGTAGGAGAATTCAAGAGATAAAGCTATCCATTCCTTAGCTCTCAAACAAGATCAGCTTTGAAGAGCTCTTGTAGTATCTCCTACATAGTTATAAAACTCATAATAATAAAATATATACCTCAGTTTCCTTTTCTACTGCAGAATAGAGGCTCTCCACCAAACAAATTATTTAGGAGACAAAAAAAAGATATGAAAACTTCTCTGAACTGCATTTGGCTAGTCATTGCTCTTTAAGTACATTTGCATTTTCTAGTGGACTAACATGCATCAGTCACACAAGCTTGTCAACACGATTTCATTGTGATAATCTTACATGCACACAGAGCTTAATGTTTGGAGGTACACAGAAATTTAAGCTTAGAAGATATCAAGAATGTTGACTAAATACTTTAATGAAGGCTTTGATGCAAATGAATACTCAACAAAACCCAGATGTTCAATATTTGATCTGTGAGAGTTTACAAAATTTAGAGTTTCATTAATCAACACTGCTATACTTGAGTATTTAAAACCATAAGAAGCTGCTTAAAGGTGAAAATGATGACAGGAGCCTTTAATAAAATATATGAAAGGGAATCCTCTCAATTATGAAAGGCTGATTTTGCCCTTTGGACCTGACACAACGATTACTGCAAGGCTGTTGATTTTATAATAGCAAGGAAGACAGAAAAACTCTCATAAAATTATACAGAATGCTATAAATTGCATGGATTATTACATTTCCTATCAGTTCAGGCACAGCCGTTAAGCATGACAATTATTTACTCTGAGTTATAAAATAAGTCAGTTATATGGAAAGTTTTGGCTTGAAGAGTAGGTTAAGGAGGCAGTTGAGACAATGATTTGTGCAACTGCCAGTGCTTAAAGAGATAACAGCAGCTCTTGCAGACTGAATTATCACACTCAGTTCCTACCATCACTGCTCATTACTGTGGTTGTTACAGCTGAGGGAAGGGTTGAGCTGTGTAGCACTTACTCTCCGGAGAGAAGTGGCCTCTCTGTAGAAGTCAATGGGTTCACTTACTTTACCATGCTTTGACTTGCTTCATGAAGTGAGTCATGGAGTGCATGAACCACATTTATTTCAGGTGAGACTAAATGGTAAGATGTGCTGCAGGAGCACAACTGATGCTCTCCAATTGTTAATGAACAGTCAGTCTATGGGATCTGACTAGAATCCAGATAGGGGACGAAAGCCCAAATATATGCCAAAAAAAGATCCAACATAAATACAGAGTTGTGACTCAGTTCTCAGCACCAACTGTTTTGCTCCACACTCTCCCTTATGCTGCAATACTTGTCAATGAAGATATAGTAATAAACCAAAAAATGTCCGACCTGAAGTGCCATATGTCCCTGAAGTTTCTGTTTAGTTTCCCCACTAGCCATTTGTTCAGAATGTTTTTGGTGATTGATAATAAGCTTTCTTCTCACAGTCAGTAATCTCTGGTAGGAGAAATTTGGATGCCAGTGGTTATTTAATTTGATTCATGTATGAAAGACCTCCGTTCTGAAGCACGAAAGAGAAAGCCTTATTTCTGCATACTATGCTGAAGATAGGAAAATCTGGCTTAGGAGAAAGACAAAAAGATCAGTACCTTGCTTTTGGCCCTTAGTTAAATATGACAAGGGAATGGCCTCCTAACCATGGCACTTTCTCATGTTCTTGTTGTGATTTGTCAATGAAAATATATGCTTCAGATGACAAAAGGATTAGTTTCAAGGAGTTTTTTGATGGCTATGAGGCACATCTTTTAAAGCAAAGGATGGACAATTCATCTTCCTGGGGATCCAAAGACTGATGGCATACCCAGCTTGTTTTACATCCACAAGCACTTAACTTGCCTTTTTTATTATTTATTAATTTATTTTTATTTTTATGTTGATGTGCTCCACATCTTCAGGATTCCTGTAGGTATAAGAAAGGGCTTGTTTCAAGCATAACTGTGGAACCCTGAAAAAATAATCTTGTGTTTCCTTTGAGGCAAATTCCTGTGGAAACTTTGAGTTGATTCAACAACTTAATGGTAAAGAACAACCCCATGTATCAGTACAAGTTATGACCTGATCTGTTGGAAAACAGCCCTGGGGAAAAAGATCTGGGAGTCCTTGCAGATGGGAAGATGACCATGAGCCAGCAATGTGCCCTTGTGGCCAAGAGGGCCAATGGCATCCTGGGATGCATGAAGAGGAGCGTGGCCANATAACTTTGTAAACTATATTCTTTAACTGTAGTTATATAAATAATACTCTTTCATGACCTCAAGCTTTCTGAAGGAGATCTAGTCCTTGGATTTAGAAAGACAGCACATAATCCCAGGGAGAGTGGACACTCAGTTTTCTTAACAGAAGTCGAATCTGTAACTCTTGCACTACTCCATGATGTTCTTTCCTCTGTTAAGAAACAATGATACATTACCATCTGCCTGCCAGCAAAGCAGCTATCAAAAGATGGGCAAAGCCGTTCACTCAAGGAGTTGTTCATGTACAACGAACAGAAACAAACAGAATGAAGCAGAAATGGTACCTCTGGCCATGATTTGCCCTCAGGGCTAAATCATACACTGTGAAATGTTTGATTTAACTTAGTCACCAGCATCCTGCCATAGCTTTCTTATTTGGATGCCATCAGTCTGGGTGTTGCAGAACAGATTTACTACCACAGATAAGACACCACCTCCACAGTCAAGCACCTCTCAGCTCTTAAACATCAGGACAGCATAAGGAAGAAAAAAACACCAAAGCACAATAACATAATTAAGGCCTTAAATATCACACCATGCAGTTGTTTTGCTCAGCCTCAGGCAACATGAAAAGGACAAAGAATAAGCCAAAGAGATATTTTCACCACTACCTCAACCACAGGGTAGACTTTTCGTTTTCTTTGATGGGGGAGTATCTTGCAGCATCAAAAGTGTCAAGGCTTCCACAAATCTATAGTTGACCTGAAATTAACTCTCTTCTTAGCAACTTCTGTCTGCAAACCACCAGTACCCATTCTTGCTTAATACACACTAACTGCCCTACCCCTTAGAACTCTTTTTTATCTGTTTCCACCACTTCTGCAATCACTTTCATAGTAAATAAAATCTTGTGCTTTCATCCTACTTAACACAGCTTGAACACTTCCTTTTCTGTAGCAACTGTCATGTTCCCCTAGCCTCTGAAAAGACCTTGTTTTAAATCAGGTTTTTAGGCTCAGGTTTTGTTGCATCCTGTGACAGTGGCAAAGAAGTCCAACTGTGACAATTGACACACAGACTCACTTCATTTTTAGTGTCTCTAACTTGGCTGCTGCCTTGCAAAGGCTTTCCTTGCTTTGTCTCATGTTTGGAAGAGAAGTTATAAAAAAGTTATCTTTACTGATTGCCCAGGGTAGTTTCTTCCTGTCGTCTGGTTAGATCTCTTGGTTGGTTAGTTGGTTGATTGGTTTGGTTTGGTTTGTTACTCTTTTCAGCTTTAAAGAAAAACTTCAAACAAGACTAAACCGGATTTACCTGAACAGAGTTCCATTGCAAGCATCTGTGCTTATGCTGGAGTGATTTTCTCAGCCCATCAAAGAACAACTGTGTCTATTGTAATTAACAGTGACAAGCTAATAAATCTTAGCTGAGCGTTTTTATTATTATTATATCATACATATTTCATATAGCAAGTAAAAAAAAAAAATCTATGAAAGTTTACCTTAGAAGTCATTTGTTACCAGGCTTCAAAATTACTGAGAAGTTGAAATGTTTCATGGAATGCACAGTATTTTTACCTATTATTAATTTTTGTCACTTTGTTTTTCGATAATTGCCTAACAATTTAGGATTACACTTTGCACACTTATAATACCAGAATAATATCTTACTTTAAAACAGCTAAAATGAAGGGAACAACTTGAAAAATAATAGTGTTTGAGGTAGCCTACAATTACCATAATTTTCCATGCTACATCAGTCTAACCCTGAAACCAAGTACATTTTGGAGTATTTGATATTTTACCTTCACTACCTATCTAGTTTGAAAAGAACACATTTTCAAAATACAATTTGAAAATATTAAATATAAATCTATACTCAGGAAGATATTTTATTAGAAAAGAATAGCTAATCTTTTTAAAGAATAAAGGAGTTGCCCAGGAAATGCATACACCATACAACACAGCCTAGTAATACTATGCCAGCAAAACAAGATAGATATTTCCCCAGCAAAATTAAGAAAAGAAGTTTTCTAAATGTTTTTTAAATAATTTATGGTGACTATTTAAAAGCTAGTACTGTGGTGATCCTGACTGGGTGACCATCATATATGGAGGAGTTGGTGACCAGCAAAAAAGTTATTCTGAGCACAGCCAGTCCTGTGCCGTTATGCTGCAGATTCAGCATGGCCTTCATGCCTGTGTTGGGCTGCACAAAACCCTAAGCTGCACAAAACCCTTGGCTGCAGGACCATGTCAACAGGGGAGCCCACAGGCTGCTCCCACTGGGTACCCGTGATTGCAGTACCTTCTATTTCTTGCCTTTATCCAAAAGTACAGCAAGTTCTTATGTGAGCATCCTTTCTGTTTGACAGCAGAAATTATGAACAAAGTTGTTCTCGTGTAAGAAAATCCTATAGTACTGGAATCACCAAAATGGAGTCACTCTTCCCACAGTTGGGGTCTACATGGTATGCTGTGCGTGGATCAGAGGACTGTTCAATGCCGCACAGATCAGAATTCCTAGCATCTAAAGGGGTTGGAGATCATCTGTACTCTTCTTTTTCTCTTTACAGTGTTACCTCTAATATGTAGCATTTCAAAGGATGCTTTACAGAGTCTGACTGATTTTCTTACTGGGATCGTAACAGTCCAGTGTCTCCTAGTGTAAAAACAACTACTTAGTTAAAAGTAGTTGAAAGCAACAGGAGTATCTGGACTGCAAATGGAAACCAGCTTTTCTTATAACAGCCTAATTTCTATTTTTCTCTGTTTACTGAAATTACAAGCACCACTATTTGAGTAAAGTGTTGATGCTCAGCATGTGTGCAGCCATTGCTGAACTTCTGATTGGCTCTGAAGTATATTTTCCCTGTTCATTCCCCAGGAGCACTTTCAAGAGGCATTGAGAAAATTGGCTTAGACAACCTGCTCACTCCTGTTTTAAGAACCATTTTTGATGCAGTCAAATACATGCAAATGACTTACAAAACTATTCTTTTTGAATCTTAAACATTCCAAACATTTAGTCCAAAATGCCTCTGTAGCAATTACATATAGCTATTATGGGATGTAGTTCTGTCCTTAGGGCCTCTCAGTGCTAGTCTTAGAGCTCAAATTGGCAATACTGACAGCAAAATTCTTCACTTAAGTGACCATAAGACAAGCAAAGGCTTAGACTTGCATTGTTTTTTCTTTGGCAGTTGCCTATATGCATAACCATTTTTAGAAATGTGCAACCAGTCTTATGTTTGCTACAGAGAAACTACAATTTTCTGTTACTGCGGAGACTCTAATATGCTGCAAATTCAGACACCAGCTTGCATTTCAGTCACTTATTCATGTATCAATACTGCCAGAGCCACTAGCTTAATTTTCTCCTTTTCACTTATTCTGGTGAATATGCACCAATATATGGCATACTATGGCTATTCAAAATGACACTTTGTAGTGGTCAGTACTGAGTTTTGAATCAACAGAAACTTGTCAGTGATCTTTTTTTGCTTTCCCTGAGAGACTCACATTTCCTTTAATCACAGATATCAGAGTTGCCAAGACTGGAGATCACCCAGTCCATCTTGCTGCACACCACAGTCACATACAGCAGCTTGCTCACAACTGTGTCCAGTCAGGCTTCAAATATCTCCAAGGATGGAGAGTTCCCACCCTCTCTGGGTAACTTGTTCTAATGTTTGACTATCTTCACGATAAATAAGGTTTTCCTTATGCTTAAAGATAACCTTCTGTATTTCAGTTTGTGCCCATTGCCTCTTGTTCTTTCACTGTCTACCAATGAGTAAAGTCTGACTCCACATTATTTGCATCCTCCACCCTCACTCAGGTATTTATGCACATTGATAAGGCCCTCAAGAGCCTGCTCTTCTCCTAAGGAAGCCCAGGAAGCTGTTGGCCTTTGCCCAAATGGAACATTTACTGACTCATGGCCTGCTTGCTGTTTACCAGGGCCCTCAAGTGCCTTCTCTGTAAGCAACTTTCCAGCTACTCAGCCCCTAGCCTCTACAGCTACATGGAGTTATTCCTCCTCAGGTGCAGGACTTGGCATTTTCTTTCACCAAAATTTATGTGGTTCCTCTGTGCACGTTTCTCTAGCTTGTTGAAGGTCCCTCCAGTTGGCAACAAAACCATCCAGTGAATCAACCACTCCTCCCAATTTTGCATCATCTGCAAACTTTCTGAGAATTACGTTCTGACCCCTCATCCAGGCCATTAACAAAGATGATAGCCAGCATTTGCCCCCAGTATCAAACACTGGGTAACACCAGTAGTGCCTTGTCTCCAGTTGGACTTTGTGTCACTGATTATAACCATCTGAGTGTAGCTGCATTTTTCAGTCCACCTCACTTTCCACTTACTTAGCTTACATTATTAGTTTATCTATGAGGTTGTTATGGGAGACAGTGTTGAAAGGCTTGCTGAAGTCAAGATAAACAATATCCCCTGCTTTCTTCTCATCTGTTAAGACAGCCATCTCATTGTAGAAGGTTTTCAGGTTGGTTAAGCATTATTTACTCTTTGTCAATCCATGCTGACTACTCCCATGTACCTAAATGATTTTCATGAATTTGCAAGTGATTTCCAGGCTTAGTTGCTTCATGTGAAACTGACTGCTTTGTAGTTTCCCAGATCCTTCTCCTTGCCCTTCTTGAAGACAAGAACAACATGAGCTTTCTTCTAGTCCTTAGGAATCTTTGCTGGCAACCATAATCTTTCAAAGACACTAGCCTCACAGTGACACCAGCCAGCTCCCTCAGCACTCCTGGTTGTATCCTATCAGGTTCTGTAGACTTGCATATGTCCAGTTTGTTTAATTGTTCCCTAACCTGATCCTCCAATGAAGGTAAGTATTCCTTGCTCCAGACTTTTCCCAAGGGGATCAGGGACCTGGATGTGCTGAAAGCAAATCTTAACAGTAAAGGTCAAGGCAAAGAAGGCACTGAGTACCTCCACCTTCTTCATGTCTTTGTCACCAGGTCTCTTGTCTCATTCCCCGTATTTCATTTAGTCTCTATTTGCTGTTAATTTCCCTGAAGGAGCCCTTCTTGTTGCCCACCGGGCTTTGCTAACCCCACCGCTGCACACTCCAACAGTGTCTCTATATTCCTCCCAGGTCACCTGTCCCTTTCACATCTCCTATGCTTCCTATTTACATTTTTGTCAGGAGGGACTTGTTCATCCATGCAGGCCTCCTAACACCTTTGCTCAACTTCCTACATGTCTAGATGGATAATTTTGTAACTGGGAGGATGTGATCCTTAAAAATCAACCATTTGCCATCTCCCATTAAATTTTTCCAAGCAGCTCCCTGAGCAGGAACTGAATTTCACTATCTCATAGTCACTGCTGCCAAGGCTACCCCCAGCATTCACATCCCTAGCCAATTCTTCCTTGTTTGTATGAAGTCCAATAGAGCACTGCACATCTTTAGTTTCTTGAGCATCTTTGTCAGAAAATTATCATAGATGCAATCCAGAAACATAATGAACTGTTCATACTTTGTTGTGTTGCCTCTCCAACAGATGGTGCAGTGGTTGAAATACTCCTTGAAGACTAGCACTTGCAAAGATAAGGCTTCTTCTAGTTGCCTGAGGAAGGCTTCACTTGCCCCTTCTTCCTCATCATGCAGTCTGCAGCAGACACTGATCACGTTGATCTGCCCACTAATCTTGACCCATAAGGTTCTCCATCTGTCTCAAAGCACTGTTCCATGCATTCCTCATGCTCTCTCACAAACAAGGTTACTCCTCTTCTTACCATCCCAGATAGTGCTTCCTGAAGAGTCAGTATCCAATCACTGCAATGTGAGCTAGCCCATCATACCTCTCTGATCCCAGGGAGATTATAGCCTTATAACAGTACACAGACCTCTAATTCCTCCTGTGTGTTCCCTATGATACAAGCATTAGTGTACACTTCAGAGAAGCACCCAGTTGTGCTGATTTCCCAAAAAGTAATAATATGCAAACATCTCATTTGTCTCAGTTAGAGAAGAGAACATTTGCAATTATATTTCCACCACTGAGAAATTACCTGATATGTCTTCCTGACAATCACATCATGAACTACATTTAGGGTGACAGAATCTATTCAATATATGTTAAACAGTGGACATGATTCAACACTCAGGGTGTGACAAGAATATGCAGCCTTATTGCACTGGCTTTGTTATGTTAATTAGCAAAAAAAAAAAACCCTTGAATTTTGCAGAGTAGTATATTTCTCACATTAAACAGCATTTCATCAGGCAATGAAAAGGGCAATTTAAAAAAAAATATAGCCAGGATAAAACACATTAGAATCCATTACCTTGTTTCATCATTCCACAGAGAAAAAACAATATAAAGCAATACAGTACATGGAAATGCTGGCTGGAACGGAATGCTGAAGGTCAACTATGCCAGCTCACTCAAAGTGCTGTTGAGCCAGCCTAGGGCTTGTCTAGCCAAATCTCAAACTCCTTCAAGAGCGAAGAATATACCTCCTCTCAAGCTGCAATTTGTGGCCTATGTTCCTTATTACATCATTTGACACCATTCAGAAGAGCTTGGATCCATCATCATTGCAAATCTAGTGTAATCTAGTAGGTGCAGGTTATAAGATCTCCCATCGAAGTGCAAGTCAGGGGAAGTTTGGATTGTGCATGAGGAAAAGGTTCTTCACTGAAAGGGTGGTCTGTCACTGGAGCAGGCTCCTCAGGGAAGTAGCCACAGCACCAAGGCTGTCAAGGGTCCAAGGAGCATCTGGAGGACACTCTTAGCCATATAGTTTAGTTTTAGGTGGTCCTCGATAAGCAGGGCATTGGACTTTATGATCCTCATGGGTCCTTTCCAACTTGAGATAGTCTATGATCCTTTAGCCTCCTCTCTGTAGGAATAAACAGGTCCACACCTTCATGTCCTCCTCAGAAAGTCGTACCTGACCAGATTTGTAGCTCTCTGCAGAATCATCAACTCCTTCTTTAACTGGAGAGCCTATAACTGTACCCAGGATCCAGATATGGCCTCTCTAGGACTGAGCAGAGGGAAACAATAACTTCCCTCAATCTACTGGCCTTACATCTCCTATTGTAGGCCAGAGTGCAGTTTGCTTTTCACACAATGAGAGCTCAGTGTTGGCTCATGTTCATCTTAGTGTCAACTGGAAACACCAGGCCCTTTTCAGCAAGGCTGCTAGTCATCCATTCCATTTCCATCCTGCACTGACACAGGATGTCCCAAGTGCAGACATTTACACTTCTGTCCTTCACAAGTTACATCTCCTGCTAAAAGTCTTTGGTCTTCCTAATTTCAACCACAAGTGTCCAAATTTTATTTTTTTTTATACTTCTCCTTCATTTCCTCTTCTTGTATCTATGATGTAGGCTGCCTTTAGCTGAGCAGTCAACATCTTGTTTAATCAGGTAGGGTTTTGGCCAAAATGTTGACTTATTCAAGAGACGTAAGCTCAAGATATTATTGAATGACTGGACATTGTTTTAAGTTCAGGTGATCTTTATAGATAAGCAAAGCTTCAAGAATTTTCAGCTTCTTGTTAGGACCTACACTAAAACATTAGAAATCCCTTTGGTTGAGGGTGGATATCTAAGCAACTGAAAAAGTAGACTGTGCTTTAAGCATCAGAAAAGAATAATGATGTAACATGGTCAAATATCAGCAGAGCAGATTTTAAGACAGGATTGAGTCTTCAAGAAGACAGTAGTGTTATAAAGAATTAAAACCTTCCAGAACAGTTGATGGGATATAAAAAATCTGAAAAAGACAATAAGATTTTTGAAGGAGAAAGGAAAGCATATGGCCTAATTATGAAGCAATGAGTAAACTTAAAATGAAAACACTTGAATATGGGTAAATGGTTGTGAGGATTACAGCTTGCAAATATATAATTGCAGTGTTTTTCATTAAGAAAAAAACTCTATTATGAAGGTAAAATATAAATGAGGAGAGGGGCACTGAAAAGCATCACTGGTATTACTGTCTCTAAATAAATATCAAAAGCAGTTGGAATTGGTCTGTACAAGAAGTGCCTCTTCACTGACCCACTGAAGACATAGCCAAATATATAAATTGATGTTTTCAAGCTACAGAATATATGTGCATAAGCTGTCTGGATGAGAAGGCAGGAGAAGTTGTAGCATGCATCAGTGACCTACAGACATGATAGCTTTTCATTCTAATACATCTTCCTACTGACTTCAATGCAAAGAAAACAGAGCTTAAGAATTAACTTCTCATTGCTCTCATTTTAACATTTTATTATTATGTGGGTATATTAGTATGGTCTTGCATCTGTAGAGCTCATTTATCAAAGTGTCTGTGTGCCACAAATAAAGGCAGAGCAGGCTGCAGATTTACTGCTTTCAGAAGAAGTCATAAACATAGATTGTATTTTCTCAAAAACAAGTCATGTGAAGCAGGACTATCTATCACTGCCTGAAAACCGTGGCTCCCCAGCCATGATTTGTGAGAATATATTGTGAGAGAGAATACTTAAAAGAAGATTTTGGCCTCAGATAGTTCATGGGCTCATACATATAAAGGGATTTAAGCACAATAACATAAAACTTTAACATGCCTGATTCCTGTTATGGAATCCACAAATCAAAACCAAGAACTGGGTGGGCCAAGTCATCAGTGTTAAGCCACTTAGCTGAGAGGATGAGAAGTCCTGGGTCTCAACCTTTCTCTGACAAATTTCACAGGTTACAAATTTTGTACAGAGCATTCTGGGTATCTATAGTAACTATCACCAAGATGATTTCCTTTGCCTGAGAATTCATTCTCATTTATTTATTCTTCTCTCACTCAATGTTCTTCAGAAATCTTCTTCCCCAAATCAGAATGATTCCAATAGGAAAAGCAGCTTGTTTCATTGTTTTGTCTGGGTTTGTTTTGTTTCTGAAGATGATGCTTTAATTTTCATTTGAACACTCACAGTTTTCAATTTTTTTAAAGGTGAGGTTAAGTAGAAGCAAAGTTACCAAGGAAGCTCTCCAGGACCCATCGTGTCTGGAAAGTTCAAAAAAAAGGTTCTTAGTCTACAAAAATAAAGTGCATGATGTCAATGCTGGTGTGATTTACAGATCTGAGGGAAAAGTAGAGGATGACAAACTTCTCTCCAATCATGTTACTTGAAACCTGAAACAATAATAAATAAGGAAATATCCTATATGGCTGGAACCCTCCACTTTCAGCCTGAGTGACAGGATTTGCAATTTTTCCTATACTTGAATGCTCTGAGTTTTCTAGGAAAATGTCCTGGTTTGGGCTGGAGCAGAATTGATTCTGCTAACATGGTATTGCTTCTAGCCAAGGTTCCTTTGTAAGTGACTGCATTTCTCTGAAAGCTAGCAGTATGTTTTCAAAACATTACCAGCTTCTAATAGCTTAAACCTAAAATGTTTGGGTTACAGCTAAGGACTGGAATGCAAGCTTTCTGTGATTCCACTGAGAAGTCAGGGGGGTGCAGGGTGAGAGCCTGCACCTATAGGGAAGGAACAGGCAAGACAGGTAACCCCAAACTGACCAACTGAGTATTCCATTTCATACACGTCATACTCAGTATAAATTCAGGGGGCAATTCCCTCTGCACTCTCTTCTTAGCTTCCCTTGCAGTCCTGCTTTGGGCCCAGCTTTGCTGTGGTAACATAGCGACCGGAAGGGAGAGCGGGAGGTTTGGATCTTGGTGCTGGCTCTTTATCTGTATTTGTATATATTTGTCTGCTGTTACTGCTTTCCATTAAAGTAGTTAAAGCTACTCTGCCTTTTTCAATCCACAAGTCTCATTATTTCATTTAAACCATAACAGAAAACTTTCACATGAAGGGAAGAAATTCAGAGCTGCACAAGGGGAGCAGAAAATCAGCCACCTATACAGTCTTGCTTTATAAAATGTGTAAATCCCTGTTTTCAGAAGCCTCAAATTCAATATCCCTGTTGAGATGATAGGGGACAGTTACATTAAACATTAGTGCCATCATTTATGTGACAGTACCAGTTAGACAGGTACTTTGAAGCTATCTCTATGAAGATAGCCACTGACTTGAAAAACCAGAATTCTAAGGGAGTGATTAAATGCACAAATATAGGTATTTATTGTTATTTCAGGTGACCTGGCTATCAAAGACAGCTGTGAGGGCATTTATAAAGAGAAGCTACATAAGACATTTCAGGAGACGCTGCTGAAGAACAGGTAGGATATACTTGGGTTCCTAAAATAACACCTGATTTTAAAGTTTTGGCATCTGTTCCACTTATATTTCAATGTCTCCTCAAAGCTGATACCTCTGGAAAGTGTACTCTGTATCTTACACTGCATTTTTTAGTCCAGATATCAAAAGGAATGAGGCTCTTAAAATCATACTTTTCATGGATTTTTATAAGCAAACACACCTCTTTGTCGATCCACATTTTCTGTTTAACACATTTTGAACAATTTCAGTCAATTTGACAGATGGACAGTGGCTTCAGAGGCATTAACAAAGTATAAGTGTCATGAAAATAGGCTGGATGAATTACCCTATTAGTGCCCTGGCAAGAAAAAGAGCATGGTATGAATTTTGTTATGGACACTACAGAGCCATACAAGAGAGAGCTAGCGTGAGTACTCCAGCAGCCTGAAAAATTTCATATGGAGATAGCAGCTCCAAAAACAGCAGAGTCCATTCTGTAGAAAGCCAGGCTTCATCAGTTCCACGGCTCACAGAGTTATCAACTTTACTGTCATACTTCCACAGCCATCTCCATTACCATGTGCTACCAAAGCAGCACGGAAGCTGGGCATGGAATAAGAAACAAGACAAAATTTAAAGAGAGGTAAAGGCTCTAAGCCAAATACAAAGGCAAAAGTTTTTAGGGGTAGAGAAAAATTCATGATTTTATTCATATATACATTCAAGGTAGAAATCTGAAATAAGAATAATGACAAATAATGTGAGAAATGTCCAGTAACACATTTATTTCAGAACTGAGAAAAATGTAAGTACACATACATATTCTATGAAACCAATTCTAACATGTCAAATTGGCTCTCCCATACTTGTTTTTATGACTACTGCCAAACATGCAAATGAAAATTAATTGATCCCTTTATGTTTCGACTGGTTTTTTATTTTTGTTTATCTCCTTATTTTATTCATATATAGCACAGACACATCCTTGTATACTTCATGAAGTATCTATACGTTGTCCTTACTCTGCATATGAAACAGATTTTCTAATGGGACCACTGCTTGCAGGTCTAGGGGAATAAACAAACACTGTTTAATTTCTAAGAGGATTACAGAAGTTAAAAAATTCCAAATTATACTGTTCGCAAAATGTTCTGTCTTTTCTGTCTGTGTGTTATGGTGCTGTGTTTAATGACATGCTTTGACACATCATTTTATTCTGGAAAACCTCTTGACCAGTAACTAGCACTGACATAGTTTCAGATAGCTCTGTGACTACAGTACTCTTTTGCAGCAGCACAGGGAATTTATCACAGCTGTTTAGACTGCCTGAGTAGCAACTTAATGGGATTTAGTTGACCCTAAATGAAAGGACAGCCTTAATGCCTAAAAGGCTGTTAGATTAATGCAAGCCTTTTTACTAAAAGGATTGCCTCAAGTTTCACAGCAATCATTTCCTGAATTTTGAGCTTTGGCTCAAAAATCCATTTTGATGGATGCATAGTTCTGCTTATAGTGGAATTTAAGGAGGTGTCAGACAGACTCTGGCTTTAATTGGATTTTCTCACCATATGATGTACAGTTCATACAGTAGTAAGATTATTTAATACAAAGATTTTCTTACGCTCAAGGACTTAGAAATGTCCTACATGCAACAGTTCTGTTTTAGCTATAGTTAAATTATATGTGTAGGATCACACATAATTAAGGGAACACACTGTCATAATAGGGATAAAGGGCTTATATGGCCTTCTACCACCTAATTAAGAACAAGCTTTTACAAAGTCTAACAATGGGATGGTGCATAAAGGAAAAGGAATGCAGTGAGCAGAGGTAATGGTGGAATCTAAAGCACTTATTTTCATTACAAAGCATTTCTCTGAATTTTATCTCCATATACTGGAATATTACATATTACCTTTTCCCTATTTTGCTACTCAGTTTGAGGTATGGAGGAAAATACACGCTGAAGAGCTCAATTCTTTCTGATGTGCTGTTTGATTAGTCATCCATGTACTGGTGTCTTACTAACAGTGACTCCTCAAAGTAACTCAAAAGAAACTGAGTGGTTGGAAGCCCAAAGACAACCTATTTACCTTTGTTCAGTCTTTGGATGAACACAGTAAGGAAGTTTAATCTCTTGATGCCCAACCTTCAAAAAAGCCAGAAAAATAACATAAAAAATGAAACTTAATTTCTTTTAATTTATTATTTCAACCTGATAGAGATTTCATCCAAATGCTTATTCATGTATAAATTCTCTGCAGTAAAAATTATCTAATCCTTACCATTGAACTACCGGTTCACTAGAATCAAAGGATATGATCCTTTGTCATCCTAATGCTGTTTAATATATAGCATACTGCACATAAAAATAGGGGATAAACCACTGATATCTCGAGAAGAGTGTTCATCAAAGCTTTTACACAGATGTGAATAATTATAAAGAGTGCTAGGCAGTTAAGAATGAAGTCTGATCCCTCCTAACCCTTAGCAGCATGCCATTAGAAGAGTCTGTTGAATTCTCACTTAGCCAGCCAGGAGCTGAAGGAAATTTGGTCAAGAAGTAACTTTGGGTGATATGGTGAAAATCTCAGCAAAACAGATTCAGAAGTAGACATTCATGATGAAATTTGTTCAAAAAGGGCTAAGCCTTCCCAGCATTTCTTTCAGGGTGTTTATATGCCGTTACTGAACTGATCAGGTAGAAGAGGGGCATTTTTGTCTCCATCTGAAGTATCAGGCATTATCTGTTGCCAAAATCATGGTGAGAGACTTGATCATTCTACTTTGGCATGGCAAAACCTGCAGAGAATTCTTGTAATTAGACTGACTGACACTGTAATCATAGCTTGCCTATTCTGTAAGTCATCTCTTAAAAAGAAATTGCTAATCTCTTGTGGTTACCTTGACAATCCACATTTTAAGCTATTTTTTAATGCAAGTTTGCCACAAAAATGTAGGCTGTACACTACAGTCAAGTGGCTCCAATAGACCACTAACAGAAATGACATTGTCATTTAGGTAGAGTAGGCAATATATAAACACAACAATACAGAAATGTTCTTACTAGCCAGCAAAGTGATTTGCAGAATGCACACGCATTTCTTTCATGATTTCAGATTCCGGCTGTCCCTGTGTCCTCATTTGCATCAATAATCAGTCTGCATCAAATCTCAAATAATTAAACTGAACAGAATGGCACTTTCTTTAACAAGGGCAATTTTTCATACATTGCTTCTGTGTAATGACTCACCATAAACAAAAGGATGTGTTAATAAGTTTGCACAGCTGGTATTTTTGGGCTGGATCCTGGCTAAGAAAGGACAGCTTAGCAAAACACGCCAAGCGTTGTGATGTTTCAAGCCACAGAATATCCTCAAATTAGGAGTAAGGTTTCCACTACAAGATGCATTTTGGTCACAACAACCCCAGGCAGTGCTACGGGCTTGGGGAGCAGTGGCTGGAGAGCTACCCAGCAGAGACAGACCTGGAAGTATTGATTGACAGACAGCTGAACATGAGCCAGCAGTATGCCCATGTGGCCAAGAGGGCCAATGGCATCCTGGCTTGTATCAGAAATAGTATGGCCAGCAGGAACAGGGAGGTGATCTTGCCCCTGTACTTGATGGTGCTGAGACCACACCTTGAATACTGTGTGCACCACAGTATAGGAAAGACAGTGAGGTACTGGAGAGGATTCAGAGAAGGGCAACTAGGCTGATCAGGGGTCTGGAGAACAGGCCTTATGAGAAGAGGCTCAGGGAGCTGGGGCTGTTTGCCCTGGAGAAGAGGAGGTTGAGGGGAGACCTTATTGCTCTCTTCAGCTACCTGAAAGGAGGTTGTAGAGGGGCAGGTGTTGGCCTCTTGTCCCATGTGACTAGCGATAGGACTAGAGGGAATGGGTTCAAGTTGTGTCAGGGCAGGTTTAGATTAGATATTAGGAAAAATTTCTTCACCGAAAGAGTGGTGTGGTGTTGGAACAGGCTACCCAGGGAGGTCGTGGAGTCACCATCCCTGAAAGTTTTCAAGAAACAGGTAGATGTGGCACTTTGGGGGATGGTTTAGGGATAGCAGTAGTGTGGGGCTATTGGTTGGACTTGATGATCTTGAAGGTCCTTTCCAACCATGATGATTCTGTGATTATATTTGTCTTCCATAATACTTTCAGCATCAGCAGCTGAGAAATGAAACACTCAGAAGTCTCTCTACTGCTGGAATGTGAAACAGGTTCACCTTCACAAACTTTTAATAAAACCATATCTTTGCCTAGTACTTTTCATAATGGAACCAAGTACTCCTCCATTTAGATGTGGTGTCTGGGTACTTCTTAAACCTAACACACTTCATGCACATACGCAATTGACAGATGGCTTTTGATCAGGTTTGTGGACCTGACTGAGAGATTAATTGCTGTTTTGCTATAGCTGCTTCAGTTACTTAATATTTTCAACTCTATATAATGTCAGGAAAAATATAGAAAGAATGAAGAAACTAAGGATTTTGTACCATGAAGACATTACTTTAGAATGACTGTGAAAATCAAGGTTGAAAATCACCTTATGTGTTGGCAAAATGCTATTTGGAGGAGAGGCAGAAATAATCACAGTAAAACTTTGGGGGGATGTATTCTGAAGTTTAAACTATATACATTGATAATCTTCATTTTCTACTTGCCAAAATACACCTTGGGCACCAGAGGGCACAAAGCTACAGATGGGATTGAAGAAGCTCTATTTTTCCAGGTAGACATATACTGCTTATTAAGTGCCATGAAGCACTTTCCCAAATGGGTGTCATAGTGGACAGAATTCAGCTGGAAATCTACTATTGGGATTTAATAGATCAAAATTATTTGGAGTTCAGGATATCTCCAGCCTGCTGGAAAATATTTATCTTATTAAAGGCTACTTTAAAGAATGACTTTACTAAGTGTTTCAGTCATGCCTTTGTTTGACAGTAAGGAAACAAATGCTCAGCACCCATAATGTGTAATTCAGCAACCAAAATGTTGTTCAACAAAAAGCTTAGAAAATAACTTCTGAGTATGTAGTCACTAAATAAAATACTGTAACAGTCTTCATTCCTGGAGGTCTTTAAAAGACATGTAGATGTGGTATTTAGGGAGCTGGTTTAGTGGTAGGCCTGGAAGGTTAATGGTTGGAGTCGATATTAACAACCTTTATCAACCTAAATGATTCTATGATTCTCTTTGATGGTGTGGAAAAAAAAAATCACTGCCATAACAGTGTTCCTGTGAAGAATGGGAGAGCATGGGTGCAAAAAGCAGCTGTATCCAATGACACCACAGCTCAAAGACTATAAAACTGTTGGAGAGCCTCCAGAGGGGGACCATGAAGATGGTGAAGGGTCTAGATGGGAAGCCATATGAGGAATGGCAAAAGTCACTTGGTTTATTCAGCCTGGAGAAGAGGATACTGAGGAGACATCTCATTGCAGGTCTATCACTTCCTCACCATGGGAAGTAGTGGGGCAGGAGCTGATCTCTTCTCTCTGGTGACCAGTGACAGGAGCTGAGGGAACAGCATGAAGCTGTGCCAGGGGAGATTTAGATTAGATATGAAGAAAAGGTTCTCCACCCACAGGATGGTGGGTCACTGGAACAAGTAATTATACTGCCAAGCCTGACAGAATTCAGGAAGCACTTGGACAATGCTCTTAGACACATGGTATGATTTATTTTTTTTTTGGAGGGGGGTTGTCCTGTGCATAGACAGCTGTTGGACTCAGTGATCCTCATAGGTCCCCTCCAATTCAGGACATTCTATGATTCTATGAACTGTGAGGTTGTTACTGAAAAAGTGTTAGTCCAGTAGGAAGAATGAGTCTAAGCTTCAACTTAATTGAGAAAAGGAGCAGGAAAAATGGAAATGGATAGTGAACATCCAAGTTCTGAAATGGCAGATACATCACTGCAGGGTGAACCAAGCATCACATGGTAGTAGACAAGAAGGTAAAAAAACATGACTGATGGGAATCAGAATGTTCCATGTTCTGAGTGTTACTAATCATTCATGTGCTGAAGAAAAATACATTCAGCCATGCAATGCTGCAAGCAGACATTTTAAAGTATTCTTGGTGAAATATTTTAGACAGCTAGTCACAGCTGTGATTAGCATCCAGAGAGGAGGTAAAAGCCTTTCCTGCTGAATCAAAGGCTTTTTTGTGTAATATCAGCTAGCTTATTCATTTCCTTACTAAATACCATTATGTGGTAAGTGCTCTGTAAAACTGATCTCTCGCTAAGTGCCACCAAAATACAGTATGAAGACTTAGTGCCTTGAATGGTAAGTTGCAAGTCAGGATGCCTTGCCATGGAAGCAACATAGGGCGGCTAACAGTCAGATGTGTCACCTACTGCTTCACTGACCATGCCTCACTAATACCTCCCTGACAAAAAGCATACAGCAGCATAGTGACTCCAAACCTACATCTAACTCACTTCAAAGTGAAACTGAAAAAAAAATAAACAAACCCAAAAAACCAGTCAGCCAGCAACAAGGCAGGAAAGCATATTAAAGCACTTTCTTCATGAGGATTTAGGTACGATGCCCTCAGACATCTAACTCATATATACTTGGTTTACTGTTTGCCCATAGTGTGGCTCATAAGGGTCTTTTTATTTACATTAACCTTAACTTTACTATTATATGTTTTAAAAGGGGTTTAATATTCTTTCTCCTTCTCCCTATATTCACAGGCAACACATGGTCAAGACAGTAGGTATAATTTGAAACAGGTCCTTCAGGACTTTTTATATCAGCTTGTCTGAGAAAGGATGTCAATAATCACCTGGAAACTGGCTGTTTTAAACCATGGCTGTCATTCAGATATGATAGTGGTGGCCATCTGACTAGACACAGAAGCCTGTCTGGAAGCCATCCATGAATGTTACAATGGTTTCAGTAGACAGGAGTTCTGCCTTCTACCTGTAGAATCATCTATGGTCATAGAAGGCAGAAAAATGACATGCTTGTAACCTGTAAGGCCTTGAACAGTGCATTGTCCCCCTCTGCATAATCTTGGGATGTACATGTACAGCCATGATGCCTGTGAGCTACGAATGTCAAGGCAGGGCATGATAGAACCATCACAGAGAATCAAGAGCAGCAATATGTACCCAGTGCACATTGAATCTTGTTACCACCCCAAATTAAGCAAGAACTGTCTGCATAACTGATTCAGTCAGACCTCATGTCTCTGTTCTTGAAAACATACTAGCAGTGTCTCCCCAGTTATTTCAGTATCTTATGTATACTAAGGCCTTCTGTGGTCTCTGCAGTCCATGCAAAAACCACAGATTGGTGGTTTTTAGCTTGTGTTGAAAAAGAAAGGCACCAACACACAAATATTTCATAGATTCATAGAATGGCCAGGTTGGAAGGGACCTTAAAGATCATCTAGTTCCAACCCCCCCCACGCAGGGATTCCAATCACTAGACCAGGTTGCCCAGGGCCACATCCAGCCTGGCCTTGAACACTGCCAGGGATGGGGCATCCACAACCTCTCTGGGCAACCTGTTCCAGCGTCTAATCACCCTCCAGGTAAAGAACTTCCTTCTAACCTCCAATCTAAACTTCCCCTCCTTCAGTTTATAACCATTCCCCCTTGTCCTATTATAATCAGACCACCTAAAAAGTTTCTCCCCTTCTATCTTATAATCCCCCTTTAGGTACTGGAAAACTGCTGTAAGATCCCCTCGAAGCCTTCTCTTCTCCAGGCTGAACAACCCCAACTCTCTCAGCCTATCTTCGTAGGGGAGATTCTCCAATCCTTTAATCATCTTTGTGTCCCTCCTCTGGACTCGTTCCAACAGGTCCACATCTTTTTTATGCTGAGGACCCCAGAACTGGATGCAGTATTCCAGGTGGGGCTTCACGAGGGCAGAGTAGAGAGGCAGAATCACCTCCCTAGACCTGCTGCTCATGCCNCATCAATTGCTGCAATCACTCTATCACAGAAGGCCACCAGATTGGTCAGACACAATTTGCCCTTAGTGAATCCATGCTGACGGCTTAGTATCACCTCTTTATCTTTCATGGGCCTTAACATCACTTCCAAGACTATTTGCTCCATGATCTTCCCAGGCACAGAGGTGAGGCTCACTGGCCTGTAGTTCCCTGGATTGTCTTTTCTAACCTTTTTAAAAATAGGGGTGATGTTACCCTTTCTCCAGTCACCTAGGACTTCACCTGACCTCCACAACTTGCCAAATATGATGGAGAGAGGTCCTGCAACATCAGCCAATTCCCTCAGGATCCTAGGATGTATGTTATCAGGGCCCATAGACTTATTCTGATCAAGTATCAGTAGATGATGCCGAACCTGTTCTTCACATATAGTGGGAGGCCCCTGACAGATGGCTTTTGATAAGGTTTGTGGACCCAACTGAGAGATTAATTGCTGTTTTGCTATAGCTGCTTCAGTTACTTAATATTTTCAACTCTGGACAGGTCATATTCTTACAAAGGTTATTTTGTCGTAGGAATCTAGCACAACCACAACTTACTTTCTATGCAATTATAGCAACCTTTCTTATACATTCTGACTTCTACTGTTCTACTTTCTACATCACATACACATGGCCATGTTCTTTTACGTACTGCTACAATCTCAGTTTGTTATACTTCAAATTCGTAAAACAGTGTATTGCAATGTCAATGAAACCCATTATAATTTCTGGCTATGTAGCTCATGGCACAAGTAATCTGGCAAGATAATCTCTTTTTCTTTAAAGAAACTATGATTGTCCTACCTGAAGTAGAGCTAAACCATTTTCTTTCTTTTCAACCAGATACTTTGTCTAAATTTATTGCTGCACTTCTCCTGAAAGAGCCAGGCTTTCACCTGTGATAGCTGGAAATATTCCTGGAGAATGGAATCCATCACCATCATTTGAGCTGAAAAGGCACTGATACACTGAAATTACTCTTACCTTTTGACACAAAATGTCACCTCCTCAGCTGTACATTAATCATTGCCTTCAGGATTATCAGAGGTATTACTGACTACAGTCTAACACTGGTTTGTCACTGAGTTTTGCAGTGAAGTTTTTTGCTTCCTAGCAATTAATCGGATGGAAAACAATCCTTTGATAGTTTGTATCTGTAGTTGTCTTAAATTAAACCTTCATTCAGTCCTGTATGTGATCTTTTTTTTTTTTGCATTGATAATTTTCTGAATTCCTGGCATTGAAAAAAAATGAGCTTATGGTGTTTCACTCTTTGTGCTTTTCAAGATCATTTGAAAAATACATTTATAATTAGATTTCACATAATTTTAGGGGTGCCTGCTGGTAACTTTCCACCACTGTGAAAACTGTTTGTATTGAGGTGGCTAGAATAAAAGATAGTGTGATGTTTGCTTTAATTTGTACCTTAGTTCCAAAGGCTTTAAAAAAATTGTTAGCCAACCATAAAAGAACCAGGGTACGTCATAAGCATGAACATGCATACAAAGGGGGCCTCACTGAGTAAGAGATCAGGTTGCCCAGAGCCCTGGCAAGCCTCACCTTGAATGCCTCCAGGGATGGGGCCCCAACCACCTCCCTGGGCAACCTGTTCCAGTATTCCACCACCCTCGTGGTGAGGAACTTCTTTCTAATGTCCAGTTTAAATCTACTCTTCTCCAATTTAAAACCATTGCCCCTTGTCCAGCCTTCTTGTAAGTTCCCTTTAGGTACTGGAAAGTCACTAGTAGGTCCCCCCAAAGCCTTCTCTTCTCCAGGCTGAACAAACCCAGCTCCCTCAGCCTGTCTTCATAGAAAAGGTGTTCAAGCCCCCTGATCATTCNGCAGTTCCTTATCCTTATTCCCTAAGAGTTCCTTTTGCCATCTTTAGGCTGGCCTAGCTTGTACAAAAGATATGCACTATGAAAATAGCTAGGCCTCAGTGGTATTACATGTATATGACTTATGAAATTTTTCATAATAGTCTCCGTATCCTGCACTTTTGACAGGATTTGTTTCTAATGAAAGAGAGAGAAGTGCAAGTGAAGGCAGATACAAAGTTCAACACACTACAGTATTGATGAGAAAAGAAAAGTCATTGGCAGGAGAGAGAAAAGGAAAGAGAATATTTAATATTATCCATGCAGAGACTATAACAGAAAAGAGGCAGTGAGAGGAGCTGCATACTGTCAGACTCATAGATGGAAACTCAGTGCCTTCATGGAGCTGCTGAAATTTATCATGACATATACTTGACCCCAGAGGCATTTAAATCAAAACTGTGCTAAGCCTAGAGGAGATTCTATCCTTGAAGGCAAACAAATTAAATGCTTCAACACAGTAATAAAACATCTAATGATGGACATTTGTGGCTATTGTCACATGTTTAACTGCATTTTACTGGTCTGTCCAACATAACAATCACCTCAGCTACCTAGTATTATACGTAGCTGTGTGGCTGATTTGTAGAAAAGTAGAATTAGGATACCTCGATTTATAACACATGCAATACCCAGCACATTGGATGATGCAAAAAATCATCCATTTCCACAAATGCAGTGGGAAGGGTTAAGCAGATGATGATTCTGAAGCTTTTCCACTCTCTTAAGAAGACAGAAGTGGATCTGATCCATCCTGTGAACAAATTTCACCTGATTTAAAAACTCAAGTAAGATTTAATTATAAAATTCAAATGATTTTAAAAGTCTAATAAGAAAATATTAGAATACATTTTCAAAACAAATGTAGCTAGTTTCCTCTAACTAAGTCCACAGACAGACTCCACAGAAGCCCTCACTCAAAGGCCACTCAGCCTTCCCATAGCAGACTTCACTGTTCCTGAAAGAGTTTTGTCTTTTTGTGAATGAATAGTAACACTGCTATAGTAGAAACTTCCTTCTCTCTTCCTCTTTTTTACAGATAGAACAGCAAAGCACCTATAAAAAGGATACTGATTAGCCCTGATACATTTGAAGATTAATGTAAAAGCCTAATGTAAACCTTTAAAAGGTAAATTTCACAGCTATCACTCTCCATTCCTTCTCTTTGCTACCTGTTCTCAAAGTATTGCTACTGCAATTCCTTAGGCACAGTCCTGCTGGCCAGAACAGCCTGGAATACATGCTACAGTAATTTAAATATGCAAGGAATCTAGGATGACTGTCTTCCTGGCCTGAACAAGTCTGTCAAAACAGAAGAATTTTATACATGCCTTATACAGAAGTCCTGATCTAAGTGACCTTCATGCACAGATTGATCAATGTGCATGATCCATCAGTTAATGAATCTTTTCTAACAAAGGCAAACACATTGAATTAGGAAGCATTCCTGAGCTTTTTATTCTTCATTAAGTTTACACAAAGCTGTCAAAAAAAAGGGTTCATAAGCTTCTGAGCATGAAGTCATCTCTTCATGTGTAGAATTCAATTCACTGTCTCCCCTTGTATCCACATTTTTTTAAAAAAACTGCTCTAACTTTACTGCACCACAGTTCTTTCTGATTTACCACCACACTCTGATCAGGAACATGTAGACATTGCAATTCTGTCTCCACATCTTTCTTTATTGGTTTTAAGTTTTTAAATTGTGTTTATTTTCTTTCACTCAGATATGGACTTCTATTATCAAGTCATCTTTTATAAATAGTAAAATAGCCATATAAAGCAAGAACTTAATCACTGCAGGTCTCAATATAGTGCTTGATATACAGAAAAATAGCATTCTTTCAGTTACTGCCTCATTTGATGGGAAATAAAATTATGCTGCATTGCCTCTTGAAACATTTGATTTACTTGAACATGTACAGTTTCAATAACCAGAAGTTAAAGTAATTTGTGCAGTCTTTTTCTGTCTTTATTCATTGCTTTTTGCATTACAGTTGGCACAGCTTCTCCTGAACAAACATGCATTATATCTGGCAGCCACTTATCAAGCATTGGCACTGTTATTACCCAGGAGGCTCCAGAACTGTAGCAGATACCATTTGGATGATTAGTAAGTGTCTTGAAGATGAGAGTAAAATTAAGAAACAGTAAGTACTACATTAACACTGTTAGGTTTAGAGAGAAAGAAAAAAAAATTACAGAAGCTCCTGGAAACAAATTACATTGTTCTTAATCAAACTGACAGTTATAAAACTAATGGAGCTGGTGACTGCCTCAAAGGCCCTGCAGACAGATCTTGACAGACTAGAGGGCTGGGCAATCACAAACCTTACGAAATTTAACAAGGGCAAGTGCGGAATTTTGTACCTGGGATGGGACAACTCTGGATGTACATATGGATTGGGGAATGAGAGGCTGGAGAACACCCCACAGAAAGGGCTCTGGGGGTTCTGGTCAATGACAAGCTGAACATGAGTCAGTAGTGTGCCCTGGCAGCCTAAAGGGCCAACCGTGTCCTGGGTTCATCAAGCAAAGCATTGCTAGCTAGTCAAGGGAAGAGATTGTCCCACTCTGTGCTGGTGTGGCCTCACCTCAAGTATTGTGTGGAGTTTGGGGCACCACAATATAGGAAGGATATAAAGCTGCTGGAGAGCACCCAGAGGAGGGCCACAAAGATGCTGAAAGGTTTAGATGGGAAGCCATATGAGGAGTGGCTAAAGTCACATGGCTTATTCATCCTGGAGGAGACTGAGAGGAGTCCTCATCATGGTCTATAACTTCTTCATAATAGGAAGTGGTGGGGCACAAGCTGATCTCTTCTCTCTGGCGAGCAGTGACAGGAGCTGGGGGAACAGCATGAAGCTCTGCCAGGGTAGCTTTCAATTGGATATTAGGAAGAAGTTCTTCACTCAGAGGGTGGTGAAGCACTGAACAGGCTTTCTAGGGAAGAAGTCGCAGCACCAAGCCTGACAGAAGCATTTGGACAACACCCTCAGGCACATGGTGTAATGTTTGGGGTTGTCCTGTGCGCAGACAAGAGTTGGACTCAATGATCCTCCTGGGTCTCTTTCAGCTCAGGACATTCTATGATTCTAATTAGTTTAGATTCACAGAGAGCTAAGGTATTTTGTGTTCAAGGACTTTTTTCAAAGATGCTTCTTCTGTGTTTACATACAGGAAGTAAATTCTGACCTTTGGATTCCATAAGTGGAAGTCATGCTTGACTAATCTGATAGCCTTTTATGATGGCATAACTAGATGGATAGATGAGGGGAAGGCAGTGGATGTGGTTTTTCTTGACTTTAGCAAAGCTTTCGATACTGTCTCCCATGGTATCCTCATAGCCAAACTTAGGACAAGAGGGAATGGGAGCAAATTGGACCACAGGAGGTTCAGTATTAACATGAGGAAGAACTTCTTTACAGTAAGGGTGACGGAGCACTGGAACAGGCTGCCCAGGAGGCTGTGGAGTCTCCTTCTCTGGAGACATTCAAGAGCTACTTGGATTCATTCCTGTGTGAGCTTGTCTAGGTGATCCTGCTCTGGCAGGGGCGTTGGACTAGATGATCTTTCTAGGTCCCTTCCAACCCCTGACATACTGTGATTCTGCGATTCTGTTTCACTTAAAAGTGCTAAGAAGTTAGGATTTCTGTTGCTTATTATCCTGCCCATTTACTTTTTTGAAATTCTAGGCCTGACTCTACATTCAAAATGGTTCAAGTCTGTACCTGATCCACAAGAAGATAACAAACTAAGTCAAGTTCAGTTTCAGAAAAGTGTATCACATAAAATTATGCTATGAACTTCTTAGCAGAGTAGTGATTTCATTATATTGACCTGGCTAACAAGCCTCAATTCATAACCAGCATGCCATATTTCACTGAGCTATTATCATTGTTAATGTTAATCTAGCACAGATTATAAAAGAGGAACTAGAAAGACTAATAGATTCTGAAATTTATTTCTGATTGGCATAGCATCAACTTCATGAGGTTATTCACATGTTGTAACACAACAGATCACGAAATCTCCACAGAAGACTGAAAGGTCAATAAGGAAGGAAATATATAACAAGGAAAGTTCTCTGATCAATTAGAGAGGGAAGGAATTATTAGAGTAATGAGAATGTGTGGGAAAGGCATAAGTGCTGCCATGGCTACCAGATTATACAAATAAGAATTATTAGGAATAAGCAGAAGAATCACCTACAAAGAGGGCATACCAGAGAGAAAATTTGTAGCAATTTTAGGAGAAGCAAGAAAAAAATGACAGAGCTCCTAATCCTTACAAATAAGGGGAACAGAACTTTTATTGCAAAATAAATGTCAATAAATTTAAGGAGTTACTATGCTAGTCTAATGACAAAGGAATCAAGGAAAGATGGCAGTTCCTCAAAGGAATAAGCCAGGGATGAAAGATAACCGATCCTACTTGGGGAAGATTTGGGATGTGTAGTCAGAATCAGATGTGGATGTCTTTTTCCATGATTTCCACCTCAAGGAAATATACAGAAAGTGGAAGTTAGAGTAGATTACATAAAAACTGTAGATAAACCCTGTATGCACCCAGAGACAAATCAAACAGGTCAAGGTACAAACTGAAGTACATCTCACAGATGATATCCAGGATATCAAGAAACAGTTATATAAACTAAGGAAAAGGTTACTCAACAGTACCAAAAAATAGTGCTTGAAGACTATCCAGAAGAGACCAATGAGAATAATCAGAAGTTTAAAAAACGTGACCTACGGGTAAAGACTGAACAGATAAATCTTAACAGGAGAAGGAAACTCCCTGAGTGAATACAAAATACCAGTAAAAGTAAAAAGCTGCTGCAAATAGGAAGAAAATGATCTGTTTTCACCATGCAGTGTGACTATAGACAAAAATTGTTGCCTGGAGTGACGGAAAGAAGCACAAGAGAAACCTTCCTAATGGCCAGAGATAGGATCAGAGAATCATAGAATGGCTTGGGTTGGAAGTTATCTTAAAGATAATCTAGTTCCAACCCCCCTGTCCTGGACAGGAATACCTCCCACTAGATCAGGTTGCTCAAAGCCCCATCCAGCCTGGCCTTTAACACTTCCAGGGATGGGCCATCCTCAACTTCTCTGGGCAACATGTTCCAGTGTTTTACCACCCTCACAGTGAGTAATTTCTTCCTAATATCTAATCTAAATCTGTCCACTTTTAGTTTAAAACTATTATCCCGTTTCCTATCACTATAGTCCCTGATAGAGTCACTCCCCACCTTTCCTGTTGGCCCCCTTTAAATACTGCAAGTCTACAGTATCAGAGCCTTCTCTTCTCTAGGCTGAGCAATTCCAACTGTCTCAGCTTGTCTTCATAGGAGAATTGCTCCAGCCCTCTTGTCAACTTCATAGCTCTCCTCTGGACTTGCTCCAACAGGACCATGTAACCATAGAGCATTTGAGTAAACAAGATAAAGGTGATGTGGATTTGTAAGCAATGCAAATCTTTAAAAGCAGCTTAGGCAAATAGCTATCAGCAATAAAAGGTAATGTTAATGCTGCCTTTTGACTGGAGAAAAAGAGTAGCTGAAATCTCAAAGTGTCCTTTGTAACAAATATTCTATGATTTCATTAATAAATATAATATGGAGAACCTAAGCTACAAAGGGGAAGATGAACTCTTTCATATTGGCTTGTGTGACACATTAGCCATTTCAGATACTGAAATAATTTTTGTTAACAATTTCTTGTTTGTCTTGTTCTATCCAACATATGAAATAGCTCTGAGTTTACAACTAAAAGTAAGGGCTTGTGTTTTTTTCTTTCTTGGAACATAACATAGCCCTTAACAGCTATCTCACTTTTAAATGTGTGCATTTAACCAGTCAAACAACATTTCTTTCTCATGGCTCAATATATCATGTTTATAGCTACAACTTTTTTTTCTGTGCTCACCCACACATGTAAGATTCAAACCATTTTTCATCAACTGAAGTAAACTGAGGATGTCAGCAACATTACTCAGCAAAGACAAACTATCATTGCGATTAAGTGGAACATTTTGATACCTGAACTAACTGGAAAATTGACTTGTAGTGTCCACTGTATCTCAAAATGATAAAAAGATCTATGAGGAGTGAGTAGAAATTTTAATCAGGCTGTAAAGGCAATGCTAAGAGTAGTTTCTACAGACAAAACTAACACACTTGCTGAGCTCCTAGAGAAAGAGGTCAAGGTTTTCTGTCATCTTACATGCAGTTTGAAGTCATAAAAAAATGATGTGCTTTTGACAGCTTCATGATGGGGAAGGAAAGCTTTCTGGAAATAATGAAAATATTTGCAAATACATTAGGAGTTTAAAATATGGCCAGGGAATTTGTCTCCACTTTTTAAGTACCTAATTTGAGAGCTCTTTTAAACACTGGAAATCATGATTTATGCTCATAATTTCTACATTCTAACAGGATGGTCTAAGTTATTTTTGGGTATGTTCTAAAACTGTTAGTTAAATTACTTCCATAAATTAAATTATCACATCCTATCTATGATTGAATTTTTATTCTTTACAGCAAAAACATAATTCAAGAGAATCTGGGCTAATACAACAGAAAGGGATTATACGAGCAGACTAGTCTAGGGGAAGACAAAATAAAGACAGGTGTGTTGAAGCAGAAGTTTGATAGGAAACAGTCATGGACACCATAGGAGATGCATATAGCAGAGGAAGGAAAAGGAAAGAACTGGATTCAAATCTTCACTGGTGTGGGAACAAGCACTGGGAAAGGGAAGAGGATATTAAAATTTTATTAAATATGATCCTTCCTCTGTGTGTGTTTGTATATGTGTGTACAGGATTGGAACAGTGCCACAAATTTGGAAAACTCTGTACTGAAACATATTGCAACCTCAGAGAAACTGAGACCAAGAGGCATTCTTACAAAGGGTTGTCAGTGTTCCTCAGCTTTTCTTTCCTTTGTCTGCTAGTATATATCAAAATACAACAGAACTGCCAGAAAAATAAAGTCCATTTTCCAAATGAAACTTGTTTGGAACTTAGGGAACAAGGGAAAATAAATTAAATCAACTTTTATTTTTATATTCCTTGTTAGACATATCTTCCTTAGTAGAGAAGGACAATATTCTTATTTTCCATGAGATTTGCTGATATTTTCATATCAAAAATAGCAAAATTTTGGTTTTCTTTCATCACAATACCAATTTTGTAGCCAGGAAACATATTTTGCAGCAACCTTGAACAAATATTCTCAAAAATTTGCTGACATTCTTGTTTTACCAGAAATAAAGTTTCTCCACGTAACCCTACTTCATTATTATTTTCACTTAAACAAGATTAAGCCAGAAAAGATTTCTTTATTTAGCATTTGTATTAGGTATTGCACCAATATATAATACAGCTTTCTATCTGAATCTTTGCAGATTTTTATCTGAATATTTGTTATTGTGTTATCTTTGTTCAGTGTAGCAGTAGACATTACAACACTGAAAACATTCTACAATGAAAAGAATATTTTTCATATTTCTTACAAATTTAACATCAACAGAGGAAAAAGTTTAAAGTCTTCATAGAAATGCTTAACTCTTCTACAATGTAGAAAATGTATTGTTTGTATGAATGCATCTCTGTAGCTACTGACTCTAAATATTACATAGTGCATGGGAGAGAAATGCTGCTTGCAAGCTTATACTTGTTTTAGCAGAGAACAAGCTAGGAAACTTCATGTGGCCATTCACTGAAAATGTGATACATCAAACAGTGGCCCAGATCTTCTCAGGGAAATTATATGGAAGTTGCTTTAGTGAAATCAATAAACTGAGCCCATACCTTATTTTCTCAGCCTTCATGTTCCAAGGTTGATGAAATGGTAAGTCTATAAAACTGGCAAATTGATATATAGGTGGAGATGTTCATTTTTATAAATAAAAACATTTAATCTTATTTCAAGGATTCAAATTCAACCTACAAAATTTTTTTTCTCATTTTTCATTTAGTCTTATGTCCTGAGATTGTCCTGGTTATTTCTTTTTCACTCTAATGCCTTCAAATTTCACCTCCAGCTGTAGTTCTGGAATCATACTTAAAACAATGAAATGGCATAAAAAAGAAAAGATTTGAGTATTTAGTTACGAACAGAGTTGTTGCTCAAATTATTTTTCAAGTATACAAATATGGTGTACAACAGAAGGAAAAAAATCCTAACTAAACTTATGTACTGAATAGCTTATTTGCAAGTTTTTCAGCATGTTCTTTGAGTTTCTTCAGTGTATAATATTTTGAATGCAATAAAACTCAGTGGATTATATTAGATTTTTCCCATCCTGTATGGAAAGACAGCATTCTCCAATGTGCTTCCAAATACAGATCAGCTCTTTGTTCCCTCCTGTCACAGTAGTCTTGAAGAAGTCATCCAGTTTTGGATAAGCACCAAGTCCTTATCACTTCTCCAGCCACCACTGTGTTCACATTGACTAATGCTGCTGAGGACAAAGTGAGAAACAGTGTGTCAAAATGCATTTGCAATACCATTTCATTTATAGGCCCATAATGTGGCTATCTGAAAGAACAGCCCTTAGAGTTCTTAATAAAAGCTCATTAAAAACCACTTGCAAATAGCGCATTTTGTCTTTTTCAGGTATCTAATTATTCCAAAATAAATCTTGTTACAGTTAGAAAACTTCCACCTTTTCCATGCATGGATACTACTGAATTTTAATTCTATATTGCATAGCAACAAAATTTAAAGAAAAAAAAAGAATATTTTTTATTTGGGGATCAGGTCCTTTGGTTTCTATACTTTCACTGAATCAGTTCTGAATTCCTAAGTGTGCCCCAAGCTGCACAATACACAGAAATAAACATTTAGTTTCTTCTCAGCCTCTTTTCCTTACGTTAGACTATCTTAACAAGTAGCATTGCAAAACAGCAAGGGGAAAAGTTTGAAAAAAACTGTTTCCTTTTGTATAACTGCCATCCCATGGAGATTAAAGTTTGCAAAGTCACCTAACTATGTTGATTTACAGCTTTAGTTAAAATTCTTGACTTAGGGAATTTGATGAATTTGGAGATTAGATAAAGTATATACTCTAGTACAAATTGCCCACATGTTGTTATGGAAATTGGTTTCTATTGGACAGTAATCTGAGAAAAAGCACACTCTTTTGTTTTTGTTGTTGTTCCCAAATAGACACAGATTTTTAGTGTTTTAGCCATCATCTAAACAAGTCAGCTTCTATTATCTGTAAGGCAAGTAATAGTGCCAAAACATGAAAATACAAACTGTAAAATTGCAGTTGATTGCGCTGATGGTTTGGTATTATGATTATAGAAAGCAGTAACCATTCAGCTGTGTATTACTAGAAAGAAAGGTATGGAAGAATGCATGCATATTACTGAGTGAAGCATGCTTCACAAGGGGTGTTTTGTGTATCTCAAACTTCTGGTCAGTGTGGGTGAAGACACTGTGGCCTGGCAAGGAAATAGAAATTTGGTGCAGCTTTAGTAAAAACAACTGCCACTGTGTGCAGGCTATGAAACAGGCTTTTTCCCTTATAGAATGAGCAGACAGAAATTGTGGGAAACAAAATTAATAATTTAAAACATTTCCAGAGAGGCTTTTCAATAACACACTGTTGAAACAAGGCTGCAATACCTGGCTACCTGATTAACTCCTGAGCACATGCTCAGCTCCTACTGAAGCAAATAGGACATGAAAACAAGTCAAACTATGTTAATGAAGAGGAATTGAGTGCTAAACTGAACCAGATGAGAGGTACTTCAACAAGAGAGATAAGACATCTGCATGCAGTTCAGTGATAAGCTAAAGGCTCATTAGTGATATCAAGCCAGAGGGATGGAGAAAATCCCCAGATTCTCGATTCCAGCAAATCGTCGCACCACTTCAGGTGGACTCATCACCTTGGGCTACCTTTCCAAGAAAATAAAGAGAAGTCAATCTGTTGAAACTTCCATGAATAAAAAGCAGAACACTAATAACAAAGTCTTAATATAGCAGCAGTAACATTTCCTCCCTTACAAAGTTATCTTCATGCCTTCAAAGTGGCAATTACCCCATGCTATGTATAATTTTATCTTACGTAGTAATGGCATCTGGTGGATTGGATTGGATTGGAACAGTATGTCACTCAAGAGCACTAATTTATTTGCCAAACATCTTATCTGTCTGTGTACCACTGAGAGCATGGGGAATAAAAAGCAGAGGAAAACTCTGATTTAATAGGCATACCACAGACTTGATGTGTTATATAGCAGGTTTTGGAATACTAACAGACTGTCCAAGAAGGGCTGGCTAGGGAATGAATAAGGGAAGTGGCATTCCTTCACATATGAAAGATGTGAACACTTGATATGAGAGATGAAAGCTAAGGGCTAAACCTGCTGCATAGTGATAAATGGAAAAAGAAGACAATTCAGAAGGAGGAATATACAGACCACTTGCCCACAAGGATCATTTGGGTGATTTATTTCCTGAATGCCAACAAGCTATCATCTGAAGCACAGGACTGGGCACTAAAATACATATAAAAAAGGCAAATGGCAGACCAGATTGTCTACCTAATTGTTGGGATGCAATCAAAATAGTTATTTGATAGAAAAATGGAGAAAGCATCTAGGAGTGCTGTTCTTTTGGACTTTTGTTTTACCAGCTGGGGAAAAAGTCAGGGCAGAAAGCAGATTCAGTAAGGGTTACCATGAACTGGAAAAATGCCTAGCTAAGAGAAAGGAAATGAAGGTGAAATGAAAAGTAAAATCGATTATTTTAAAGACAATTCAGAAATTTGGTATGGGAGAAAATTCCAAGAGGAAAAAGTCTTAGCGAAAATCTAGCATTTCCTCAAGGAAATAACACAGCAGGTACAAGCTGTCCCCCTGCAAAGAAAAGCATGGAGACCATGGCTGAAGCATGATGTCAGATACCAAAAAATAAGTGTACATAAGTGGAAATTAGGTTAGATCACAAAAGACTTGTACAAATGAGTAGACCACATAGACAGAAAAACAGAAAATTTAAAACATGACCTGCAAAAGAAAATAAAAAATATGAGAAGCAGAGTGTGTGAACAGTAAAAGAAAGACCTTTGTACAGCAAAGATGGAAAACTAACTACAGATGATAGTCGACCAAAACACTAAAAGCATTTTTCTATCTCATGGTACAATTGGGAGAGAATATGTTAGGCAGAATTTGAAAGAAATACAAATTGTATTAAGTTGCCCAGGCTTTTAGTTGAAAAATTGTCCATTCTTGATCAGCTACATCTTCATCTCCAATTTAAAGCTATTTGAAAATGTGCTACCCAGCAGTAGCACTTTCCAGCTCAATTGTTGAAGGAAACAAAAGAGTTCAAATCCTGGAGCAAGCAATTGAGGTATTCAGAGGTCCACAGATGCTTATACAACTCTGCCAGATAGTGCTACAAATGTCCTCATGCTACACCAAATTTCTATTTCCTTGCCAGGCCACAGTGTCTTTACCCATGCTGACCAGAAGTTTGTGTCTGGAAATACAGATGTTCAAAGCAGCTACATCATGACTATCTCACCAGGGCTGTCTCAAGGTCTTTCACGTTTGCCTTTCCTCCACACTCAAGCCTTCTTTTTGCACTCAGTTCTGTGTCTTCTCTTTCATATCAAAAACAGGACTGCAAGCACTGCTAGGTGGGGCCAGCTGATCTTTCTAGTCCACTTTCAATCTTTCAGTTTAGGAAGTCCTCCATTCAGAACTGAGTTTCATAGATTCTGGGAAAAAAATGGAGTTGAAAAATCATACCATTGTGTCCTACAAAGTGTGCAGAAGAGCATGACCATGCACAGTACAGACACTGGGTGACCCAGCAGTGCTCTTAACTAACCATATCGAATCCTGCAGCAAGAAATCACTGTTTTGGAGTGACACTCAAGGAGTGCTTATAAGTGATTACACTGATAGGATACTCCTTTTCCTGGAGACTATGTGTTTATTTTCAGAAATTTCTGCAATCACTGTGCATGTCTCACTTTGCCCACTTTGCTTTTAAGGGATGAGATGGCAAAATCCTGCCTTCAGTTGAGACACAAGAATATGTGGCTGCAGACAAAAAAAGTAAAGCAGAGATATGCTTGAGGAAGCAGCCCAAAGTGGACATCTTACACTTTCAACAATGCAACCTTACATGAAATACAAGAAGTATTTCTTACAAAAAGAGGAAATGAAAAGTAAGAGAGACAGAGAACAGTATAAGAAGATAAAGAGTTAGCATAGGATGCTGCTGGCTGCTATGGTAAATTTGGCCATTCTGTATGGCTAGGCTTCGCGAACGAAGATCCAGGGAGGGCTCCACCCACACTCCTCATCAGCGCCTTTTCCAAGCGTGCTGATAAAAAGAGGATAGTGGATAGGACCCTCCAGCCTGCGCGATGGATTTTTTAGGTGAGACACAGCATGCACAGAGCTGGACCCACCCTTTAGTCCTAAGGTTCATCTGCCAGGGCCTAGCAAGCTTGGACGCTGGCAGTGAGGTCCTTTGGACAGAGGTTTTATTAGAGTGTCCTTCTCTTAGATGGAAGGCCTTACAGGGCTAAACGAGCTCCATCTGCCCGGGTTTGGAATCAGAGTTGTCCTTCTCCTAGGATGACTGCCAGAAGGCTAAGCTCATCCCACCCATACAAGGATTATAGGAACATGGGTATCACTCCCCACACTTTACCGTGGGCAATGAGTTTAATGTTCCCTCTGCTCTCGGCACAGTTAGCGCACCAGGGGCCACAGCAGACCACAAGTGATTTTCAGACTGTGCCTGTCTTTGGCCATTCTAGTCCAAGAATATCTGCATTTTGTAGTCAAGGTGTTAATGGACTATTGTTTCATTTTAAAAAGAGTTGTCTTACCCATCCTAATTCCCTGCTGCTTGTCTCCTTATAAAGCTTACATATGCATTTCAGTGATGAAGTAAAGCTCTTCCACAAAGGCGAGGAGATAAACAAATCTCTCTTGCTTTAACCTTTAAGCTCAGTCTCAGAAACAAAAAGCAAGATGAGTCATGTACATCCAGGAGATGCTTTACTCACCAGTTCCAAAAGATACTCAAGGATGTGCAAAAGCCAGTCTGAGCTAAAGCCTCTGGCACAAATCTAAGATGCCACCTTCCCCCTTCCAATGATAAATTTTACTCTTGTGCCTTATAACATGAAGACAGCTTTTTGAGGAGCAAACTCACAAGCATATCAGTTATGGGTGTTCAGAGTAATAATAAGCCCAAGGGACTTTGGTATGAAATAGCCAGTCATGGAAATATTATAGAAATGATACTGCTTAAATTGTAGTCTATCTTTCCTCTTCTCAGCAATGACAAGTGTACAGGGAGCACTTCAGGAAATTAACCAAATGGTGAATTGTTGTGGTGGTGGTTACTGTCCCTATGCCAATAGTGGGGATATATCCCACTAACCCTTAATTGATCCTCATTTCACAGCCACTCTTTTTCCCACCTGGCTGTTCCTTCATTTGCTTTTAGTAAAAATTATAATAAAAATTATGAGTAGCATTTACCAGCATGAGGCCATGATATGCAGGTTGAATCCATCTGCTGAAATGCTCTTTTGAGAGCACCCTAATGTACCTTTACAAGCACCACAACTTGTGGGGACAGGTCTTGCACCATATAACTATTCAAAGGTCGAGTTTTCCTCATTATCATATCTAAGTCAAATTTACTAGTGCAGGAATAGGGCTATAGGGAACTAGAAAATCAATGATGGATCATTTAGAGAAAAAGTCATTAAATGTTTTTGACAGAAACAGAAGACTGAGTCATCCCAAGGCTGTTTCTAAAGCCTTTGTCTAAATTTATTCTGTCTTTAAGTCCTTGACATTTTCTCTATACTATACACACAAACATTGTTAATTATCAACACTACAAATTTTATTTTTCTTCCAGCTGTGGCTGAAGTTTGTGGTGGTGCAGACACTCCCCCTTTGAGTTGTGTTGTGATGTCAGCACCAGCCATTGTGCTCTTGTTAATCACAAAATGCAATGGGCTGGGACAACTTGATACTTTTCTGATCTTGATTAATGAGGCAGTGAGCTGAAACAATCTGGTGCCTTCCCTTCCTGAAGCTGGAAAAACTGGGCATCTCCTAACCACACCTGCAACTCCTGTTGACTGGGAAACATACCTGGCCCTCCTCCTGCCTGGAGCATAGCCCACATTTTTCTGCAAAGACTGACAAAAGCAAAGACAATTAGCTTGTAAAAGTCAATGAAGGGAGATGTGAGCAATTGCTTATAATTAGGTTTTAGTCACTGGGTACCAAAATTTACTATAATCTACAGAAAAGTAAACATCTTAATCATAGGTTAACTTCTATACTTGTATATATACGTGTGTATGTGTGATTTGCTAAGAAAACGTTGTTGAATCTTTATCTAAATCATTGCATTGATTATAATCGATTGTTGATTATTGACTGATTAAGCATTGCTATAAAATCACAGAATCACAGAATCACAGAATCACCAAGACTGGAAAAGACCCCCAGGATCATCAAGTCCAGCCTATGACCCTATACACCCAACATCTAAACCATGCCACTCAGTGCCATACACTCATACAGCCTGATCTTACGATGCACTGTAATAGTAATGCCTACCCCTATGCCATAGGCATACTCCATGGCTTTGTCAGTAGGAAGCCCTAAACTGGGAATTGAATAGAGCTCCCATCTGGAGAACTGTATATTGGCAGCTATTACTAAACACAGCCAGAAAAACACCATTCAAAGTAAGATGGCTGAAAACTCATGCAAAGGACAAAAAGTCAGCCACAAACTCAAACCAATAAGTAGATGAATTAGTCAGGATCAGGAAAATCAAAACAGGAGATATACCAGATTGCAAATTTTATCAACTCTGGGAATGGTTACATCAAAAATAGGCTAAGAAGCACTTTACTTTGCATCCCGAAGCTGCGTTTGGCCTCTGAGCAAAGAAACATCTGAAACTATCCTTACAGAGTGCCCCCAACGTAAAGTGAAATTGCAAGCAGGCCACCCTGCTAAAGCAACACCCATACACATCAGAGCAGGAAAAACTTTATGGCCCCTATGGCAAATTGATTACATCAAGCCATTCAAACCTTCTGCAGGATATTGACACATCCTCATAGGAATGGAGGTAGCCTCTGGCTTGCTCATGGAAACTAAGTGCCAAAAGGCCAATGGACAAAATACAGTATGAGGACTACTAATTTGGTTCTTGAGTCTACCTTCCCCCAGCCCAATGTCATTGAAAATGATAATGGCTCACAGTTCTCACATAAAGGAGTGCAAGAATAGGCAAAACAAGAAGAAATCCAATAGGTATTCCATACCCTATATTATTTCAAATCAAATGGGATGGTAGAAAGAGCTAATGGCTTATTAAAAAGAAACCTCAAGCCACCCAGGTCTCTGTTGGAAACTCAACTTTCCAAAATACTATTAATCCAATAATTGGTATGGGCCAATTAGGAGCCCTGTGAGATGAACATTCTTTTAAAAAACTGAGCCTAGCACTCCACCTTCTGAAAAAAAGAGAGTATCTGACAACATTACAGGACAGTCTGTCATGGTAAATTTACCACAAATTGGAAGTCTACCCATGACCCTAATTAAACCCCATGGCACACTTACCTGAGAAGTTTCTGATAGCAATGGTGAAAAACATAGAATTAGTGCAGTGGATTTTTCCTTCTTTCTAAATGGGGTAACCCGTCTGGAAAACCTCACTGAGACCAGTCTGCTTTACCTTTTTCCTTACAGCATCTCATAAGACGAAAGTGAAATATTTCCCCCCACTGCTGTTGGAGATTCTGACAATACTCGCTTCTCCATGGATGCCAATCTGTCTCAACTTAGTCATCAATCAAGGAATCAGCAATGATTGTATCAATACAGAGACGCCACTCATTTTGTCATTAACAGACAACAGCATAAATGTGATTTGCAAAACACAACCACCTATTACTGAAGGGTGTGTATATAGCATGACTATTTACAATAACTCTTACACATCATATAGAGAATGCTGTAAAATGAGTCACTGCTCAATACATGTCATAGTAAAAGAACATTCTGATATTAAAATACCATGTATGTGGAATACTCTAGAGAAACACAACATTATATTAGGAAAAACATCTGTCAGAATCACTAAATCTATCACAACCCATCATACCAGTGCCTGTTTTAAATATTCTCCAATTTCTGCTAAGGAGCCTAACTGAAAAAGACCATGATCTCAAGCTTACATCAAATGCACTGGAATTGAGGAAACAGATGCTGAAAAAAAAATCTATGTCTTGCCACCATGGTGGAGTATGCTCAGGGAATGATTAGACTGGTATGATGATGATATTTGTCACTTAATTCTCCAGCTTTGGATAGCAGCAGAAGAACTTGCTGCCCATGAGAAGGAATATGACATTTCTCTGTGTAACGTTACATTACATCCAGGACCACTCTGGAACACAAAACTTTGTGCCTATCAAAATGCATTAGATTACTTGTACAATTTTACCTTAGTACAGCCTGTTATTCTATTTTTCCAATGGGGCTGCCATAATGTAGATTTATCATTTATATTTAAAATTGGCATTATTAAACCTAATAAACAATACCCACAACTCCCAGGCCTTTAACAATACCCACAAAAGAAAAGAAAACCCTAACCCTACAAATTTTTGAAATTGAACCTCATGCTATTAAACACCCAGGCCAACAGTGAGTGTTGTTTAATCCATTATAGTCTCTCAGATAAGTAGAACAGTCAATGCAGGTTAATATCTCTGCAATCAGACCTACCTTCTCATCATTCCTGAACACACTGTATACAGGATGGTTATCATGGTTGCATGGACATACTCTCATTGCCCTGTAATGATCCAAAAGAGATGTCTTGCATCCTGGGAACAAGGTTAGGGTTATTAAACAGTATGGACACTGAAGTTTTAACAGACAGAATTAGCTTAGCAACAAATAACTTATACAAATTAGAATGTCTACTACAATCTTCTCTACCAGCATTAGGAACTAAACAATGGCTCTTATCTGATGTCCTACTTCAACAGGAAAGAATGAATGATAAAGAGCACCAACTAATTATGAATTCATTAGGTGCGATAACTGTGCCGACAGCAGAGGGAGCATTAAACTCATTGCCCACAGTAAAGTGTGGGGAGTGATACCATGTTCCTATAATCCTTGTATGGGTAGGATGAGCTCATTAGCCTTCTGGCAGTCATCCTAGGAGAAGGACAACTCTGATTCCAAACCCGGGCAGATGGAGCTCGTTTAGTCCTGGAAGGCCTTCCAGCTAAGAGGTTAAACCTCCATCCTAAGGACTTTGCTGCCAGCGTCCAAGCTTGCTAGGCCCTGGCAGATGAACCTTAGGACTAAAGGGTGGGTCCAGCTCTGCGCATGCTGTGTCTCACCTAAAAAAAAATCCACTGTGCAGGCTGGAGGGTGCTATCCGCTATCCTCTTTTTATCAGCACGCTTGGAAAAGGCGCTGATGAGGAGCATGGATGGAGCCCTCCCTGGATCTTGGTTCGTGAAGCCTAGCCACGACAACGATGATGACGACGATGATTCTATGACACTTCATCCATGCAGTAATTAATAAGGTGAAAATTGCCGTCAAATTCAACCTTGATAAGTCTCTGTTAAAGTTTGCTAAATTCCATCACATTTATTAAAATCTTTCAAATTATCATTCTATCTCAATAGAACATATTACTGCTTTTATATTCTGTGAGGCGCAGTCCACTCATTCCAGGGCAAGTAAGATCCTAAAGCAGGATTCTGCTACAAGTGATTTAAATGATTTTAAACACATTTAAACATGTTTAGAACAAAGAAATCAGTTATCTTTTCTAACCACTATTTATAGCCACTGTTATAATAATGAGAAATCTCTACTTCGTAGATCATTGCTTTCACATACAAATACTCTTTGCTTGAAAGGCCATGCTCTCTAAATAATACATACATAAACCAATCTTCTCTGCTTGAACTGCAACTGTTATAAACTTAAAGGCAATGCAATAGAATACTGCCCTGATTTTAGTTTAGCTTGAAAACACTTCTCGATTTACCTCAGTCTATGTTAAAATGATGACCATTATTGTCTATTAAATGATCTTTAGATCACCATGAAGCAGTTTGTTAAAAGTGCAGTGACCTAGTCCATGAGACCAATTGCTTTCCACTTGATCTGAGCATCAGCAGTTTGCTCTTAAAGAGAATACTGCTTCTGTCCATGGAGAAAGCTGGACATTTCACTAAGAAACAAGTCAGAAACTAAATCGACTATAAAGCTCCTATTAGTCAGAGTTACTGCCTTTAAATGATTGTCTGTCACATCAAGCATGGTAAGATAATTTTTTTTTTTTGCAGGAGAATGAATCTCAAGCTTTTTTTAGAGCACTTGACAGAACTCTTTTATTACCTGCAGAGATATTTTCATTCAAACAGCTGCATTAATGAAATTTAATACTAGCCATACTATGCCTCATATGGTCAAATTAAATTCCTATTCACCTCCAACAGTAAGGAAATAATATTATATATAAATAATCATGTGTCATTATAGCTATTCTAAAAAACTAGCTTTTTCCAAAATGGATCAAGGAAGTATTTCATAATATAAAGGTAGAAGTGCTCTTCTGGAAGGCAGGAAGAAGGGGGACGCATTTGTGACAACATAGTGTATTTTCTTTTGACATGCATCAGCAATGATTTAAAAAAATTAAAATTGCTTTTTGTACAGCAAAACACAAACTAAATAGAAGCAAAAAGGTGATCTGCAGAGAAAATACAAGCATAAGAGAAGACTGTATGCACAAACTGTGAAATAGACAATTACATTTTTTACATATGTTTATATTATATTTTTACCTACCATTTATCCTCTATAAACTGTTTTTTCTTTTTTAAATACTACGCAGGCTTTACGATAGTAGGGCTGGGAAAGAGATTAAGAGGTTTATTTGCAGTATGCCATGGAGTTTTCTGACATTCTCATAGCAACAGGAAGTAAAATGAGATTTTTAATACACTAACTCAGTTTAAAAGCTTTGTAGTTGTTTTCATTCATCTGGTTTTGATTCAGGCAAATAACTGAAGTTGTCATTATCCCTTGCAGGTGTAAGAGTGCAGAATATTAATGGTACATATGGAGACACTGCTTTCATGCTGTGCCCAGATGCTTTGTTGGTGTAAGAGAAAATATTTCAGTTTGTCAACTTCTAACACACAGCTACTGTGACTGAATGATCATGCTGTTCTGACTTTGATAACTATATAAAATATTTTTATCTTCTTATGCCTCATTCTTGATTCAATACCTACAAATAAATATTCAGTGGCAAAAATATCTACTATATTCATGGGCATAAAAGGCTAAACACCATAACGGTAATGACTATGTTTTTGGATTAGAGTAGCCAAAGAAGAGGAACTTGGGATGTCAAGTAGGAAACAGAAAGCTGTAAATGGAATTAAGTATTTATGAGATCATAGAAAGGAATATGTGCAGGACTAATACATAGACCCAATGGATGATGGTAATGCTGTCCCACTATATGCAGATGATATTATGGTAGGAATTTTATTTTTGACCCTACAGTTAGAAGCCATAAGGCTGCAGAGGAGCCCTGATAACTTTCACAAAAGATTTATTCTGTTTAGGTTATTAGTATAGCCTCCAGAGGTCGTCTTTAGCAATACAAAGAGCTACTGTTATATGCACCCAGAGAAGTAAAGCGAAACTTGCCCTTGGGTGCTTGGATGCAAGGGCAGGTAGCTACGGTAGAGAAAAGCAAATAACATGCTACGTTTCTGAGGACTTCAACACAATCACCTTGCACAAAAAAGTTCGAAGTAATTAAACACCTCTTAGGCCCTTAACAAGTAGCTTCTCTATGCTTCTGTTCTTGTACAAATATCCTGTGAAATGCGATAGATGGAACCAACAAGTATTTTCAAAAAATACTCTGGAAATCCAAAGAAGTTGTTAAAGAACAAAAAAAATAACAAAAAATATTTCATCAACTGCCAGAATTTTGGAGCATTCTGAAAGCTACCCAGATATACTATTACTTGCATATGAATTTTCAGCAAGATGCTACACAAGGATAAATTTCTCCATGAAAGAACAACTTCTTTTTTTTTCTCAGGGCTTTCTTGTTTATAATTACTTCATGCTTATTGGCAGATACAAGCACCAGGAGCCACAGATGCCTCAAGGTGTGCTGACATTGCTTATCTTTGACAGGAGTGTTTGATGAGTTCATTACATAGAGGATGCTGAAAAATACCTAGCCTGCTCAGGGTTCTTTGCCAGGCAAAGCCATCTCAAGGTGTTACAGCATACATTCACCCAGTAAGGGCAAGGCAGGCTCAGCCATGAATTAAGAACCAATTGCCATCTGCATTAGCAAAATAGATGTATCTTTTATATCCTGTTCTTGTATATGTACACAGAAAATAAAAGCAAGCACGATGATGAACTCCTGCATTAGAATGGGGAAAATGAATGTTTTCTTAATCAACATTTCATTTTCACCAATGTAAGAGTAGACGTTGAGTTCTGATAGCATAAATTTGCTGCTCCAGCAAATTTTTTTCTGGAAACTCTTCTAATGCAGCCCAGGATACCATTAGCCTTCTTTGCCACAATGGTACATTGGTGGCTCATGTTCAAAATGGTTTCCACCAGGACTCCTAGGCCCTTTTCTGCTGGCCAGGCACCAGCTGGAGGTCACACCTTATTAATGAACAAGTCAGTGTCATTCCTGCAGAAGCAAACAGTATGTTGTTTCCTCCATGGAGTACTGAGGGTTAATTACTCGCCGAGTAAGATACAAACCACAGTGACTATATAACTTCCAAACTAGCTATCAATTTCAGTGCTAACTTAGTCCTGCCAACTCAGAATATAACTCAGGTAGGAAGGAGAACTGTCAAATTGGGAAGGAAGAGAAAATAATAAGTGCCAGCTGGATGCTGATAGAAGTACAAGAAGCTGATGTGGATTGCCACTGCTGTAGACATATGTGCATTTGGTACTGTGGAAAACCCTGAAAAGATTTTTTCCCAGAACCTCTAAAAACAGTAAAGAACAGGATTCCTGATAATTCACAAGCTATTGAAACCTCAGATGTTTTATATGCCAATTTTACTATTCAAAAAAATATAAATATTCATTAACATTTCACAATATTCTGAATATTCATAGTCACTGCCCTACCACGGTGGTAAGCTGATGGGCACTTCCAGCATATTTCTGCTTTGGCATTCATCTTACAATATCATTATTAATCCATTGTAAAGCCTAGAAATCTGGCAGGCTGTGTTGTGGATTTATTATTTACAAACACTTTGAAAATGTCATAAGAGCTGCCTTTTGTCTTCCTGAAATGATGTGAGTCCAAGAACTGTGGTCAGCAAATACATCCTACAGATGCTGCAGATTAAGGTCTTTGTTATTTCTAGGATTGATTATTTCAACTATTTATTTTGGGGTTTCATTGATTGCACTATTCAAACACTGCAGTCTATGACAGATGCTACAAGTCAGATCATATGCAAAATTTTGGGTAATGTGGAAAAATCATCCTATTTATTTAACTCATCATAAATTTTCTCAGTGCTTTTAAAGGATTGCTTCTTGTTTGAAGGATTCTAAGTTGTTATAACTTATACCATTGAGCAGTAAGTGAGTTGAAGCAAGAATTTAACTTCTCAATAGCCAGTCCTGGGGAAAACACTTCAGGATTTTATGTTGTTGTAACTTACCTGTGTGCTTATGAATGTCAGTGGGAATAGGAATTTTAAACTCTTTTTTAAAAATAGAGAAGTTACTACCCTAAACTCTATCCTTGTGCATAAAAAAATATAAACCAAGCAATGTCTCTTCTGCAGTGCATTTCCCCATTGCTGCATCACTGTTCATGAATCTCTCTAAACTCTGCTGTATTTAGTTCATCAACATGAAGCATGATTAAAGATTTTGGAATCTTTCCTTCTACAAAATCTCAAGAGAACCAGAGCCTTTGTGAAGCCACCTTGACTTCTCATCTAATGCAGAAAGACTCCTAAATAGCACAGAAATGACATAACTGTATCTTTATATAAAACCTTCTTGCTCCTTTGGCACAGAGAGATACTGGTGAAGAGAAAGCTAATAAGTTTTGGCTGAAGAAGTTGTTTATAAAGCTATGACCAAGCTGCTTTTAGTTTTGCTTCTTAGATCTTGCCTACAATTCACCCTTGAGAGGATTTTCTCTCCTAATGATGAACACAAATTCATAAAAATGAACTTAAATTCTGGCAAGCAGAAAATAGTAGTTATGGAGACTTATTGTGAGGGAAGATGGAGGGGAGATAAACCGTGGGTTGTAGGGGTAAAAGCAGAGAATATGTCTGAAGACATAATCACTTTACTTTCATTATTAAAATTTATGCCAAAATATCTCTGAGCTAAAACTCTGCTTTGGTCCTGGCTCACGTTAAGTTCCTATCAACGATATTACTACAGTCATAATGACAACAATATCTACGTTCTCTTGCACGCAGAGCAATTGGCCTTTGAGGCTCCAGAGGATGCAGTGAAATTTATTAAGTTTTTTCAGATAGAGAAATGTGGAGGCATGGAGTCAGGAAGTGACCTTGGAGATATCAAAGTGTACCATAGAGCAGAGGAGGACTAACCATAGAACAGGAGTTCAGCAAAGTAAGGATGACTTGGCAATATGCAAATGTTAACCAATAGTGCATTATCATTGTTATATGTAACTAGTGGCAAAAAGACACATGTGCTAGAAAAAAGTATGTAAGATGAGACTTGTAGCTAATAAAGAGACTTGAACTTGCTGCTTCTCCATAAGAAGAATCCTGTCCAGTGTCATTTGTCTGCCTCAACCGCAACAGAGAAAGCATGAGAGCTGCCCATGCTTGCATGGACTAACAATGTAGTACATATTTTAAGACTTATATTCCCAGATTGTTTGTTTTACTTTTTCTAACAAAAAAGATATATGTAGCGTATGTCCACTGAAAAAGAGATAATATCTATGTACTTTAGTTGTTTTTTTTGTCTACAAAATATTGAAAATTATTTTGGAGGAACCAAACCAGTGAACTGCCTCAAACATATCATATTACTTTCTCTTCATTTTTGTTTAATTTTCCTTCCCTATTTTCGAGAAGCAATTATAATTTAAAACCTCTGTAGTCTGCAAGGGGACTGTATGCATAACATGTACCTGTATCATGGTTTCAAAAATGGTGGGTTTATTAGGTAGAAAATTCAAAATGACAGCTGGAATTTAAATAAAATTGTAACAATAAATGCTTAGCTTATTTCGGGGCAGTACTACAAGAAAGGATAATGATGAATACTTGACATTTGTTTGAAATAAACTGCAGATTGTTTCATAGTTCCTGTCTAGCATAAATGTACTACTAATAAATAAGGAGAACAACTATGCTATGAGCTTTAAAACTGAAATAAGTGTTCCATTGTTTTTCATTTTCACTTTCCATGGACATTTACAAATTCCATTTGTCAAAAGCTCAGTTTTTAAGGCTCTAGGAGTGCCAATGACAGAAATAGAAAGGGAAAAATATCCTGACACATTTGTGTTTGACAAAGAAAAAAGCCTCTGACACAATACAAGTGTAACTGAATAAACAGGACAGATCTGGCTATAGGTAGGAGTCAACAGCCTGATTCTCTACTTGTGAATACTTTTCTCCAGGAGATTAATATTGTAATTTTTATTTCCCAGTTGTCTTTAATTTCAGCAATGAATCACTTCACCTCAACGAAGATGTTAATATACAGATAATCCCTACCGACAGGAGCAAGCACTTTGACAATGAATATAACACAGCAGTAGCACAGATGAGCTTTGAGCAAGAGCACCATTCACAGGTGAAATGCCATGGGCAAGATGAGCAAGGGTCACAAGGCCCATAGGGTCATCTGGACCAGCATGCTGGGGACAGCATTCTTTCAAGCAAGGGACCTAAAGTCACCACTCATTACACCTGCTTGTCTGCAAAGGGGGCAGCTGTGGGAAACAGAGATAACCTCTAAACTGCCTCAGTCATTTGTTTATCACTTCTGCTGCCTCAGAAATATAGAAAAAGAAGGCATTTGTATAGAAAAAGAAGGCATTTGTATCTCACAGTAGATTTACAATCCCTCTACAATTGTATCCAGAGATAGACAAAACATAGAACCAACATCATATAGCTCACTAACCATACATAGATCTTTAAACATCAGCAGAAAAAATTTCCAAACTAAATATGAATGGTTGAGGAATTGTTAGTCCAGACCAGTGAGAATGAAAAATATCCTCAAGGGAAATGGCAGTTCCCTCTGAGGTGCAGAAGAAAAGAATTTGACCTTACTAGGACAAAAAAATCATAGGAGTTGGGCAGCTTCAACTTTCAAAGATCATAAAGTCTTCAAGGAGGAGAGACACTGATAGCAGATGCTAGGGAACATATGCTCCAGATACCTACAGAGACACCTCTGTATCCAAGTCACCCTAGGCTCTGTTTAAAGCCAGAGAGGCAGTCTCAGAAGGGAATCCCAGTGTTTGTACCTATGAATGAATGAAACATGGACTGATGGCTCATTTACCATCTGTATATTTGTCTGTGTGTACATATAAGCAATTCAGATTCACTACCTTGGGAATTAATATAATGAAAGCAATAGAACTATTATACTGTTTTTCTCTTCATTAAAATAAACAGCATATGCAGGTACATCTGTTAATATAAAAAATTTTAAATGCTTCTGAACTGTATTGTCAATTGCAGCTTCAATAACTGCTTCACTGCGGCAGGACCTGTTGCAATAAATATGAAATATTATCTTGAATTTCAGAATGTAAGTAATAATGTATCATAAAAATTTCCCTCTATCTGAAGAGCACACAGACTTTAAAAAGGATTTTCAAACAACTCTGTCATGAGCCAAAAACAGCAAATAGTTTAACCTTACTCCCTCAGTGCCTAATTAAAACAGGCCAAATCAGTTAGTTTGACAGAGATTGAACAAATACTTAGCTGGTGGTTAAATTTGTGCTTTGGCTATCCCTTTTCCTTGTCAGTGTGGAATTTTATAGACTGTATGTGACTTTTTATAGTAAAACTAAATTAATAATTCACAGAAAGCTATATATTAACATGACTTCTCATCTGTTCGTAGGCACTACCTGGCCTTACATTTTCCTCCAGGTTGTTTTCGTAGTGGTGCAGGGCTCTTCTCTGATTTTAAAACTTGGTTGAAAAACTGCATCCAGAATTGCTGCAACCAGCAGCATTTCACAAATGGGTTTACCCTTCTACAGCAAGGTGTCTCATAAATTCTTGAGGACAGAGAGTCACAATTTGATATTTGAAATTGAAGCTGTGCTGTATAATGAGGATTAGTTGTATAAGTACCAGAGTATTGCAAGACTGAAAAATTGGTGGGATAGAAAAGCTCAAAAAAGCTGCAGGACTTTGAATCTTCAGGGGAAATTTAACAAATGAGAAACACAATGGCACTTCCAAACCTTGCCAGCACTTTCTTTCCTGGAGTGATATATGCCTTGCCTAACATAGAGCTGTTGAAAAGATTAGGCTCTAAAGACTTTTATACCTTGGTGTGCCCTTAAATTGATATTGTTTTACTCAGTCAGAAGATTGCTGTATGAAGCCAGCAGTAAATTAGCATGTTTCCATTCCATTTTTCAGTAGGAACTGTTGTACCACAGATAATCTGTGTTGTATTGGTTTAGATGGGTGTAAGTTAGCTGTTTTGTGTGTTATCCCAACCTTCGTGCTGTTACCTCCAGCTAAAAGCTGATATTAAATTGTCACACTCACAACAAATCAATTGTTGCTAATTAACGTACTGAATGAAGCCTATTTTACTTAAGTAAATTCTTATAACATCTAATCAGGCAAATTTTAGCTATATTTTGTAAACTGGAAGTTGAAAAGCATATTTTCTGGTGGAAGACCCTCTATTTACTGACGTCCGCATGTGATCCATTAAGTAAATTCTTATAACTTCTAATTAGGCCAATTTTTGCTATATTTTATAAACTGGAAGTTCAAAAGCATATTTTCTGGTGGAAGACTCTGTATTTACTGATGTACGCATTCGATCCATTCAATTAAAAAATGTATGTACAGAGTTACACCACTATTTATTTAATATTTTATACCTAAACCTAATCACAGATAACTCTTTTGCAACCACTCAGTATAGTTTAAAATTTCTGTAAAGCTTCAAAAGAAATTCCAGCAGACATCTCAGAAATTACTAACTATTGTTTCTTAGAATTGTTTGTCTAATGTCACTATTACCTTACTCTTAAGACTGGAAGGTTATGTCTGCAAAATCTAGTGAAATGTTTGCCCCCTGAGAGCATGCTGTGGGCTACTAAAGCAGCATACAGAGCTAGATTATCTTTGATCTAGACAAATCTAAGTATTCCAATGTTCCCATGAACATCAGGTCCAAAACATGCAGTGGTCAGGATAAAAAAAATAATAAAACTTATAAAAAAAGTAAAGGAAAACCAATGTTAATTTCAGTGAAATTTATATTCCTTGGTTCCTTAAAATTTATATAAATTGTCTGTATATGTTAATGTATCCAAACCATGTGGAATAATAACCCCTTTCTGGGAGCCAATCCTTCTTACTGCTTCTCAAAAGCAATGATCACACCATATGTTATCAATTTAATTGCTAAAGCACATTTGACAGAAATGTATTTAGGAGAAAAATGTGAGCAAAATTAAAGTACAGGTATTAAGCAGTTTTGACAGCAGGGATCATGAAATTGTTATGCTAAGAGGTGATTTTTTAAAATGGCTGATTTCCACCAGAGCACTACTGTATTCATGCCAAGTATTTTGTGCTCTCCAATGCATAACAAAGAGCATACCAGGCTCCAGAGGCAGTAGAAACGAATAATAAAGTGAAAATACTGAACACAGGGAGATTTATACAATTTTGATTAAAATGCCAATCAGTTTGGAAAGGTTAGATGATCCAACTCTTTAACATGTAAAATAAAGTGACCATTAATGCTAAGAGTAAAGATTAAGAGATTGTTCTTGGACTTGGGAAGCAAGCAGAGAGCTTGCAACACAATCACAACACAAACACATTCAGAATTTCTTAGCCAAGTAAAAGATGAGCTCCAGGATTTTAACTTTTAAAATACTGATTTTAATTCTATATCATGGAGCTTTCTACTAGGACCTGCATTTCTTCATGCCATCATCTCATAGGAGGAAGAAGCATTTGGAAGGAAGCTCAGATGCTCATCTAGACCAATTTCTGCTGAAATCTTCCACAGATGATAACCCCATACCAGAGCCACATTTCTTCATGCTCCTCTTCCAAGCCCATACTACCATTTCCCTAATGCTTTTCCTCCAAAATAATCATGACCAGTTATCTTGCATAATAATACTGTGGTTTAGGCACAGTCTGAAAATCACTTGGGCGATAACTGTGCCGNCTGTGGTTTTTTAAATTATTAACCACTTGCATCTTTGCCTGCGTTCTCAAGTCATGTTTGCGGTGCTGGCTCCAGCAGCGGGCTGATTCAGTGCAGGTGCTGTTGCAGTGTTGCACCTCTGCTGAAAGGAGTCAAAATTGGACACATAAGCAGACAGTTTCCACACTGGAAGAAAGCCAGTGGTCACATCCCACAAGAGTTGTGTGTCAGCACTGGTAAAGTTTATCATTGATACCGAAACAGTGAACTGTGTAGTGAAAAAAAAAGCTGGCTGTGAAGATTCATCAAAGGATCTTCTAATATTGCAATGACAGAATAAATTAATCATCAATAACTGAAAGAAAGACAACCATGGAAAACAAAAATTCTGTAAATCTAAGCAGTGGAGAGCTCCAAATCAGTTGTTACACAGAGAAAGAAATCCTGCAGGATGCAGACTGTTCTCTGAAAATGTCATGGTTGTGCAAAGTGCCACTAGGCAAACAAAATGCAAGAATTAAGTAGAGAAGGAACAGAGGAAAAGTGCATTTTATTACTGTAGAAATTATGACACATCCCAGCAAAAAAAAATTAGAGATACTGCTCAGGTGAGCAGAGATTCAAGACAGCTTCTACAGCCTAGAGAAAGGAGAAAACTGGAGGGGAGGCCATGAGAAAATGCTATAAAAGTATGAATTACATGAACACAAAGCATAAATAAGGCACAGTTATTCATTATTTTTCATGCCACAAGGCAGAAAGGACATCCAATAAAATTATGAGGCAGTAACCTTAAATAATTCAAAAGGAAATATTTTTTCATAGCACGTATAGTTGAAATCCAGAATTTTTTACCTCAAGACTTTTGGTTGCTTTTTCTGGGACTTACCTCTTCAAACAGCCACTGACAACTCCCTCTTATGTGACAGGAGCAATCTGCACTGTTAATGTTATTCTAGATGCATTGTTCATTTAAAGGTGCCATTGTCTGCTCCAAAATCTTTATAATCCCCACTCTCCAAGGACATACTTAGCTTATTCCAGCATACAACATGATTCAACAATGGATTTGCCAATTCTGTAGTTGAATAATTTATTTTTTATATTTGTTTTTAAAATGTGTCACTGCTATATTGTAGTAAGATAATAGTCTATTAATTATATTTGCACAGATTTTTCATTCATAATTTGATTCCAGTGCACTCATTTCTAGAATAAATGAACTCCACAAAACATATTATCTTTAAAATTTACTTAGTGTTTGAACTGGTCTGTAGATCTGTATTCCTGAGACTCTAGGAAAGTGCTTTCTGAGCCAAGCCAGTGGAGCTGTGGCAGTGCTCAATTCTTTGCAAAATCAAGAGAATTTCACCAAAACATGGGAGCAAACAGAAACAAACATTTCACATTTAACGTGCCTGTCTTTACAAGTTAATACAGGAGTACTCACTGTATTTCAGTCAGAGGCAGCAGCTCTAAAGAGGACGAGGCAATTATGAAACATTCTATTTTCTTCATTATTGCACTATCTCAATAAATAACCACATTATGCCTAGTACAGTGAAAGCCATGTTGGAAGCAAGCAATTTCTCCCATCAACGGTAAATAAACCTAAATACAATGCATGTGAGACAAAGATTTATTGCAGATATTGTAGTACTTTTGTGCTTAAATTCATACTGAAACAATTTTAAGCATAAGTGATCAAAGTCTCCAGTACAATTAGAGACTCTAGACTTAACCTAGCTTATCTCAAACTCCTACTTGTCTAGAAAATACTTACCCTGCAGGTTTCATATGGACTAAAAAATAATGCTATTTTTGTTGTTTTCTTCTTTCTTTAACTGCTGTTTGCAGATGGCAGAAAAATAAAAGCAATGAGCATAAAGAATATCTAAACAGAGTTAGGCAGCAATGGAGAACACAGAGCAAGATATGGACTGAGCTAATACATCCATCACAGCACAATGCAGTGCCATCCAGGAACACATGTGCCAGTCTGCAGCAGCATCATTATGTTCATGTGCCATAAAAAGTCTCATCTAGACACATTCCTGGTTGTCTCATTGAAAAGAACCAGACAAACCAGTAAAAGCCATTTTATTCCCCTGCAGAGAGTAGACATGCCTGTGAATTACACTCTCTGCAGGAGTAGGGATGGACCAAGATGCTCTCATTCAGGTTAGATTCACTGATTCTTCTCTGGGTTCAAGTGAGGCCTCTCAGCTAAAACATGGTTATTGCATGGTGACCCTTCGGATCGTGGTAGGAAAAGAATCACTTTGCCATTGCAAAGCTCTGTTGAACAGTCCATTTTCATAGTAATGGTTTGTTATTTTTATTACTTTGAGACAACTGATAGACAACTAAATGTTATAACCAGCAACAAACAGCAACCAAGTTTTCTTACCTTTGCATACAATTGTCTCATTGCTGTCTAATTAACCTCTCCTTCACTACAATGCCTTCTGCACAGTACATCAATTTGTGCTTGGTCTCAAGGCAGACATGAGATGAATCCTGCACAGAACTACTATTGTTTAAATTCAGGGTAATTCTGTTTTGACCCATGAATGCATAAAGCCTGTAATTCAGTCATGAAAGACCCTTCCTAGCCCTTCATCTGCTCTAGTATGTTTTCCACGTGATTCTTTTCTGCTTAACATCGTTTCAATCCACAGTACTAAAACAGACATTATCAAAGAAACTTCAAAAGTTCTAGAATAAGCTGCTTTATGTTGTAACCAATATTTGTTTAATCACAAAATTATAAGCACTGCATAATTAGGAGGGGTAGCCTTCCAGGAAACTCCTTCAGAGCTCTCTACAGTGGTAGAAATTAGTCTGGATTTTTCTAAAAAGGATTAACCACACAACTGTCATAGAAATTTCATCACAAGCAAGGCACAGAACACTCAGAAAAGTTGCCAACACAGCAAGTATATGAACAAATTCTGTTACAAGCAAACCAAATTTTAGCCTTTTTAGCCATAATTATCCCACAGAAGTAACATTTGGTAATTTGCATTGTCCTTTGCTTCACAAATTCTCAGCTAGTTTTTGTATAATTATTAGTCTCATGACTCCCCCTATTTCCCAAATGTCACCATCACCAGTTTAGAGAGAATTTTCCCATGAAATAGAGCAATTTGTTCAGGGACATACAACTAAATAATAAAATTCAAAAGCTAACCTCCTGCCTCTGTTCAAATTTAAGTCTGAACCAAATGGATTGCCCCCTGAGGAAATGTTCCAGGAAATAGAACAGTAATAGAAATCTTTAAAAATAATAAAGAGTTGATCACTAATTATACCTAGTATATAAGGGACAGAAAAGCAATCAGAGGAGAGAGAAAAAAATCAGAAGATTCTTCAGATACAAATAAAAAGAGAATAGGAAACGTGTGACTAGCCTTCACCAAAGATGGATTAAATAACCTAGCACAAGTCCCACATATGAAATTGATATTCAAACAGGAATTTATGCATTTAAATATTCATTACAATGACAAAATTGGATACCCAACTCCATAAATCAAATTCACAAGGCTGCATTAAATGCTTGAACTCTTTGTACATCAAAAGGTAGAGAGATGGATGGGATTTGGAGATCCAGCCAGCTAAATTGTGGGATGTCTCTATTAGTCAATAAAAAATGATGAATGGAAAAATGCATGCATCTGAAACTCACTCCCGTGATCCCCTGTCCATTTAGCTGTCTATGCCCAGATGTCTATAAGAAATCAGTATTCAGACCCAGAATCACAGAATCATCCATTCTTTTGTATGCTGTTTTTTGTTGTTGTTGTTTGAACAACTGGTCCCTTTCTCTCTTTAGAGAAGCACTGGCTGCTCCCATCTACCCATAAAAGCCCAACAGTTAGGCAGCACCACAGCTGGCCAGGCAGCTTGGGTCCTAAGCCCTCTAACAGCCATACATATTTAATGCACTCCAAGAATAGGGCTATAATCAATCAATAGGTCCAGGAATAAGCTATAGAACAGCTGGAGGAGACCCTTGTTCAGTCTAGTAAAACAAAAACATTTAATTACTCTGGAAACATGTCCAGGTACAAACCAGAGGGAAAAAGTGGTTCAAAATAGCAATCAATACAACTGCAAATGTGTATTTACTGCATTGGCAGCTGAACAACTGGCAAGAAATAATTTTATACTGGCAATTATCATAGAATCATAGAATGGTTTGGGTTGGAAGGGACCTCTGGAGGTCATCTAGTCCAACCCCCCTGCACTGGGCAGGGACATCCCCAACTAGATCAGGTTGCTCAGAGCCCTGGCAAGCCTCACCTTGAATGCCTCCAGGGATGGGGCCTCAACCACCTCCCTGGGCAACCTGTTCCAGTATTCCACCACCCTTGTGGTGAGGAACTTCTTTCTAATGTCTAGTTTAAATCTACTCTTCTCCAAATTAAAACCATTGCTCCTTGTCCTTTCATTACAGGCCTTTGCAAACAGGCCCTCTCCAGCCTTCTTGTAGGTTCCCTTTAGGTACTGGAAAGTCACTAGTAGGTCACCCCGAAGCCTTCTCTTCTCCAAGCTGAACAATCCCAGCTCCCTCAGCCTGCCCTCGTAGGAGAGGTGTTCCAGCCTTTTTCAAACAGCATTTTGTAACAGATTCCAAATAGCAGGAATAAGGACAAGAAAAACTACCCAGCCTCTAGAGTATAGCTTGAAAATTTTCTAGGGGGATTTTAGGAGGTGTTGGCAGATGTGTGGAGCTACTGACCCAGAGAACCTTCCCATCTTCCATTCTTGTGCTGCTTCTGCATATAGGCTACTAGCAGTATGGTTTCAGGCATTTTAAATGACTGGAAGAGCCATTGAGGATATATATATAAGATCCAGAAGAGTAGATATCAATTAAATATACACTGAAAAAGTATGCAATGATCTCAACCTATTCAACAGAAACTGCTGAATACAAACAAATGCATAGTTCCTGCTGTGAATCTGGGAGGGTATGTGGGGGATGTACCTGCTCGTCCTAGGGGTCTACACTTTCAAGCTAAAAGAGCAAGCAGTCTCAGACAAGACTTAAAAAGACTGAAGGCAAATATTTTAAAACCAAGTAGCTAAAGTCATACAGTTTCACTTAGGCACCATATGGTCATATTTAAAAAACATGGATGATTTAAGAACAGAGTCCCTGTTAAAAGCCAGTGGGATGTAGACACTTTCAGAATGTTACCCAGCTGATGAGACGTATCTTTCAGAATTAGGGTTTATATGACTTCATGTAATCACAGTTCTGTAAAATAACAGTCTCTAAACAACTGCTGACATTCTGAAAAGCTATATTTTAACTCCTGCCAGTGGCACCACATAGTGAAAGCCACTTGGTGCTTTTGTCATATATCTGAGCAGTGACAGTTAGCTTCCTAAAAGTGTACCCTGCTGTGCTGAATGCAGATCAGTGTATTCTTCTGAGACCTGTGCTTCATTTTTAAAATACTGTGATTGACCTGCAGGGTATGCATAACCTATCTCAAGCCCACCATCAGATACTAGCACGTGGTAAAGGCAATCCTTTGCTGGCTATAAAGGGTCTGTAAAGGCATATATTGAGATAGTTTTTAAACTGTCAGTTCAGAGGTTTGGATTAGAAATTCCCACTAATTGTCATAAGAATTCAGCTCACACATTATTCAGCAGCTGTAGACCTCTCAGGCAAACTGTGTTCCACTGGTTTTCTGTTTTCAGTATTCTCTCCAGCCTCATTGTACCTGCTTCACTTCAACTGTCTTCCTGTTTTCCAGATAAACAGCCAAACCAAAGAAACAGGAGAGTTGCATGCCAAGGTCGGGTTTTGTTTTTTTTCTGAGAAATCTCCTTTTCACATGAGGTTTGTAATAAATAGGTTTGGGAAACAGTAAGCTGCTCATGGATCTATCTGTCCTTTGGAAGTGATCGGTTTTGCAATCTCACTTTGAATTTTGAATTTTCCTTCTTGTCCCCATACATAACCTATCCAGTTATATATTTGAAGACTAAGATTCAAGTCCTTTGCACCATGTTCCACACAAATAGGATTCATTTGATGAAATTCTATCATTCTTTGTCCCTTTCCCAAAAAAGCAAAACTTACAGCTAAAGAAATGGATTATAAAAACATTTCCAAAACTATTTTTAAAAAAGTGATAAGGTCAACTCATCAGACTGCCTTAGTAAGGCTAGAAAAGCATCAAATATAAATATAAATAATATTCTAGTTTATGTGATAGATTTCCTTTAAGTGAAAATTACCCTTTAGTTAAAGATTTTCCATGCCACACAAGCTGGATCCATGTACAACTTCAATGTCTCTTGGACACTTAAAACAATTTACCAAAACACTTTAGGAAAGCAAATTGTGCATCATAATATATTGGGACAGCTGTTAGTGGATTTGGGCATCTCTAGTTTGTTGGCATTTTTCTGCTGTCACAGTGTAAGTTTTTAGAATTGCACAATGTTTACCAACATAGTAGTATTAATTTATTTGCTGTACGAGATTGTTTAGCTTTCCTTAGCAGTAGATGCTTCACTTATTTTTGTTCAGCAATGTAAACAATTTCATTCTATTTTGCTTTTAACTTAGCTGACCTGCAAAAAGACCAAGTAAATATAACCTGGAAGTTGAATTACATAATCTATCTGATCTCAGTAGTGCAATATAACTTCGCCCAGTGTTACTTCCCACTTCAAACTGTCTCCAGTTGTAACCTATCATGTGAGGAATTTAATGACGTGCAGAAATACCCCAAGCAGCAGATGCTGCACAGAGGACTAAGCAGCAGAGCTAGTGCATCCCCTCAGCCCTCAGCCAGCTGGTGCTGCTGAGAGGCAGGGCTCCTGGTCTCACCAGGTGCACAACTGCAGTTTTGGGACAGATTGCAGTTTTCACACAGCACAGCAGTATGCTGTGCAAACACAGCAGGACACTTGGAGGTCTTTGCCTTTTTGTCCCTTGCCAAGGACAGGTCTGAAGACACTGAGGCAGTCAGCCTCCCTTGTCAGCAGCGAAGCAAACCAAACCAAATCAAGTTCCAAACAGCTGTAGTTCAACTCCTGTCCCTCTCTTCCCCTGCAGCATTGCCGCAATGATCAGCCAGTGCTTCTTGCAGCAAGAAATACAGTGCTGGCATTAAAATTGAGTTAGCATTGTTTCTGTTGGGTGCCTGCCCCTGAGAATGAAATAGAAAATGTCAAGGATATGATTGCACTCAAGAGCAGAGGCAATGTCAAGTATTTATTTTCAAAATTACTTCCTTTCAGCTGGATTTTTCAGGGTGACACTAAATTTCAGCTTGTAACCCAGGCCTGCTTTATGCCATATTCATTTAGTAAGGGTGAAGATAGTCTACATAATCTACTGTTTGTGAAGTATTCTCAGATTAAAAACTCCTGACAGTCAAACTTAGAAAGATTTCTTATAAGTGCAGTGGATAAAGCTTATTACATGGATTTATCTAGCCCCAGGCCAAGCTGTAGTAGTAATTTCCTTACACAGTAAATTCTGCAAGAAAACCTGTAATTATTTGCTCTGTTGTATAATAAAATAATCACCGTAGAAGTACTTTGTACAATTCTATTAGGACTGAAGATGAGGATGGAGTAAGAAAGCAATAAGAGACAACACATCCAGCACTGCTACCTGTGATGACTTTCTGGATGGATCAATATACTCTAACAGTGTAAGAAATGATGACGTATTTTCTTTTGCCCTGGAAGCTTCTTTGCAGAGAGAAAAGGAAAAATGTAACACCGAAAAAGAAAAAGATGGAAGTTGCAGAGAACCATGTCACCTGAGAAAGGTAAAAAGCCTGTCTGTACAGCACAGTAATTGCAAATTCAGTGCAAATCAGATAATCCAGTGTATTCTTTTACATAATTTGTGAATGTAACTACAACATATTGTGTAATATGGACATATGCATTTCTGTACATAAAATTTTGCATATAGATCCTAAGATTCCATTTTTAAAAATTTGATTGAACAATTTGATGGATTTAAAAGCAAAGTCCTTACTGATATTAAAGCCTAAAAGAAAAGCTGGGATCATTTAGTTGAATTCCAGCAACTACACCTTTCTGCTTACCTTTAATAGAATAGACTATTTCAGTTGGAAGGGACCTGCAACAATCACGTAGTCCAACTGCCTGACCAATATAGAGCTGACTAATGTTGTTAAGGGCATGGTCCAAAGGACTTTTAAACACTGACGTGCTTGGGGCATCAACCACCTCTCTAAGAAGCCTGTTCCAGGGTTTGATTACCCTCTTGGTAAAGAAATGCTTCCTAATCATAAAATCATAGAATGGCCCAGGTTGGAAGAGACCTTAGAGATCATCCAGTTCCAACCCCCCTGCTATGGGCAGGGATGCCAATCACTAGACCAGGTTGCCCAGGGCCACATCCAGCCTGGCCTTGAACACTGCCAGGGATGGGGCATCCACAACCTCTCTGGGCAACCTGTTCCAGTGCCTAACCACTCTCCAGGTAAAGAACTCCCTTCTAATCTCCAGTCTAAATTTCCCCTCCTATCTTGTAGTCCCCCTTTACATACTGATAGACTGCTATAAGATCCCCTCAAAGCCTTCTCTTTTTCCAGGCTGAACAACCCCAACTCCTTCAGCCTATCCTCATAGGGGAGGTTCTCTAGTCCTTTAATCATCTTTGTGGTCCTCCTCTGGACTCGCTCCAACAGGTCCACATCTTTTTTATGCTGAGGACCCCAGAACTGGATGCAGTACTCCAGATGGGGCCTCACTAGGGCAGAGTTAGAGAGGCAGAATCACCTCCCTAGACCTGTTGGTCATGCTTCTCCTAATGCAGCCCAGGATGCAGTTGGCTTTGTGGGCTGTGAGTATATGTTGCTGGCTCATATCCAGTTTTTCATCTCTCACGACCCGCAAGTCCTTCTCTGCACGGTTGCTGTTGCAGAGTAGCCCTGCAGAAAGGAATCTGAGGGTGATGGCCAACAGCCTGCTCAATATGGGTCAGCAGTGTGCCCTGGAAGCCAAGAGAGCAAACCGCATCCAGGAGTGCATTAAACACAGCATAACCAGCTGGTCAAAAGAGGTGATTATCTCACTGTATTCAGCATTAGTGCAGGCCCACCTTGGATACTGTGTTCAATTCCAGGCCCCACAATTTAAGAAGGGTATTAAGGTTCTTGAATGCATCCAGAGGAGGGCAACAGAGCTGGTGAATGGGCTGGGAGGAATGACCTCTGAGGAGTAGCTAAGGACTTTGGGCTTGTCTAGTTTGGAGAAAAGCAGGCTAAGGGGTGACCTCATTGATGTCCTCTCCCTAGTATCCAGCAATAGAACACATGGGAATGGCTCAAAGCTGCACCAGGAGAGTTTTAGGCTGGACATTTGGGACCGGTGCTCTTCAATGTGTTCATTAATGACCTAGACAGTGGCAGCGAGTGCACCCTCAGCAAGTTTGCAGATGACACGAAGCTGAGTGCTGTGGTTGATACGCCAGGAGGGTGGGATACCATCCAGAGGGACCTGGACAAACTTGAAGAGTGGGCCCATGAGAATAAAATGAAGTTTAATAAGTCAACGTGTAAGGTCCTGCATCTGGGTAGGAGCAATCCTAGATATGAGTACAGACTGGGTCAGGAACTCATTGAACACTCACCTCCCAGACTGCACTTGTGCCTGGCATTACTCCTTCCTAGGTGCAGGATTCAGCATTTCAATTTACTAAATTTCATCCCATTAATCATTGCCCAGTGCTCCAACCTATCTATATCCCTCTGCAAGGCATCTTATCCCTCAAGAGAGTCAACAGTACCTCCCAGCTGAGAATCATCAGCAAACTTGCTACCAGCGCATTCAACTCCTCCATCCAGTTGATAAATATATTGAACAAGACTGTCCCTAGAATTGAACCCTAAGAAACATCACTGGTGATTTGTTCGGTTGCCAGCCAGATGTAGACTCACTCACTACAACCCTTTGAGCTCTGCCCTTCAGCCAGTTCTTCACCCACAACACCAAGAATCCAATCATCCCATAGATGTGATCTTCAACAGTACTCAGTACAGTCTTCTCCTTAATTTTCCCAGGGCAATCTCACTGAGGATGTGAGGACCTCACATCCCCACCACCTGTGCTATATATAAGTAAAACAAAAATCAGCCACGGAAATGATGGTAGCACAAGCTGCAGAGCAATTTCCAAGTACAGTCACTAGGTTCATGTGTTAATCCCAACAGTCATGTGCACAGATTATTTTGTGTTAAACACACTTGCACCACCCTGCAATACATAAAGCCTATGCAAGTAAATTGAAGTAACTTGGAAGTCCTTCAGAAATTTCTTAAAGTTATTTTTTTTTTTTCCCAAGGGTACAGTTTTGTTATTTTTCTTCCAAATGAAAAGATGGCAAAATTAACACACCTAGAGTTTACAACCCTCTAAAAGCTATTTCCATTAAAAATAAATCTCGACTTAAGGCGCTGATGAGGAGCATGGATGGAGCCCTCCCTGGATCTTTGTTCACGAAGCCTAGCCACCACGTAAATCTCGACATAAAAACAGACACAGAAAACTTGAGGCTTTTGTGAATCAGTTGAGCAGGGCCCCTGATCAACGATACTCCCAACATCCAGCCATGAACTTGGTCTCAGCTACCAATAAAATTCTTGTTTGTTCAGGTTTAACAAAAAATTTACAGACTTTGAAAGATTATTCTTGGCTATATAAATAAGTTTCTATCTTCATAACTCTGAAAAAGCAAAGATTTTAGCTTTTCTTGTTAATTTTTTTGTGCTATCATTCTGAGGCATCTGAATGAAGTTGGCTTTTTTGAGAGTAAATGCTCAGTAGTTGAGAATTTTGGCTCTGCTTAACTCATTCAAATCTGAATATTTGAGTTAGCTTTTCCCCAAAGACATTCAAAGGCTGTAAATTACTGAAAATTACCATGAAAATGAACCTACTGGGGATAATACAAGCTACATATCTGATATCAAGAAAATTATTTCTCTCTCTGTTAATGATAAATATTTTTACAATGAATAAAAGGAGTCATAAATAGCTAAGCTGTGAAAGAGTACTTCCAGGTATTTTTTAATTAGTAGCCAACATAATACAGCTATAAATTGTTTAGTCAATTAATTCAGCTACAGAAATCAAAATGTTTTAAAATTCAGCTTACACAATTATTTACTAGCCATAAGAAAATATAATTAATGCAATAAATCATCTCTTAGAAACACGATTATTCTGACCTTAAGTATTCCTATAGTAATTATTCTGGAGTAATGGTAGTGACATTCACCCTAGTAGCTTTTAATCAATGAAAAAAATTCATAAGATAATTAAAATTCACAGACTTTCACAGTGGAAGAATATATTAAATATAAACAAAGCATTCCAATTAATTCAATCACTAGTTAATTTGATTCTTTATACAGTCTTATAAAACCTTGAAAACGGAGTTGTACAGATTTAAAGAGCCTTCCTTCACATTGCTTTTACTCTTACATTCAATAGGGTAAGTAGGAATGGCAAATTACTGATGTTAGTAACTAACTCTGTGTAAACCCTTTATAAGATAGTACCATGACCATCTTACCATGCATTACCATGAAAATCAAGGATTATCCAACATACCAACTAAGCAGAGCCTTAGACCTAAGAACTTGCTGATGCACCTTGTAACATCATTAAAAAAGGTAGTGTGGGCTTCTTACAGAGGTGAGGTACATATCAAGGGAGGGTAATAGACTGTCAAGGAAAAGCAGCAATAAGAAGAAAATCTCAACCAGCTCCTTGAAATTTCTCTGAAAACAGCTTATTGATTCTTGCTTTCCGTAACCTTTAGCCTCTATCTCCCCACTGATTCATCAAAAATCCTTCATCTCCATAAATCACCACCAATGACCCCACCTGTCTTTTGGTGTGATCACTTGGCCTTACTGTCTTCTCTGAGGTGTCACCTTCGCTAGGACATCCTCCACTCTTGGTAGTGACCGAGTGACAATTTTCATCTAAAACAAGAGAATGAAAAATTCAATCAGAACAAAGTCTTTTGGGACTGCTATTCTGGTAAGATTTTGTTGTTACTGCAATAGGAACTATTTTAAGATTTCTACTTCCAATTTTTCAGCAAGAGAATAACAAATTATTCTGAGAACTGTAATGTGCACATTGTTGCAATTATTTTTTCATCTCCTAGAAGGTCCTTTCTTCCTTCTCTAGACAAAACGCCTAGGCTCTTCATCATGACTGTACAAAATTTTTAACATAGAATAAAATAGCATATATAAATGGAACATTGTGTTTAATACAAATAGCAGCATTACTCAGCTACAGAGGACCATTTGAATATACCTTTCAGCTTTTCAAACAATTCCAAGAGCATAGCTGCTCACTGTCTTGGAGATGTATAATCACTGAATCATAACTAGAATGAGGTTTTGTTCTTTCTTTTCATAGGGAAAAGATATGAATTTTCACTGTATTAAAAAGAGGCAGTCATTTTTGCTCTCCTTCCTTTACAGTGATTCCCTTTTCTCTTTTATTCCTAGTAACAAGACTTTTTGCCCCTCTCATCCCTTTTGCCTGCCTTTGCATTCACTTACCATCCTAAGCACCTTTGTATCCCACCAGCAGGTCCCTATATTCATCAGTTCCCTGCTATTTCCTTCAGGATTTGGCTGTGAAACGGGGAATAGCTTCTCCTCAAAATGACAATGGGTTGGCTGTTTGAAGTTTCCCTATTGTCTTTCCTGTGAAGGTGAATGTCTCAGAATAGCAGAGCAGCAGCCACAGAGTAGCTGCATACAGATAACAAATTTTCAAGATCTGATTAAAAATACTACTTCATTTCTTTTTGTAGGAAAAGTATTCATGGCATACTACATCCATTACTAACATGATGAGCACTGCATCCTCCTTGTGCTCTGGTATGTCATTGCTCATTTTATAAATGCAATAACTCATATTCATAGAGCAGCAGTGCCTATTGCACTATGGCATCTTTTTTTCTCAAGGACACAATTTTCAGCAGATTGAGTTATTCTTTCTTGTATGTTTTTTATGGTTTATTCATTAAATTAAAAGAGTTAAGGCCTAATAATTTGATGTACTTGTCTTAGACTTCAACAACATGTGCAAAATGTTAATTCCCCTTCTTTATTCTTTAGAAAATATGCACATTTTCTTCTGGAAGATAACAAAATCTGATATTACAGTAAGTTATGGTCAGTTGCTACAGAGAAAATGGGATAAAAATAGGATTATTTTTTGTTTAGTGCATCTCTTTTTCTGACTTGACTTGTGTTTCAGTGGAATTACATGGAAGCACTCTGGTCACATCTAGACTGTGAAGTCCTTCTCTTCAACGGGACTGCTAACCAGAGTGTTTATCAACAAGAAGGTCATAATTTAGTGTTTCAAATAAATGTTTGAACATACATATTGGTTGGGATTTACACTAAATTCAAATTAGTATACTGCATTACCTACAGAGGGTGGAAGAGAACAAGTTATTAAATTTCTGTCCTATATTTGAATTAGTCTGGCACTCTGATATTGGCATAAGACACTGTCCTAGTTTGAGTCAAAATAAGGTATTCCATGCCATATACATCATATTCAGTCCTTGAGGCTTTGATATCAAGCTTGGCCCTTGGGGTCTCTTGCATGAAGCCTAAGACGTAAGCAAAAAAGGTGCTTAATTGAGCTAATTAGCACCTAATTAACAACTAGTACATATAAGGAGGGGGTCAGGCTCTCTAAGCTTCCAGAAGGTCAAGCACCTGAGTCCTGTGAAGATCAGAAGCCCAGTTCTGTTTCTACAGGACTCTACCTATTCTGCCTTCCATCTCAATTCAAGAGTTCCTGAGTTCCAGGATCCAGCTTCCTGAGTCCAAGTCCCAGCTGCTGAAGTCCTCCTGCTACAGCATCAGTGGTGATGTAGTTACCATCAAGGGGAGTTTTGCTCTGGTATTGGTTTTGTTTTCACTTCCTTGTTATTGTTTTCATTAAAGTAGTTTAAGTTTCATTTCCAATTCACAAGTTTCTCTCTCTGTTAACTTCCCCTTTTCCTCCCTGGAGTGGGGGAAAGGGGGATAATAAAAAATATCTGTCACTGGGTTGGTGGTTGGCCCAGCCCTGACCCTTGACAGACACTCATAAAATTAGAAAAAAATTGTACAGCTTCTAGTTTCAAGAAAAATAAAAGGTCAAAAACACTTTGTTTGCTGTCTTCTGACTTTTCACATTTTTTTCCAGCAATTTGATTCTTAAAATCTTCCTTTTAACAAAATGATCGAAGACACTCCAGAGTATAAGTGACATCTATATTTCTGATCTTGGATCAGCTTCAACATCTTCACATGCAGCTTATCCCACAGGGTCCTCACTAAGTGAGGATGGGTCAGACCATGGTTCAGACTGAGCTGTGGTGTAACAGGTCTCTAGCCAGCATACCTGTTTCTAAGCTATCTTTTGTCCTGAAAAAAATGCCAAGACCTTGTAACATGCTAGGAACTCTTCACCACAACTAGACCATCATCTTCCTTTCTTCTTTCATTTGTACAACATGGGTCAACTAGCATGGCAGTACCAATAGACTACATCTTATCTCTGCCAGTGAAGGTTTTCTTTGCCCAGAGTAACGGTTTCTCATCAATAGCAAGCCCTGCATGCAAGACAGGTCTCTGCAGCATTTCTGCTTTCAGTTAGTGCCAGATTACTGGATTCTGAAGCATGAAAATTCCTACTCAAAAACTTCTCTGTGAATGAGGAAAAAACAATTTTAGATCAGATCTTTCATAGCTGTGTTGAGCCCTCACAATGATACGATAAACCCCTCCAACATCAAACACTCTTGAGGGCCTGATCCATTTCTTTACGCAATGAAGGAACATGCAGGGTATTGTAAATTGTTCTGCATGCTACAGTGCAGTAACTCTGTAATACTCTCTGTTGGATCACAAGCATCTAGCATTGGCCATCACTTTCTTAAAAGTACAACTCTTTGTTTGGTTCCATGGACATAGCACTCTATCCTGGGCAAGATAAACCATATTGCACCAGCTTATGTGCCAGAGATGGCCCCAGTATCAGTACATTCCTCTAGCAGCTGGAAGCCTGACTCAGGGGACTTGGTGTGCACAGCTTTTGAAGTTCTTACACATTCTTCAAACTATAAATTACTTTTGTAATGCAGAAATTTGTAACGTACTACAGTCTTCTTTCACAACTAAGACTTTGTTGGTCATATACCAAATTAAACCATTCAGTGCTTTTTGATCTTGGAGAAAGCAAAACAAAATGGAGAAAAGAAATTATTTTTTCTCAGTGCATACACAAAAGCACCATTAATACCTATTCTTCCTGTTAACTTAAAAACATTTAAGCCACCCTAAATTCTCTCTGGGGAATCAATTGTATTTCGCACATTACCTGTGAACTGAGAAATAAGAGCACAAAGCTAGTGCCTGAGTTTGCTTGCATAGACTGCCCTGTGAAAGGACAAATATTGGGCAAATTAAGCGCAAACAGAACAAAATCAACATGATTGGGCTGCTGTAAAAGATGTTGCATCTTACTTTAGATATACTTTAGAGGCAACCACCATGACTGTGTGTACAATATCCAAGCAAACGTTTTGAATCTGATAATCCCCTCTACTGACATTATGCTGTTGCTTTTGGTACACCGAAAGAACTCCATCATAAGGACATGAGCAAATTGACTCATATCTCACTGGAAAGTAAACAGTAACCTGGGGACCTCAACAAATAGCAGCTGAATAAGGCCTTAAAGAAAAATGTTCTTCCATATCAGATCGGGAACATGTAAATTCCACATTAGACATTAATTATTTGCTATTAACTTACCTCTATTTTAATCTGAGTAAATAGGATGTGTCTGGGTGAAAAGCACAGTGTGCTGCTGGAGTTGGAGCACAAAGCTAGAGCAAAATCTTCTCTTCTTTTAGTCACAAGCTTCCAAGGAAGGGAGTAACAAGGGCAATGACTATTTTATAGAGTTTTTAAAAAGTGCTGAGCGTGAAAAATGAGTCAGACATCTATGCCTCAAAGAGCTCAAAAGTGGAAGAGCTAGCAAAAAATAGACAGTTATCAGATGATGGCTAGAGGATGTGATACATCAAAAACCAAAGTTTTTGAGCCAAGATTAGCAAGCACCATATTAGTTCCACTATTTTGTATTCATCCATCACCTGTGGTTTTTGTTTCAGAAAGATTAGAGCTTCATATAAGGCAGCATTAGAAACAAAAGCTGATGGGAGAAGCAATGGTCAGAAATTTTCCAGTGAAACAAAATTTCATTCTAAACATCACCAGCTTGGTAATCTTTGATGAATCCAAACAGGGTTTGAAGTAAACCCAGCCCAGGCTCTTAGTAGACAAAACAGCTGGATACCTTGAAGTCTTGGAAATACTGGCTGGAGTAAAAGCTCTGAGAATAACTAGGCTTTGTGCTATGAACACAGAGTGCAGAGCTTTGAATTCACAGAGTTTGTGCCCCCAAGAGACGGTTCATATGAAATGGTGGTCCAGGTGGCACCTACCCTGAAAGGACAATTGCAGCTTCTAGGAATCCTATCTATGTACTTTCCAAAAAGGAATTTCCTGTCAACTAGTGTCTTTCCCTGTGGGTTAGGAGTTGTTTATCCCGGCAATCAAAAAATTCTCTTCTCTGCAGGGATATTAGGACCTGACTGCAGGGTCAACCTTACAGATAGTGCTTGCTGTGAGAACGACTTCTGAGATAAAAAATGGGCACCAATCCAATTGCAGCAAAACTTAAACCATCCGTTGCTTTTATTTGTGCAATGTCTCTCATTTCAGAGTCAAAAATTAAGGAAGATAACAAAATTATAATGTAGGAGGGTCAATGCCAACTCATTTCATGTTTAAACAGCTATCAATTTGCAAGAAATTTCAGGCAGTATTAACCTGGACCATATTCAAATAAGTGACCTACAAATAAACTGACGGAGGATGAATGGGTCCCCACTCCAGGTTCCCCAGAGAGATACACACTCAGAGAAATTCAGGGTAGAAAGCCTTTTATTCAAATTTCACGGGGGTTCTTAAAGCCTTGGTGAAGGACAGAAATGGCCTGGCTAGCCAATGGGGGACACCAGGAGATCAGGAGCCAATAGTAAGCCAGGGAACAGGGAAAGACAGGGGAAACAACCAATAGGGTTAGGACAGAGGCTGGGCTGGCTCAAGAGGGCTGTACAATATGGTGCCACCCATGAAAGCCATGTGGCCAGCCACATGGGGTGATAACAATAGAACCTAAAGTGAACCAGTACAAAACAGATCATACAATAACAGCAAAACCCCAAACTCAAATTGCAGCATCTCTAGGCTGTCTCCCATAATAAACAGCTATGTATCTCATTACTGCTCCCCTCATCCATCTTGTCCTGTGGCACCTCCTGGTTGAGCTTGAGCCAAAAAAAAAAAAAAAAGAAAAAGAAATTATATTTCCTTTGCTCCTAAAGGCCATAACAGCTTTTTGCTCAATGACAAAAATAAATAAAGAAATCACCAAACAGTCCAGACTTCACCACTGGGTACCAAAGGAAATGTTTTTTAATCATGCACCCAACTGTAAAAAAAAAAAAAAAGAAAAAGAAATTATATTTCCTTTGCTCCTAAAGGCCATAACAGCTTTTTGCTCAATGACAAAAATAAATAAAGAAATCACCAAACAGTCCAGACTTCACCACTGGGTACCAAAGGAAATGTTTTTTAATCATGCACCCAACTGTAAAAAAAAAAACAACCAACAACAAAACAATAACCAAATACATGATCTACAGAGAAAGACACATTTTTTCTATGTACTCAATTGTTATAGAATTAATTGTATTTTGCTATAAGGATAAAAACTTCTAGAAAGCTCCTGTTCATTTCAGAAGTGATGGTGCTTCACATTTTAGATTTGGCATGCCCTTTGTTTACAAAATTCATTATTATGTTTTAGCTGCTCACATTCATCATGCAGGGACAGAAAAAGAAAAAACTAATCTGGAGTCCTAGTCCCCAAGTACAGCTGCTACAAAACAATCATGTTTAGATAAAAAGAGACAGTACTGGAAAAAAGGTAAGAGATTTAAGATTTAGTCCAGATATGATCACTACCCATTGCATGAGTGGAGGGATAGGCAAGTTAAGGCACATCACAGGAGGAGGAAAGGAGAGAGGGGGAAAGGTGTGCCAAAGGAGGAGGAAAAGGGAAGCTAGATCAAAGAAGGAGAAAAGGAAATAAAGACTTTGACTTTCTTTTTAAAAAGTGTGTCCAAAACAGCCAAAAGGAGGTGGTTCTTCACATGATGGGCAACAAGCTATGAGCTTCTCACCCTAGGAAATTATGAATGCTAGAATTTTACATGAGTTCAGAAAGTGACTGAACATGAGTAAGAAAAAAAACTAAGACAAGGCATCACAATCAACTGATGATAACCTCCCAGCCTCTGGCAAGCACTTGTCCTGTTCTCATATTCTTGTTACTTAACATTTTCAGCAAGACAACACAGAGCTAGGCAGACATTTTGATGGAGCCATTGCAGTGACTCCTTGATCCTTTAACCAGAAAAACAAATGTTTTAATTACTGTTCCCTATCACAGAGACCTGTAAGTAACCCTTCTCTTCCACTGGAAAGTTACACTATAATGCAATTAAAATAAAGCTTTAATAAAAAGGAAATTTTCAGATCTTAAAGAATATTTAAACAATCAATTACATCACTTGATTCAGGTAAATGATTGTAACTATCTCATATTTTAACTGTTTTTTAGGTTTTACAGAATTATACAAATTGTTAAGGAACCTCCTTTACTTATTTAATCCAATCTCCTGCTTATAGTGGGTCTAGTAAAAGCAGCTTGCACAAGATCTTCTATAGTCACATTTTGAATAGACCCAAGGGTGAAAGATTCCACTCTTATATAAAGGAAAAAAAAAATCCTGCGTCCCAGGTTGTATCCAGTGCCTATTGTCCTTCAAACACACAACTCCAAGAGCCTGGCTTTGTCTTCATTGCTGGAAATCCAGTAGATAGACATCGAATAAAAAGAGAGAAGGCATCTTCCATAGGCCATGTCTATGGTGCCAACTTGAAGTGAAGGTTAAGCTGACCAGTAAACACAGAAAAATCAATTCCCTTTGGATTGCAACTGTGATAGCAAACTTCAGCTAGTTTTCAATTTCCTCTTTTTGAGACCCAGATCTCTTACTGAAATCTCTTTAGAAGGGAACATATGGTACCTGAAGTCTAGAGCTTTTATTTAAAATCTGATTAAATTATAAACAACCCAGAGGAAACAGCTACAAAAAGTATTTATAGGAAATTAATCCATACATATCATATTGCCTGTCAGGCAGAAACCTCCTCTTGTTTACAGCTGCATGAGTGTCCTACTTCATCATTTCACTTAAAAGACAAATAGAAGCCTGTGTAAATTCATGTCAGTTCTTACACCTGGTCAAAGTGGCATAAATCTATCATGCACACATTTTCTTTTTTTTCTTCTTTATAAATACTTCGGAGGCAGTAGAAATTCACAGTGTTATTTATTAAAAACTACTATTTATTAAGAGGAATAAATATTGAAGGGGTGGATTTCTTAGTGAATCTGGATTATACACCTCAAAATGCCATCCTTCCTTCCTCTCAGAAAAGAGCTTGATCTTTAAGGTATCATCTGAAGTTCTCTCCTGAGTATTGATATACACCATTGCCAGGGGCTCTTTTCTGCCTTGACTCAGAAGCCAAATTGTAACCACATTTCATTTCTTCTCTTTGGTACTGCAGAGCACCTGTTTGCTTGCTTTACAGCCCTTGATTTTTTTCATTTTTGTTAGTTCAGAATCACACATAACAAGCATCTATCTCGCTCAGACTCTTGGAGATCTTGGTAAGAATGCTCTGTTTATTTATCTTCAGTTTTGTATTTCTTTGATTTATCTTCTTTGTGGAAGCAGATTTTCATCCCCATGAACTCAGACATTTTCAGATCAACATGATGAAATGTTATATATTGCTTGCTTGTATTTCAATTTGCTCCCATGGAAGGCAGAAGTGCAAAAGAGCATTTTCCTTCCTTTTCAGATATGTGAGATTTTTCTGTAATTGATTTTTAAACAGTTATTTATAGTTGTGATTACAGCTGCAACTCAAGGACAAGCAAGACTGTCCTTGAGTTTTGAGGCTCAAAAAAATATGTCTCTACAAATAGATCTTGGAAAGAAAACTGTCAAGCACTTACTTTCACCTTATTCCCATAAACTTTTGCTAGTGACATAATAAACAATCTTTGCAGTTCAGTTTGATTTCTTTTGTTACCCATTTGTCCTTCTCCCAAAACTGAGTTCAATGGTGCAAGTTTGTATGTGTATCCTGACAAAGTGCAAAGTGAAGTGATGTGAATGACAGCAAATATTCTGGGCTGTTGAGAGTAACAGAGCACAGACTAGGCTGCGGTTGCTTAAGTCTTGACTTCTCATAGGAAGAGAGAAGGATGGCAGTAAGTCACCAAGTACAAGCTTATCAAGTGAGCAAACTTAGGCATGTAATAATATTTTGGAGGAAGAGTAGCTAAAACTGTAAGAGTCAGAGCAACATCTTGCACATCCACAGAGAAAAAGGGCACATGGCTTTCTTGTATTTGTATGGCTAGGCTTCACGAATGAANCTTTCTAGTACCTTGGAAACATGCATAGCTCCTTTTAACAGGGTAAACAGGTTTATGAAATGTTTACTGCTGTTGACTTGGATTGGGAAATATTTGTAAGTCTTTGTGTTTGCAACATCCACACTCAAAGCCAACAGAACGTAACAGAATTCACCAGACTGCTATACACCAGACAGTCATACAGAAAAATGATCAGCTCTGGGTCTAATGAGCCCTTTTATTCAACAGAGCCTCAGGCTCAACTTTTGAACTTGCCACTATCCTGCTCTAAGGGGAGAGAAAAATCTCTGCCAGCACTGCCATACTTCAGCTGCTGAACAGCCTGCGACATGAGCATATTGAAAGCCCCAGACGAGAGGGCTTCCACTGACTGCCCAACTGAATGCTTATTTACAGCATGGTCTATAAAAAGGAAATGCAGAGCAGGCAGGGAGCTTAACATCACAGGCAAAAACAGCTTTGAAACCCTGTGTGAGAATATAGACAGGACCTGTGGGTCAAGAGCAGACGAGAACAAGTTGTCTCTTCAAACAACTGTCATTAGACGATGAGAAGCTGAGAGTCAAAAATTGCCTGGATTTACATTCTACTAAAAATTAGAGTTTTTAAACTGAATGCAGCATGACACAGCTGTAGCCTGTTGTTCATAATTTCTAGCTGTGAACATTGAATGCCTCTCAGCTTCAAGGCCTGGATGCACTCTCATCCCCTGCTTGGGCAAAATCCTGCTACATAATAATTCTCCCTCCTGTACCCTAATTTCCACAGAAAGTACACCAGGAGAAAAGTGCACGACAGTCCCGCAGATCTGCAGTCTGCACGTAGAGGAATAAAACCAAGGGCATCCTGTGAAGTACAGGGAAGCCTCCCACTGACCCTCACTGCTCAAAACGGTCTTCTGCATTTGTTGCGCAATGCTGAATCCTGCAGATCTCCTGCTTAGTCTACTTGCTAGGTTATGTCAACCTCTGTGCCAAAACCACTCACTGACTGGATTTAAGTAATTGCAATTTCTTTTTTTGGGATGCTGTAGCTAAAACAATGGAAACTGATTGAAGACTCCTATGTAGTTAACCATAACAGTAAAAGGCAAAGCACAAACAGAAACCAAGGCTTTTAATCCTCAGAATACAGGGAAAAGGAATTTCTTTTCTTAGTCAATGGATAGAAAGATAGAAATTTTAATTACAGTGGGGACCCATCACTCAGAAGTCTCCTCCCCTAGAAGGGTGTGATGCAGACAGACTTTTACCTCATTCCTTCTCTCCCCAACAATGTCACGTTCCCAGAAGAGCTTTCAAATGAAAAACAGATTCTGTTCTCATCCATGCCAGCAGATAGGCTGCTTTCCCGAATGCAAGTGAAATGGGGTTTAACTGTTTCAGAGAAAGGCATTTTATCTTGGTCTTCTGCCTCCTGGAAGATACTTGAACCCTCACAGCACTCTGTAGGAAATGGTTATTCTTTCTTTAAAGAAAGGCTGCCTTTGAAAGCTTACACAGACTGAATCCCATGCACATGGAGACATATGAAGAGGCCACAGCCATCAAAGGCACGTGCAAGGGAATCCTTCTGTGCACACTCAAAGCAAGCAGACTTTGCTGTCCATGAACACACAGCTGTTCTATACTTCTGCACAAAGTTCAGGTATGCCAGTGGGCACACTTGATATGCAGAGGCAGAGAAAGGACTCAGGACATGGGCTTGTGCTGTAAAGTATGAGTGCTACCTTTTTCTGGTTCTCAATCTATCACATGCAGCTGGAACAAACAGTTCCAGACAAACCCTAAATTTAATGTTTCCCAGTTCCTCTAGCCTGCCACACCTCACACACTCTATTTTTACCATACAGGCTCTACATATACTGTTGTAGAAAGCCTTAGCTGAACTAAGACTGAAGGATAGATCAAAGAAATACATTTGGGGTAAACAAGGAAGCTGGGAATCACAAGTGCATTCTTGAATATCCTTAAGAGATATTTCAAACAAATAGAAAAAGAAATACCTAGGTAGATAATAAAAGGGGTTTTGATTGTTTGATTCAAGGACTGGTCACTGAAATCATCAAATAAGAATGAAAAAGGTGAAACAAGGGGAAGTAAGGCAGAAATGCTGAAGAAATGGCACAAAAGAAAGTCAGTCATAAAAACAAACAAAAAAAAGAAAATGGGCTTCAGGGATAAATGAAAAAATGCAAAGCAAGAAACATCTCCAAGTCAACAACAGGATGAAGGGGTAATGCAGGGTAAGACAGAGGACTTTTGCAGAGAGAAGTTAAAGTTAGTTTTAAATAACGCATTTGGTAAGCAGAGGTAAATAGCTGGGAACAAAATTTCTTCTGGAAAGACTAAAAAAGATAGGTCAACAAATTTCATATAAATTACAAGAACAGACTTTCTGATTACACAGTAACCTTTGCTGTCATTTAGTTATATTATCTTGTTCTATATGGCTATCTTGTCTATCTTGCATTGGCCTTTTCAGCCATCAGCGCGCTTGTAAAAAAGCGCTTGTGAAGAGCGTGGATGGAGCCCTCCCCAGATCTTCGTTCGCAAAGCCTAGCCATGATGATATGGCTATCTTCCATTGTAATACATAGATGCTTCAGTCTTGAATATTCTGCACAAGAAAAGAGTCTTCCAGGTAAAAAGCTAAGAAATGTGTATACATCCTGGAACCTATTATAAACAGATCCTCTATGTCTATAGCTTACCTGCTTGTTAAGGGTAAAGTGGATTATCTGTCATATAATGTTGCACATATAATTTTATTTCATTATTATTGCAGTGCATATATTGCACTGACATTGGACATAAAGTGTAACATAGCTTTGATTAAGACGTCAGACACTAGAACAGCCCCTCAGAGTTAAACACTCTGATCTGACTGTACTCTGAATCAACCATTTATCCTTTTTTACCCAAAGTACTTTCATCATTTGAGGGCTGATTTTTATTTTCCAGGTAAGCAGATGGTGTTGGAATCAACAGAACAGAAACTCTTTCTGCACTGCCACACACAAAAAAATGCACACAAAAGCACACACAGTCTTCAAAACAGCTGATCATTATCCATGAGTTAAAGAAACCAAAAGTTAAAGTTATCCTTCAGGTCTGTGACACTTATAAAAGGAGTAGCTCAATAGTTTTGAACTTTAGCTGAACTAAGAACAGACTTGATATTTTGAAGGAAAAAAAAACCTAAGTCAAAGTACTTGGATGTAACACTAAGGTGCTTATAGTCATTTGTGCATAAAAACTGAGATGTTGAGTATCATAGCTGTAGTGACTTCAACAAGACCTGCCCTTCATTTATACAAACCAGCTGCAGGTTTTGCTGTCAGGTATAGATTTACACTCTCAGGCACAACAATAATGGGGGTTAAGGGATAGTTGCTAGAAAAAAAGGAGAATAATTCTCAAGATCTTAGATCATGCACTTCCCTGTTTTTAACATGGACTTTGAGAAGAGAAAAAAATTGTAAGTGCAAAAAGTCTGAGCACACAGGCGTTACTAATAGGGACAGCACTGTTCCTTTAGCACCTATGGGAAATTACATTCATGGTCAGTTCTTGTAGGTCACTGGACACGTCTTCATCATCACACAGCCTGTACTTTTCTTGTACAAACTAATACTTACAGGGCAGAAAGAAATGTTTAAGAAGGAATTCTGCCCTGATAAATGAAAGGAGTCCTCCCCTTTCAACCACGGACCAACATAGTTCTTCAAGTGAAACAAAGACAAAGCAGAAACAATGGACAGAGTAATCCACATACAGCCCAATAGGTAACAGAAAACAATTGTGTTTGGGAGTTAAATAAAAATTCTGAAATAGATTTGCAAAAGAAGTTGTGTATAAGAAGCAAATTTGTGAGCAGCAAGCAGAAACATGAGAAATGCCAGGTGACTGACAAATATCCCTGCGCAAAGCAAAGTGAAGTTAATGAAAACTTATTTGTAATAACAAGACTACATTTCAATGCTGAGATCCTGCAACTTTAGCTTAGTGCCACTGTTCAAAAATGCAACTTATTATTCACTGTGTAGCAGTAAAGAAGGTAATTTCAATAGCATAAAAACTTATTGATCTCAGAACATATAATGTCATCTGGATTCAAAATGGTGATTGCTTCAGCAAATGTGACAAACATGGAAGTAACCCAGGATACAAACATAATGGTTAGTTCCTGCAAAATTGTAATATTTTTGAGTTGTAGAACATAATCTTCAATTAATTACGTTTTAGGAATGCTTCACTCCAGGAGTAAGGAGGTTTATTTACAAGCACATATTGCAAAAAGTTTACCCAACTCACCCATGTAATTACGATTGAACTAGGAAATTGTTATTTTTGAACTAAATGTCAGATCTGCAAAGTTTTGAATAAGCACAAGCTGATCAACAGGACAGCTGCTGCAGTATTTTTGGTTTTGCTTTTTCAAGGCTGCTGAGTTACTGGTATGGTTTTAATAAAGTGTTTTATTCAGGGAGAGTTATAAGTGCTTATCTCTTACTAATCTAAACTAAACCTTAATTTTGCTCTCAGGGCTGCTAACATGAAGTGGAAACTAGGCTAAAACAATTCAGTTTACACAAAAGGATTTAAACTGCTGCAACCACCCTCATTTCAAGGAAACACCCCCTGGTTCCCAGCTGAAAGAGGCCCTAAATTTATATTCAGCTAACTGTCAGGAAGGAAGCCAAAACCAAGCACTCTTTCTGATTAAAAAGCAAATGCACCTTCCCAATGAAGTCAAACAAGTCTAAATCCCAAGCCAGAGATCCTTTTGGATCCTCCTTATCTAATGAGACAGAAGCAGCTGCAATTGCATATGAAGATTCCCTCAGAACAGATCTTCCCTTATAACCACAGAGAAGTGTCTAACCTTGCAGAGTGGGGATGCTCTTACTGCTTGATCTCCAAAGCCCCAAGGGGTGTCTAAATTATAGCACTGATACTTGGGAATCCATGGCATAAATTTCAAGTGACTGTAGCGTCACATGTTTCCTCAGGAGGTAAAGCACATCACACATATTGTGCATAAAACTTCCGAAAAGATATTCTTTCCTTAAGGGAGGCAGTAAAACGTAAATAGTGAAACAGAAGCTAAGCATATCTCTAACAATTCTGTTTGTCTTTTTGCCACCCACTTCATCAGATAAAGGCTACCCTGTAGCCTCTCCATCAGCTCTAGTGTTCTCCTCTTGCTGTTCCAAACTATGGATTCACTAATGGAGGAGAGCACTCTTTTATAACCTGGTCAGATGATTGCCTAATCAGCTTCATCAGGTGATCAAGGCCTTCTTATCAAGTGATAAATTGCTTTGTTTCTAGCAGTCAGACTTCAAATGGCTGCTTTGCCCTGGCTAACAACTACTGTTTGTTCAAGAATGTTCTGCATTTATCAAAGCTGAAATATCTACAGCGTCATTCTGTCTATTCTGTTAGCCTTTTAATGTGGCGCACATTTGGAAATTGCTTGCCACATATCCACTCAGGGATGAAGTTTGCTTATTACGTTCTTTATCTCACTTTGCAGGTAAATCTATCAAGAAACAGTAGTTAACTAGCATCGGTGTTTCTGCTTCTGGTAGAAATTAAGCTCTGCTTTGTGCAGGTGAAAACTGCTATACAGACATGAAGGCCTGGTTGGTCCATCTCATTCTGCCACCAAACAGACCTGGAATTTGAGGAAGGAGATGTAGCCTATCCCTTGTATCCTGCAAAGTGGACTTTCAGTGTTCCTAGAATTTTATGACTAGTCACTATTAGAATTAACACAGTGAAATCCAGAGAACTGTAACAGGGTTCATGTGCCATTGCCATGTTTTTCCAAATTACTTTTTCTTCTGTCCCCTCTCCCAGATGGATTATATTACTCCCCTTCCTCCCAGGTAGTACACTGCATTTTGGAAACTATCCATTGCTTTAGTTGGTATATGATATTCTACTGTTGACAGTAATACTCTACTCATCCCAAAAGCACTTTCTTTCTCATTGTCAGTGTGATTTTTATCTCATCCACTCTTATTTCATGTTTCATAGAAAAAAAAGACAACTTTTCTGCACTCTGTCAAGAATAATGAGATTAAATTAATTTGGTTTTATACCAAACCTGCTGGAAATCACTTTCTCTAGCATTCTAAAAGGTGTGCCAAATCTACCTACTTATTTGCTACAACACTAAATGTATAACCATCATATGTGGATTGCAGCCAATTTCCATTCAAAATTGAAATTATATGTTTGACATAAAGTAATAGAAAAACCCTTATTTCAATTCCTCAGTCATTACAGTGCAGCTGTTTGACTGGGTACACTGTAAATGTCAAACAGGTCTTTCCATTAAAAAAAAAAGGGAAATTATGCTAATTGCTCTTTTATGAATACTTGTTATAAAAAATAGTTTAAACAACTTAAGCTCTGGTACTGCTTGATTGCAAGGCATAGCACTTTTCACTCCCTCTCTATGTACTAGGTACTTGACTCATTCATCTGCACATACAATTACATTCTGTAATTCTATAATTGTAGATAAGCAATGTCAGGTAGCAAGAGCCTTATATTTCAATACATCTTTTTATTTGTGGGTTGCTTTTGTGGATTTTTTGGTCAAAAATACAAATAAAATAAGTAGAAAATTAATAGAAGCATCAATAGGTTTTTTCCTGTAGAATGATAGTTTAGAACATTAACAGACTCTGATGCTGATGTTGGAAAGAAAAAGAAGAAAACTTTCAAGCTTCTCATGCATCTCATTCTGTGTATCTCACAGCAGAAGTTAAGAGCAGCTTTGGGTTTGACTTGCTTATGGCAGTAAAAGCAGCTTTTCCTATTCTGCTGACTGAGAATGAGCATTGATTTTATCCTCCAAATGACTTACCTTCAGCTCTTGTAGCTAAAACAAATGCACACAGAAACTTTTCCCTACTGCAGGTGGGAAGCAATTTGGCAGCTTATCCCACTTGCCCTTGATGCTCCCACAGTAGCCTGGAAATTTCCTTTTCACTGAGTCTGAAACCACAGTGTTTTCAATGGACAGTGGACAAGGATAGCTCTCATACTAACCTAGAGGCTACACATGCCTGAAACTACTCTCGTGTAAGCCCAAGAAATGATGGCACACCCTTGTTCACCTCCCAGAACAAGGGTACCTCTGTCAGGGAGGTTTCCATGCAAAAGTTCCTTATTCCTTCTTCTCCTTATTCTGTTCTGAAAGTTGCCCCATGCTTTTATTCTGCAAAAGGATGCTTAATCCATAGTTTTGTTTTCATGAGCATTGGGTTTTTTTCATGTTCATCTTACAAAATTGAGCAATTTTCCATCCTTACACTCCTACGAAATGCAGCTGAAAGGTTAGTTCTGCTTCTTCTATAGAAGCCATGCATGATAAGGGAGCTATAAAAATAATCTTGCTAAAAAAAAAATAATCAAAACCCAACCACTTTTTTGCAGAAAAAACATACTTGACTGAAGGATATATTTCAGAATGAAGAAAGAGGATAGTGGTGGCTATCAAGATGTGATAGGATATCAGGACATTACAGGATAACAGTTTACTTAATCTATTTAACCAGGAATTAAATTTAGAACTATTTAAGTCTCATAGCTGTAGTGAATTCACTCCCCAAAAAAGTAGAAAAGACAATATCTAAGGTAAACAGAGCTAAAGACATTTATGTTTAAGAGAAGAAAATAAATTCTGTCAATCTTAATGGCTACAATAAACAGAAATTATGGAACTGTCAGTTAAATGAAAGACAGAAATATCTCATAGTTCTGTTCTGTGTTTGACAAAAATACTAGGAGACGATGACAGTAACTTAATTGTAGTTCAGGAGAATACAAAAGCAATGATGACTTAGACAGGTTATGTCAGGCAGTAAGCTTTCTAAGCCAGGAAGAAGGGCCGTCAGTAGGTCTCTAAACCTTCTGGAGAACCCAAAGCAGTGGAATCATGCAACATTTAAGGCATCCATTTTAGAAACTAGCTAGGGTGACTTAGTAACTGTACGTCTTTCAGACTGATATCAGCGTTATAGGATATGTAAATTACCAGAGGTATCTGTCTTTTCCCCCTTCACACCCTGACCATTAATGTGTTTGTTTGTAAACTCTCAGTGGGAGGTAGCCCTACCCACTGGCTGAGCCATGCAGGTAGGAGCAGAGCTGAGCCGGCGGCAGGTCAGCAGGGCAACCCGCACCCCTGCTTGGCAGTGCCCGCCTGGCATGGAGCCGTGCAGAGCCACGGGGGCAGTCCCCGGCAAGCACAGAAGTGGGGAGACCATCACGGCCGGAAACAGCGCACACTCCACCAGGTTCTGGGCAGCAGCGGACCAGAGCGGTGACAGCCTGCAGCAGCCCGCACTTGCAAGTCCCCCCTGGAGCAGCGAACAGCAATAGCCTGCTCCCATGAACCCAGGAGCTGAGGCAAACAATAGCAGAAGAATGAGCAACGTAGCTGCGAGGCAGAGGCACGGACGGCACGCGAGGGGGAGGGACTTCTGCCGCGAGCACTGCCGGGAGCCCCTGGTGCTTCTGGGAAGGAGAGAGATGGTGAGAGGGAGAAAGCGTGCTCTCCTCCATTTTGCAGCAGCTAGACTCCTATCCATTCCTCTACCCACCATCATCATCCACCACCCGGGTTTCCTCCACTCTTCATCTCATCTGCCACCTCATCTTAGTCAGACTGCACCCTAGCAGGTTTTACTGCGACTGGGGGGGGGTGGCCGGTGGTGTGAGGGGGAAACTGGGAGGGTTTGTATCATCCTATATTTTCATTGTTATATAT